>JAFBJS010003162.1:29642-45861 GCA_016785265.1 Paraplagusia blochii | reverse complement strand
CTGCAGGAAGTGCAGGACATCTTGTCCAAGTGGCGTACATACGGCACCCTGGAAACCCTACCCTAGGCACCCTAAGGTACCTGTATACCAGAACACCCCTTCCGGTACCTTACTTTTCACACCCCCCATGGTGTTTTCCAACCACACCTATGGCTCTGCTTGCGTCTCTTCCTTTCCCAGACAAACCCCTGGAATTTTACCACAACACCTTGCCATAATTTCCTGAACGGAACTCCCGAGAGGTTAATAAAGTTAGCCTTTAGCTTTTCTCAGTCATACACCCAAGTTCTCTTCCTTCCCCAAGCAACCACCCCTAGTGTTTTCATCAACATCTATAGTCTCTAGGGACCCTTAACCACCATAGGTGTTACTAGATCGAAGTACACGACAGCGTCACACGCTGGCAACCATAGGCTAGTGCATAGACAATACCAATGCTGGGATTGGTCACTGAAGACCCAACCTCCTTCCTCTCATTGGATTCACACCCATAAAGTCGAGAAACCACTAATTTTTTTCACTGCTGTGACCGTGGATCGAGAAGAAACCTTTTTTGAGACCTGGTTTCTCCACCAGGATCTTTCAGTCATATCTAGAATTTGCACCAACAGCCTCTGCTGGAGAAGAACCTAAATATGGAAACACTCGTCGGAGTTAACAATGTGGTTTGGCCCCATAATGAAGGTCTTTTGATTCACTGCACACGTCGAGACCCATCTTTTACCTTAAGTGCGCGATATATTTAACGTTGAAAGTGCCTTATTCCGAAAGCTGTCACGGCCAATTGTGTTTTTCTTTTCCTCCCGCGAACCTTCTCCTCAGCTCTTTGAGCCTCGTTCCATTGTGGCGTTTAGAAAAGAAAAGAACTTTTTCATTTTCCACCTCCTTCTCGGCTTGACTATCCGTCAGGGAAAGAAAAGCCGCCGTCCTCCAGTGCAGAAAAAAAAAAAAAAAAAAAATCTACATTTCAATCATCTCAGTGTGAAAATGCATTTTGGTCCATTGATATATCGTAAATGTGGGAAAATAACTCGAACAATACTTTACGTTATTCCCTTCATCTCTGTCCGTCTTCTTCGTTCTCCGACAGCCAATCGATCTAAAGCTGTTTTTAGCCACCAGGTGGCCAAGAGCAGGGAGAGAGCAGCGCTAATAACACCATCTGTTGGTATTTCTGTGCGGAAACTCGTCCAACAACAGCAGTCCTTGTGGAGAAACAGGAGTGAAGCGTCTTGATCGCCTTTTGTCGTCTCCGTGAAACCAATAACGCCGACGTTCCAATCTCATTTGGCCGTTTTTTGGGATTGATTCCATGGTTTCCTTGTGTTTTCCAGACAACACCGCCTCCATATTGACAAAGCGGGGTGGATTCAAGAGGCGGGAGCAGCCCGTCTACCAGCTGCCGGTGTTGATCGTGGACAGCGGCAGCCCGGCCCTCAGCAGCACCAACACCCTGTCCGTACGGGTGTGCGACTGCGACTCGGACGGAGTGGCCTTGTCCTGCGGAGCGGTGGCCTACACCGCCACGGGCCTGAGCACGGGCGCCCTCTTGGCTATTTTAGGCTGCATCCTAACCCTCCTGGGTAAGTTCCGGCTGACGCCGCATCCCGGACGTCCATCCGTGTAAGACGGTTTATTCCTGTTGGGTCACGTCTCTGTAGGTCGTTGGTGACGTAGGTTGTTACGACCTCGGGTTTTATTTTCCGCTGCTTTGGCTCCTGTGAGATACGACGTTTTATTGACGTTTTATTTACCTTTTAACAGTACATTTGAGAGGATATATATAGATTTTCATCTTTACATCCTGTTGTTAAGGTATTTATGTCCGATTCTTCAGTAAAAGCAGCCAAACCGTAACGGTGAAAACAACCTCTGACGTCGGTGTTGGGCTGAAGCCGCTCCAATAAAACACAACCCGGAGCCAAAATCCCAGGTCAACTTTAGAACTTTCTCCTTGTAGTTTGTGGTCTCCTGGATCTCCAACGTCCTGTGGAGCCCCTGGCTCTACAGGACCTTCATCAAGTCCTTGAAGTTACCACCGATGACCGGTGTCTTCGGGGACAGCCTGTAGCGTCACCCCCTAAAAGTAATCCCATTGAGAAATGATTGAAAAAAAAAAAAAAACTGTTTCGGTGAGTTAGCTTCAAATGTTTGCCAATTTGGCTACAAGAAGAAAAAAAAAAAAAAAAAAAAAAAAACTTGATTATTTTATATGTTAACAGTAAAATCAATACACATTTTAATTAAAAAAAAATTGAAACTTTTGTCAATTTGTGAAAATGTAAAAAAAAAATCTGATAAATACGAGCAAATCTGGCTAAATATTTGACCTACTGTACAAAAAATGTTGATAAAAAAACAGTTATAATATCAATTTGATTTTTGCTCAAAAAAAAAAAAATACAGAAGGTTAAAAAATTAATTAAACTTGAAGTGATTAGGAATTTCTTTGGAATGTGTTAGAAAATACCAAGGATAATTTAAGAAAAGAATGAAAGAAATGTTGTTTCCTCTTTTTGGCCGAGTCCGAGTCAAGACCAGGGCTGGATTCAGGAGCAGACCCGGGTCACTAGGTGCAAACAGGTACAGCACGAAGGCTAGAAGACAAAGACGCGTAAAACTGTCCAAGGACAAATTAGAGCCGACAGCAGATGTTTAACCTGGTTAAGTGAAGCCCTGATCTTCTGGATGGAAGAGCGAAGAAGGGAGGAAGTGACGTCATCGCGAGAAACTTCCACTCGACGCCTGTTTGTGCTCCAGACCAATTAGCCGACTGGGTCATGTGACAAATGACATCACGGTCCGTAGGAAGTTGGACACCGTGCATGTTTGACGTTCTAATCCACGATGTTATTAGAGTCGTTGATTGTTTAAGCTCTGTCTCTTATACACATCTGTGAACCCTGAAGTCCAAACCATCTCAATCTGTCTTCTCTAGCTTCTTTTTCTCCAAACCTTCCTATTTGTGTTGTCCCTCTAATCACCTCATTCCTGATCCTGTCCATCCTTGTCTCTCCTATAGAGAATCTCAGCATGTCTCTCTCTCTCTCTATATATATATATATACGTACATATACATATAGCATAGGTGGTGGTGAGACAGGTCTGAACGGACAGACGGCATCATCACCACTTTGTTACGTTAAAGTGCAGTCGTAATCCTGGGATGTCGGAGGATCAGTGACTCCTTCAGATCCCATAATCCCCTGGACGATTCCTTCATTACCATTCAAGCAAGTATCAAATATACAACAAAAGACACTGTGAACCCGAGTCTGAGTCTGAGATCAGGCCTGGTGTGGGGCCAGAGGATAAAAGACGCCTCATTAGTCGACTGAAAAAAAAAAAAAAAAAAAAAAAAAAAACTTGATTATTTTATATGTTAACAGTAAAATCAGTACACGTTTTAATTAAAAAAAAAATTGAAACTTTTGTCAATTAGTGAAAATGTAAAAAAAAAATCTGATAAATGCGAGCAAAACTGGCTAAATATTTGACCTACTGTACAAAAAATGTTGATAAAAAAACAGTTATAATATTAATTTGATTTTTGCTCAGAAAAAAAAAAAAAAATACAGAAGGTTAAAAAATTAATTAAACTTGAAGTGATTAGGAATTCCTTTGGAATGTGTTAGAAAATACCAAGGATAATTTAAGAAAAGAATGAAAGAAATGTTGTTTCCTCTTTTTGGCCGAGTCCGAGTCAAGACCAGGACTGGATTCAGGAGCAGACCCGGGTCACTAGGTGCAAACAGGTGCAGCACGAAGGCTAGAAGACAAAGACGCGTAAAACTGTCCAAGGACAAATTAGAGCCGACAGCAGATGTTTAACCTGGTTAAGTGAAGCCGTGATCTTCTGGATGGAAGAGCGAAGAAGGGAGGAAGTGACGTCATCGCGGGAAACTTCCACTCGACGCCTGCTTGTGCTCCAGACCAATTAGCCGAGTGGGTCATGTGATAAATGACATCACGGTCCGCAGGAAGTTGGACACCATGCATGTTTGACGTTCTAATCCGCGGTGTTATTAGAGTCGTTGATTGTTTAAGCTAGCCTCGAAACATGGAGTACGACACACAGGGTTCCCCCGATCTTCTTTGCACCACGGACCAGTTAAATGTCTAGTACTATTGTTAAGTTGTGGCAGATAAAAAACCTTTAATAAAATGACAATTCAGATGTTCTGAAATATTTTCCTACCTATAAAATCTTCCTACCCAAATTATTGCGTATGGGCTATAATTTTCTCCTACCAGACCGGTATACAAGGTTAGAATCTTTTGAGTTTATTGGCCTTGAGAAAATATTTCTCATTCATTCTATTGGTCAGTTCTTTTGTTGATATGTGTATGGACCAAGTGGAAGTAATAGACAGATGGCGCTAAAATAACCTTTTTTTTTTTTTTTTTTTCTGAGACCCACAGACCCTTTGCTAAATTGTAGCAGGTAAATACCACTTCATAAAATGAAATTTACGGTGATCCGAAAAATTTCCCTACCTATAAAATTTTCCTACCGGAAGGGATTCCAAAGTGCTTCCAACCTATAATTTTCTCCTACCAGACCGGTATAAAAGGTTAGAATCTTGTATCAATGACTCTGCGTCATTTTGAGTTTATTGTTGTCTTCACTGAGAAAATATTTCCTAATCAAACATAGTTGCATTATTGATGATGGAATCCTAGCCATTCTATTGGTCAGTTCTTTTGTTGATATGGGTATGGATCAAGTGTTAGTAATAGACAGATGGGAAAAAGGAAACATTATTTCTCTGTGGCCCGACACCAATTCACCCACGGACTGGTACTGGTCCCCGACCCAGTGGTTGGGCACCTCAGTTTGCAGCAAATAAGGCAAAAGTCTTGGATTGAAGTTGCTACAATTTCCCCCAACGTAGAGCCAGGATCTATAATCTGGACTTTAGTTACTCTTCCTCATTGACGAACGGATAAAAAACAGTTTTCTTGGTGGTTCCCAAATGACCGGCAACATTTACAGAATCCAAAGACTCAGTAACTGTGAAGGTCTTGGGTTTTTTTTTTTTGGTTTTTTTTTTTTTTTTTTAGGAGAATTGAGTGTTTTATTCCCATCGTAGCTGTAAAAGCTTTAGTAACTGTTTTCAGAAACGTTGTCCATTCCTAACGGTGTCCAGATGGTCGGGGGACTGAGGTTGGGACTGTCTTTCAGGTCTCTGTCCCTAAACTCATGTTCTTATCCAGGCCTTGACTCAGCATATGTTGCCAAGTGGTTGGTTGTGTACAGAGTTGTTATTCCTGGTAGTCCTGGGTTTGATTCCCTTAAGGAACCACAGTCTGAGGCGTTGATGGAACTTGGTTACCATGGTGATGAGGTGTTACCACCAACAACAGTCACAATATAGAACAGTGAAACCTCTATATTGACATATATTGCTTTTTATATTTCATTATATTATCATATATCTGTATATACATTCCATCCATAACAAAGTATATAAATATATATCTATATACCCTCAATATATTCCATCATACTCTAACTGTGATACTGATATATGTGTGTAGTATAGTTGCTGCACGATGCCTGTATGTGTAATTATATATGTATATATTTTTACAAATATATATTTATGCATATGTATATGTTTTCCTGTGCATATGCATATATGTATGTGTCTGTGTATGTGCATATATATTGGATATACATTGGCTTGGGCCTGTGTGTGTGTATTTGTATATGGAAAACCAATATATGGACATGATATATGTGCATGTATTGTTAGTAGAACTCAGTGTTTAGTATTAATATATGTATATTTTTGTATTCCTCTCTGTCTGTCTAACTATCTATATGTCTCTCTGTCTGTCTTTACCTACTTGTCTATCTATCTATCTACCTGTCTGTCTCTCCGTATACCTGCATGTCTGCCTGTCTTCCTTCCAGTCTGTCCATCTATCTCATACTAAAGGACAGCAGTAAAGTCCTGGTTCCAGAGGTGGTGGTTGATCCATGATGGTTTCTCCTCTTCTTCTTCTTGCAGTTTCAGCTGCTTCTTTCTCCTCTTCTCATCTCCTCTCTTCTCCCCTCATCTCGTCTCCTCTTGTCTCCTCTTCTCTCCTCCCCTCTTTTCTTCTCTTCTCTCCTCTACTCTCTCCTCTCCCCTCCTCTTTTCTTCCGCCCTCTCTCCTTTCCTTTCCTTTCCTCTTCTCTCCTTTCCTCTCTTCTCCACTTTTTTCCTCTCCTCTCCTGTCTTCTCTTCTCCTCTTCTCTCCTCCCCTCTCCTCTTGTCTCCTCTCTACTCTCCTCTTTTCTCCTCTCCTCCCCTCTCCTATTCCCTCCTCCCCTCTCCTCTCATCTACTCCCCTCTCTCTTCTCTTCTCTTCTCAAGAGGAAAAGCTGTCTCTTATACACATCTAGATGTGTATAAGAGACAGCCTCTTCTCTCCTCCCCTCTCTTATTCTCTCCTTCCTCTCTCCTTCCTCTCTCCTCTCCTCTCCTCTTCTCTCCTCCCCTCTCTTATTCTCTCCTTCCTCTCTCCTTCCTCTCTCCTCTCCTCTCCTCCTCTGCTCTTCTTCCCTTTTCTCTCAAACTAATTTTAATCCAAACTTATTTTCTTTTTTTTATTTCCTTCTTCTTCTAGTTTCATATTCACTTGTCGTAGCCTGACGTTCTTGTCAGACTGGATCCATTGATTTTTTTTCTTCCTCTTGATGAAGTGAATATTCATCCGTTGTATTTTCAGGTTCAACCCCATCACCTCAAACATCAGACCATTGTTTACCTCCATATCTCACCGCCCGTTCACACACACACACACACACACACACACACACACGTCCTGACGTAGCTGCATCCATCAGCCCCACAGTCCAGGAGCAGCGGCTCAGCATCGCAGCTGCATCTCCGGGTCCTGCTCGGGTCAGAGCGGCGGGCGGTATCTCCACCTCGTATTTCCTGTCTGGTAAATACATGTGACCTGGGTCGCCTGGCTCTGAACACCAGCAGGGGTGTATACCGGTAAACACCTCTGCAGGATCAGTCCATCATCGTCCTCACACCTGCGGCTCCGACCGCTGGTTTGGAAAAATATATTCCCTTCTCCTTCTTTTGTTTATGGAACCATATGTCCTACAGAGTTTGTCCCCAACAAAAGATGGAATAGTCCGCCACCAGGGGCAGCGGGGCGACTTAAACAAACAATTTAGTTTCTCGGCTGAGTCTTAATCTCAACCTTGTGAGGCGAGGACGGATTAGAGACGCTAGGAGAAGAGCTGGATGTGGAGGAGTTAAAAATGCTGCTGAGATTCTCTTTAGGAGAGACAAGGGTGGACAGGATCAGGAGGTGATTAGAGGGACAACACAGGCAGGAATGTTTGGGGAAGACAGATTAAGATGGTTTGGACATGTCCAGAGAAGGGACAGTGGACACACATTGGTGGAGGAATGATTCTAGAGATGGAGCTACCAGGTAGGAGACAAAGAGGAGAGTAGAAGATGGAAGACAGGAAGAGGTGGACTATGGTGGTCCAACAATGCTCAATTGGTACAAAGGCGCCCAGAAAGTCTACCGAGGAAATAGGGGCAGATGGACAACATTGATTGACTGTGGCTACACCTGATGGAGGGACAAGACGAAGGGAGAAGACGGAGACTCAAGGTGAATCAGGTGTACGCTGGATATGATCCTGTAGCTGCTTCTGGGAGTGAATAAATCATATATTAGAAAGTCGGGAGTGGCAGAAATGTATTGATTGCGGTGCGGGACATGATTAAGGGCAGCAGGAAAGTGAAAGTTGCCTCAGCTGTCGGTCCAGTTTGAGACCAAGTAGCGTAGGATTCATGTTTGCAGACGAAATTTTAATTTTTACAATCGTTACAGTCATTTGTAGCAATTTTCTCTCCTTTCCACCTTTGGAGTAAAGTGGACGCCCAGGGTGAGGTGAAGTCTGATAATCAACTGTCACAACACAGATTCAACTCACTATCAAAATAAAATCCCTGTTCTCTCAGTCAAAGACTCGGAAAATATTATATCTATTTTTACCGTTTAAGGAAAAAAAAAAAAGTCAGCTATTTTGGTTGAGTAAATGTTCTTGTCTCCAGCGTATTTTGCCAATTATAAGTATGTGTCATTTATATGACAGCGCCCCCCATCGCCCCGCTCCCCCTCCACACACCCACTGCACTCAGCGCGGTAAAATATAGAGCGCGGAGCTGAGGTGGTGATGATGTTCATTTTTATTGAGAGGAAGCAGCGCCTGAAGACAGGCACTGACTCCATGATGAAGTTCTGGATTTGAGCTCCTTACCTGGGAGCAGAGAGCGTGCCCAACGCGCCGCTCCGTTTTATTAACACGATTATAATGCCTGGCCTAGCGTCACGGTATGGACGTTGTGCACGGGACGGTGCCTTTCCAAGGACGGGACGCTGTTTTCTGGTGTCGAGCCATATGTTGAGGCATCGGGGGAAAGGCTCTTGTAAATGAGAACTCATTAACATAGCCTTAAAGACGAGGCAGCCGCAGGCGCCACCTCCAGGCGGTGTTATCGCTCGTAAAAACCCACAGACAAAGATCCTTCTCCCCTGTGAGACACGGTCGTAGTTTAATGCTCAGGCGATTTTCATGGATTTTTCAGCCAAGGAGGATTTTAGCGGCGTTTACAACGAGTCCTTTCGCTAGGGGTCAAACTTTGCTTTCTTTTTCTCCTTCCTTCATTTGAGTCCCCTTGAAGTTTGTCTCCCTTTTATTGTGACACCGAATACTTTTTGTGATAAATGGAAACTTCAAAAGACCGTCCGGGGGAGGAGGCATGTGTGGCCGCAGGATCCGTGAACCTGCCCTCGCTAATGAAAGCCGGTTCTGTTCTGCTTTGGCGTAGCCTCGGGCCACGGGCTCAGAACTAATGGCCCCGCAGTTTAATGCCCCTCCGTGTTGTCTTTGTCAGTCTTTCTCCGTGTGTTTGTGTGTCCTCAGCCGTCCCCGTTGTCCCCTCTGTTGTGGCACGGCTCCTTTTCCTCTTTTCTCCCTTTTATTTTTGCACATATTCATCAAAGTCCCACCCTCTCCACCTCCTCCTGTTGTATCAGCACCGCCCGCGTGCTACGGCTACGGCGCCCTCTGCCCAGGTCTTTATTCCGATCAGCTTTGATGCTCATCCATCAGGTTCCCCTTTCAATCGACGTTTCAATTGAGACGGTGATAGCTGCGATTGTATTGTTTGGATGAGACCAGCGCGCCGTCCAGTCCTTTAGGTGCTGTCAATCTTAGACCTCCCCTCCTCCACCTCCTCCTCCACCTCCTCCTCCTCCTCCTCCCGGCCTGTTTACACCATCAATCTCTCTCATCAGGTGAGCCCAACACACACTCCTGATTCCAGCGATCTGTCATGTCGCTGTCAGAGAACTCTTCAGAGAGAAGCTCCTCTATTTGTCTTCACATTCGGCCGTCTTGTCCCAGACCCCAGAGTCCCCTGGTCGTCCCTTTCGTGACTTACTGTCACAGTTTCCTAAACCAAACATTTATCCACCAAGAACAACATTTTTACCGTATGGGAAATTGTAGAATAGTTGGGATTCACTTTGGGTTTCAGACGGATTTGGGGAAGTGGTTTGTCTCGGGAGGGTTTCAGGTTGGTATCTAGCAATGGACAGGTAACTACTGAGGTCCACTGAGCCTGGTACTGTCCTCACCCACTGTTCACTTTGGTGATGGGTTAATGCAGTTTACAATGACAAGGAGGTCTCTTTCCATACATTTTTTAGGGGTAGGCCTAGTGGTTAAGGAAACAGACCTGGGTTTGAATCCCCCAACTGCAAAGTTACCGCTTAGGTGCCCTGAGCCTGGTATCTTCCCTAGACGCTGCTCCCGGGCGCCGACTCAGCGTGCTATCTGCTGCTCCCTACGGTTAAGGGATAAATAATCCCAAAAAATTCCCCCAAAAAACTTGGGATTAACAACAATATATTTCTTTTAGACAAAATAATCAACCTCAGGGCCTTTGGGAACGTAGGAACAGATTACAAGGAGCGATCAAAGCATCAAAAAACGATCCTCTTCCACAAATCCATCAAGTCCTCATCTTAGGTGATTGAGTTTAACCACGATCAACCAGGACCTAGTCGGTCCGAGTCGATCTGATTATGATTCTACCCAGGAGTTTTGTGGACGTGTCTCTTACCTGATGGCATTTTGGGCCTAGAAAAGTGGTACACCACGATGTCCAAGTATCAATCAATCAGTCGGCCAACCAACCAACCAACCAACCAACAAACCAACCAACCAACCAACAAAGTTTGTCTCACAGGGTTGCTAACATCGTTTGTCCTTAGACCGTTAGCCAGGGTAACAAAAAACTACCGGAAGAACCCTGATGTACCAGGGATAGGATCCTTAGGGGGAACCACAGGTGAGGGATCCACTCCCTGGACAGGTAGACACTTCAGTAGACATTACCCAAAACACTCAAGTACACAAATATACTACAGTAATACTCCACGAGGTTACGCGCTACAGGAGCCGTAAAGTCGCCAAAGTGTAAGTCGACCATCATCAGGTTTGATGGAACAGATTTTTTTTTTTTGCAGCCTCCACTACACAAAGCCACACTGATGTTAGCATTAGCAGAGCAAAACCAAAGCAGTCATTAATCACAAGTTGATATTTTTAGATTTAATTACCAGCGCGTCCTCTATATTTTGCCGTAACGTTGGCGGAAATTTCCTCAGAACCTCGTTTTGTCCTTTTTATCCTGTCGTTTTCAAAGGTCACTTCAACCCTTTTTCTATATATTTTCCTGTTTTAATGACACGGTGGCTTCTGAATGATATATATTTAAAACTACGCAGATGATTATCATCTGGATAAAACCTGCTGGTCAGGTATCGCTCAATTCTCCCGAGGTCCAATTAGGACATTACGTCGCCCTCTAGCTCTCCAGACAGTTACTTCCCTCTGCCTACCGCTTATTAGATTCATTCCATAAATCACTGCGTCCCTTCATCTGTCCTCACAGCTACTGTCTGTCTCCATTGTCAGCCCCTCGATGTCTTTATGCAAACAGAAACTCTCTTGACCTGGATTTAACTGCGAGGAACAATTAAGAGTATATTTGTCTTTGTGAGAAACGAGAAAAAACAAAAAAAAAAAAAAAAACGAGGGAGGAATAGAAAAACTGCTGGCGGAGGAAAAATTAAAACAGAAGCGGTGATAAGACTGTAAACTAGGACATAAACAAGACAAACACGCGGCGGACGGGGGACGGGGATAACATCAGCGGCGCTAACGGCTGCGCGAATCATGAATCAAACATTACGGCGGGCGACGCAGGTGGAGGAATAAAACATCCTCGTCAGCGGTGTGTCTCTCTCTGATTGTCTCCGTGTCCTTTTCTAAACCGTGCGCGCAACAATGTCAAGGCGGCCGCAGACTGATATCTGTCATGCTTTAACAGGAGCCATGAAAAAACATTTCAATTTGTTCGGGAGACTTGTCCTGCATTTTTTTTTTTTTTTCCCCACCGGTGTACAATGGAAGAAAAATACTTTTATTTTGTAAAACTCTCCACGTCCAGGCCAGGTGCACGGAATCAAAAGGGTTGAAATAAAAAGGGAAAAAACAAACAAAGAGTTCGGCACAGTGTGTCCACAAAGGCCGGTGGGCGCCACCTGCTGAAAGACGGCCAATTAGACCGAGCAATTACAAAAAGAACAGATTTTTTTTTTCTTTTTTTTCTTTTTTTTTTTATCTAAAAAACACCAATAACAACAGCATCAGTGTGTGTTATGGAAGGGACTTTATATGAATACATATATATTTATATATATATATGTATTCATATATATTTTATCTTTAGTCTTTAGTTTAAGTTAGAGCCATAACACGCAGCCCATTATACTGTAAAATAGAAATACGTACCAGAGGCAACGGAGTAAAGGGACATTATCCAGCTCATACATACAAATGGGGAAATAAAAGGAAAAGACAACGGTCCATAACCCACCACTAGGAACAGTGTAAAGAAAACTGTAAGTTAAAATAAGGGGCGGGGAACGTTAACCACGGGCCCCACGGACACGTTTGTGTTGCGCTCCCTGGATGAAAAACTGGTCCTTGAAATGAAGAAGTGCAAATATTACATAGTCCAATGTTATTTATCACCAGGACGACTGTGATAGTCGTCCTGGTGTGGAGTTCACGTCTCGGAACTTGAGATTTTCAGTATCGGGAAAAAAAAAAAAAAAAAAAAAAAATCAATCTTACCAACATCACATAACATGATAACGTCAGGCTGATACCATCAGACATCCTTAGTTATGGTCCATATTGAGGTTGATTTATGGTCTCAATCTGGTCCCACAGCCTCAGATTGCCCATAGAATTATCTGATATATTTAGTACGATATAATTTACCGATACCGATATTGACAAATATTGTTATATGTCTCCCATTTGACCCCAAACAAAGGTCAATTTGGCAAAACAGAAGGATTGTGTTATTGGATTTTCATGATCGGATTGGAGATCAGGCCAATAACGTCCCTAGTGCAGTTATTTTATGGTCTCATTCTGGTCCCCGAGCCTTAGATTGTCAAAAACATTATCAGATACCATTATTTGTCCCCAAAACTGATGTTAACATCTCGCAACTTGGCCAAAAAGAGGGATCGTGTTACCGACTTTTCATTATCGGAGGGAAAATCGATATTGATCTTACTAATATCTGTTAGTTATGCTTAGATCGGGCTAGTACTGTTAGTTTCCTAGATAACGTCCCTAGCGCGGTTATTTTATGGTCTCAATATGGTCCCCGGGCCTTAGATTGCCCACATAATTATCCAATAAATTAATAAGATAAAATCTCCCAATACCAGCATCGACAGATACCAATATTTGTCATCAAAACTGATCAAAACTTCTTGCGTTTTCAGTTAATTTGGCAAAATAAGGGGATTGTGTTACCGCATTTTCATAATCGGAAGAAAAAAATATTTATCAATCTTACCAATATCACGTTAGTTATGCTAAGATTGGGCTAATAGTGTCAAATATTCCTAGATAACGTCCCTAGTGCGGTAATTTTTTGGTCTAAATCTGGTCCCCGAGCCTTAGATTGCCCAGATAATTACCCCATATATCATTCCCTGATACTGATACCTAACAATACCAATATATACCGGCAAAGTGTCTGTGTTAAAGACCAAGGATTGAACGGACAGTGGATCAAATTAATCTCAGACTCTGGGATTATAAACTGAGCAGATTATATAGAAAGAGGAAATAAAATAAAACGTTTTTCTTGGTCTTCAACATTAAAAGCTTCGACGTCTTTCATCTCGTCGGCTTCTTGGCGACGGCACAGAAGAGAAACAAAGTGACGGTTACTTGTGTCTACAAGAGAGCAGCGAGTGTTTATTCTAAAGATGAAAAAAAAAAGACGTCGCCCGTCTTTTCAAACAAGAACTTCCTCCCAGCAATTAATTTTCAAAACAAAACTTTCTCCGTGCGCACGAGCTGATTACGACCTCCATCGAGGAAATGGATGTAGCTCAAAGACGTGCGGTGCTGTCGGAGTCGCGTGGGTGAACCATCAGTCCTGGACACCGGGTTCATACTTTGCATGGACAAATAGTCTAATTAGAAAGAGGACTCAGTGATGCGTGCTGAGAAGAGGACGGCGGCGAGGAAACTCTGCGGCGTTGGCGACGGACGGGAAGAATTAAGTCGTTAAAACGAATCAATTACAGCGGAATATAATTAAACTTCAAAGTTTGTTCTGAGGCATCGCCGTGCGTCCAGTTAGGCCTCGGGAGGCTGTCCTGCAGGGACCATGGACACCTGACGTAAGTCCGCCACCATCCACCTCCACATCTCCGCGAGACGTGATTGGACGCTGGACGCTTTCCTGGTTGTCTTCAAGGTGTTTGAGCCTAAAGAGGAGAACAATGTCTTCTACAGATTGTCTTATAGAAGGACTAGGACAGTATGTTTAACACCAAGGATGGACAGTCAAAAACACCTTCATCAGGTGTTTCCACAGCGAATCCTCCTCCATGTCCTCTGTATCTTCTACTCTGTCTCCAACTACCTCCATGTCCTCCCTCACTGCGTCCATCAATCTCCTCTTTGTCTCCTACCTGGTAGCTCCATCTCTAGGATCATTCTTCTACCAATGTATCCACTGTCCCTCCTCTGGACACGTCCAAACCATCTCAATCTGTCTACTCCAAACCTTCCTGTCTGTGTTGTCCCTCTAATCACCTCATTCCTGATCCTGTCCATCCTTTTCTCTCCTAAAGACAATCTCAGCAGCATCTTTAACTCCTCCACCTCTGTCTCCTGTCTTCTGTCTATTCCTAGTGTCTCTAGTGTTTCTCCACCGTCCCTCCACCTTAGCTGACTCTCTTCTATCTCAGATCACTCCTGACTCTTTCCTCCAGATGTTCCGTCCTGTCTCCACTCTGTTCTTCTCCTCTCCTCCACAGTCTCCTTAGCTCCTTGTCCCCTCACCGTCCCACTCTTCTCCCTTTCCTCAACAACCCTAACCCTTCATCCCTCTTCTCTCTAGTCCAAACCTCCACCTCGTCTCTTCTAGTTGCTCTCAGAGCAGATCACATCATCTTCAAACATCATGGTCCATGAAGACTCCTGTTTGTCCTCATCTGCCAATCTGTCCATCACTAAACCAAACCAGAAAGTTCTCAGGGCTTGCATCCTTGATGCAGTCCCACCTCCACCTTGAAGTCTTCTGTCCGTCCAACACCACCATTGGTAGTATGTTAGATCCTGCACCGATCTAACATACTTCTCTGCCACTCCTTTATGCTTTAATCCTGCAGGAGAATTCCTGGATACAACAAAAAAAAAAAACTTTCTTTCAACAAGTTGGACAGACGACAGCTTGGACAAGAGACGAAATCCCCATTGATGCTTTAGCAGAAAAAAAAACACGAAAGTCAAACATCACATCCTCTGTTAGGATGATTACGGTAATGGCCGCAGCGTTCCGGCTGCTGTTCAGATGGAATCATTCATCTCCCGCAGCCTTTGTCGGTGACACCTTCCCTTTTCCGCCCAACTCTTCCATTTGCCGCCTTATTAGAGAGCGTGAAGTACTTTTCACGTTCGGTTCCTGCACTTCCTTCTCCGTAGCTGAGGCGAGAACCAGGACGGGGAAGAAATATGGGCTGAAGGACAATATTTCACTGGCACTCGCTTGACGTTGATGGATAGAGGATCATTAGACATTTGCCAGTTTTCTTGGGCGTAGAGTTATTTTCAGCCGTAATATATGGGAGACGGGAGCAGGGGCCGGACCAGGGCTTCTGCTGAAGATCTCTGAGGGGACACACTGTCCAGGTTCAGGGAGTTCTGTGGAGACCCCGGAGCAGGAGCAGGAAGTCGAGGCCGCGGAGGGGAATGGAGTCAGGATTTGCAAAAAAAGTCTAAACTTGACACACGAGGCTACAAAGTTAACTGGTCAAAACGCGATAACTATTAGCTTTACAATTTACTAGCATCTGCCTTATGATTGCTGACTAGTTCCGAACTATCGGCAAAAGTTTTCCTTATTTTTACACAACGCTAACGTATTTATGTAGCTCTAAAACCTACGACGCCCATTTGCTGCTCAACATCGTACGATCCGACGGTCGGGTGCGATCGGATCGATCACACTCTACGAACTCACGCGTCACATCTGACTCCCGTGGCTAGAACATCTTCGGCAAATGTCGTGAAAAGTCATATCGCCAGATCGGCGCAAAATCGTTACATATACGCTAAGCTAAACCTGCTAAGGGTTAAGTCTGATAAGTCACTGTTAGCTGCTAGATCTTTGATCAGTTTTGAAGCTATGATTTATTTCTGTCAACGTTTTCTTTTTTTTTCCCACAATGCCTTGTTAATTTTTGACATCTGTCTCCATCATTAATTCATGTTTTGGTTTTTTAATTTTTCCACGTTGTTTTCTTCTTCGAAATATATTTTCCTTTTTTTGATAGGTTTATAAATACTTTATAATTTCACATTTTTTATTATAAATATAAATTTATTAATAACCTTGAGCGACTGAATGAACGACGTGTCAACATTTTTGCTAATTAGCAGGATTAGAAATCAAGTTTTATCTTTTAAATATGTATTTATTTTCCATTTTAATAAATTATTTTGTTGCTTTTTTCTTCTTTCTTTTTTTTTTTTTTTTTTTAACTTTTTTTTTTCTTCATATTTTTTTTATTTAAT
>JAFBJS010003162.1:11172-28625 GCA_016785265.1 Paraplagusia blochii | reverse complement strand
CATCTGACTCCCTTAGCTAGAACATCTTCGGCAAATGTCGGGAAAAGTCATATCGCCAGATCGGCGCAAAATCGTTACATATACGCTAAGCTAAACTCGTTTAGGGTTAAGTCTGATAAGTCACTGTTAGCTACTAGATCTTTGATCGGTTTTGAAGCTATGTTTTCATTCTGTCAACGTTTTTTTTTTTTTTTTTTTTTTTACCCACAATGCCTTGTTAATTTTTGACATCTGTCTCCATCATTAATTCATGTTTTGGGTTTTTAATTTTTTCACGTTGTTTTCTTCTTCGAAATATATTTTCCTTTTTTTGATAGGTTTATAAATACTTTATCATTTCACATTTTTTATTATAAATATAAATTTATTAATAACCTTGAGCGACTGAATGAACGACGTGTCAAAATTTTTGCTAATTAGCAGGATTAGAAATCAAGTTTTATCTTTTAAATATGTATTTATTTTCCATTTTAATAAATTATTTTGTTGCTTTTTTCTTCTTTCTTTTTTTTTTTCTTTCTTTTTTTTTTTTTTTTTTAGAACATGTTTATTCCTCAAGATTTTGGAAGTGCAACTATTTTAAAGTGATGATTGATAAATGAATGGGTGGTAAGTCCACTTGGAGTTATGTCCCAGATCAGGATTTAGTTGGTAGTGGATTCTAACCCCCAACCTTGAAGACCCAAGTCTGCTTCCCTAACCACTAGGCCACCAATGCTGATCAAAAAATAACTATCAACAGTGTTTAGCAGAGTAGGTGTTCCTTGGTAGCGAGTTCCTTGAAGGACCTTTTCGAGAAGGGTTAGCCAGAGTGCATTTCAACTTTCCTCTTCCTGGCAACTGTTTCCTGTTCTGTTGACTTTTATATAAAATCTATCGTAACACAAATTTCTGTTTCCCCAATTTTCCCCTGAGGTTCCCTGCATACATAGAACTTTTGAAATTTGTCCTTGCTCCTTCCTCACAGTGCAAGTCCGGTCCAGAACCTTGGAGAACTGACGCTAAATGCAGAAGTCTTTCCTAAGATTTCAGTGCCTTCATTCAGATTTTCTGTACTTTATGACCATTGTCTTGTGTTGACTGGAACGGACCAAAAAGAAGACATTGTTCTGCCTCCTGCTGGTCAACCTACCTGTTGTATACCGGTGACCCCACTGAGATCCTCCTCAGTTCGGTCCTGAACGTACGGCTCTTCTTGAAGGATGCCGACTTCTTTTTGTACCCCTGCTCCAAGGAAGGTGTGTCTTCCAGAAACTGGCAGTAGGTCTGAAAAGGTACCAGTAACCAACCTCCACCCCACTGGTGCCTGAGTCCAAGTGGAGCTCTGTGGCCCATTTGTCTAATAATTCTTCCCCCGATGTAGGGTTCTTTAAAAATCCTGTCCAGTAGGAGAAGTTTCCTGATGGTGTTTCTCCTCTTTTCTCCTCTTCTCTCCTCAGTGATGGTCCTCCTCATCGTGACCATGCGCCGGCGGAGGAAGCAGCCTCTGATCCTGGAGGAGGAGCGGGACATCAGGGAGAACATCGTCCGCTACGACGACGAGGGAGGAGGAGAAGAAGACACCGAGGCCTTCGACATGGTGACCCTGCGCAACCTCAACGCCATCAGGGACCCCAACGTGCGGCGAGACGTCACCCCCGACACGCCCACGTTCTTCCACTACCCCTCGGCGCCCCGTCCGTCCTACAAGTCCCTGCCGGACAACGTGGTGTTCCGAGAGTTCATTTGGGAGCGGCTTAAAGACGCCGACATCGACCCGTCGGCTCCGCCGTACGACTCCCTGCAGACGTACGCCTTCGAGGGAAGCGGTTCGGTAGCGGAGTCTTTGAGCTCGCTGGAGTCTCTAAGTACAGACTCGGACCAGAACTATGACTACCTGAGCAACTGGGGACCACGGTTCAAAAAGTTGGCCGACCTGTACGGAAACAGCGACGCCGCCAGCGTCTTCTCGTAGCCCATGAAGCGTCTCCGTTAGCGTTTAAAACACGAGTAATTTATTGTCAGCGAAATGAGATATTTGTCCGCCTCGGCGCATCGGAGAGAAGGGATTGAAAGACACGAAACACGGGGGACACTGGGAGATAAACTCTTTGACTTCAAAAGGTGTTTTTTTTTTTTTTTTCCTCCTTTTCATTTCGATTCTGTTTACCTCCTCGGACGGATTTTCAGATGTGTGCCACGGTGAGGTTCGACTTCAAAAGCCGTTCCAGTGAAGGAGAAGGAAACCTTGTGTGGAAAAAAGACATTAAAGGTTCCAGAACTTTGGGCCAGAGTCCAAACTCTGACTCCAGACTGCAAAGACGTCGGAGTTATTCATAAGGCAGAGACACCGGTCCTTTCATTCCAGCGATGGGTTAAAAAGAAACCGGCATTTTTTTTCTTTGTTTTTTTACTTTGATGCATTTCTTTGCAATGGTATCTTTGTGCGTTAAAAAAAGAAAAAAAAAAACAGCAAGAAAAAAAAAAAAATACTCACACACAAAAAAAAAAAAAAAACGCGATTTCATGAAATGTCGTGTCCCTGGAGGCCGGTAGTGACTTGTTTTTACTTCCTTTTTATTTTAGTTCTCTCTGGTTCGTAGGGCCGGGTAATGGGGAGTGGGAATTTTTTTTTTTTTTTTTTTTTTTTCCTTCACCTATTATTCAGTCATACCTGTCAACAGATTTATGAAGTGTGAGTTCACAAATAAAGCGTAAACAAGTAGGAAGTGATGTGAAGACATGAGTTGTGCGTATAATCAAAAGAATGACGCTGGTGTCAGATTGATGTCTCCGCTGGGCCAAACAGGAAAAGACGTTTGAAGTCTCTTATTCTCCTAACAGAACATTTTTGCAGATGTAGTGTTTGTCTGAGTCACTTCCCTTCGTATTTATTTTTTCCCTTTTTTTTCTTCCTACAATTGACAAGCGATTGTAAGGTTTTCGGAGTGGAGTTCCGCTCCGGCAGAAAGTAGTGGGAGGACGGCGCGCAAGAGACACGCGGAACCTTTCCTGGAAGGATGGTACTTGTGGCGCTCTTAATTGCAGAACTTTTGTTGCCATCTCGACCGTGTTGGGAAAATACAATGTGGACGTGAAGGCGTCGAGAACGGCCACAAAAACACATTGTTCCTTGACAACCGTTGCAGTCTGTACCAGGGTGAAGTTGCAGTTTGTCAGAGTGAGTTTTGTTGCTTTCGTAGTTTGCAGCGTCTGACGTGTGTTTTTGTCACTGGGAGTGTAGTTCGGTAACGATCGCGACAGGGCTGTCGCTTTTTAGAATCCCCACACAGGTTGGTTCCATTTACTGAAATCTCTTTTTGATTTGCCTTAATGTCGGCAACAAAGAAATCCCCCGTAGACGCATTGGACTAGGTACTAGCATTGACCCTGGTGTCGGTTTGCTGTTGGCAAGCAAGAAATTTGAGGCACAGAGGCGGGAAAATGAGATACACCAATGTTTGTGGAAAATGGTCACATTTCCAAAACATGACAAATAATAGAAATGTACTTTTTTAAATATTTTGTTTTGTGGTATTTCATAAAACACACTTGAACAACAACACAGCTTGGTGGAAACTTGGTGGTTTAATGGCATATCCCATAATTTCCCAAGAGGCATTCATCAAGCTCTACCTACCTACCTACCTATCTACATACCAACCTACCTTCCAATCTACCTACCCACCTACCCATCCATCCATCCACCCACTTACCTGCCAACTTTCCCACCTTCCCATCCACCTACCTACCTACTTACCTATCTACCTACCCACGTACCCATCCATCTACCAATCCACCTACCTATCTACCTAATATTTACCCACCTACTAACCCACGTTCCCATCCATCTATCGACCTACCTACTTACCTACCTGCCCACCCATCCACCTACCCAACTACCTACCTACCCATCCATCTATCCCTATTAAACCCCCTAAAACTTTAAAAAACTCTTTACAGCTGCGTCTGGTGACTTCACTGTTGCGATCAAGCTAGCAGGACCACTCCTCTTTTCAGGTCGTTAAACGTAGGTCTCCCAGTAGTGAATAACCGCTACATGGAATTGGAAAAAAAAAAAAAAAAAGATAAATTCTTGGCTTTCTCGAATCCCTCTTACCTGAAAGAGTCGAAAATATTCCTTAACAGAAATCAACCCACAAACACGTATCGTCCCCTCAAACGCGACAGCCCTGGTCTACGATTTCTCCGGCGATGGCGAGAGGACACACTGTATATGATAATCATATTGTGCCATTTCTTTTTTGAAGATTAATGAAGTTGTGTTTGGGTGTCGACATGTACAACTGATATGTATTATTACAGTTATTCTTATTATTATTGATATTTATTTTGAAGAGGCAGAAATGTGTAAATGATGTTTTTAATCCTTTAAATAAAATAAAGTTGACATTGGGTTCCTTAAAATGACAACTGTTGCCACTTTATTTCATGTATTCGTTCATCTTTTTTGATGATATAATTTTTTTTTCGTCTTTTTTTTTATATAAATATCAATAACAGTCATTTTCGCCAACAACTTGATCAGTTCTGAAAGTTAATGTCAATTATGTAAAAATAGCATTTTGTTAATTTGGGAATCTTTATTTTTGTCATTTTTTCCCTTTTTTCTTCCATGGTCCTTTCACGATTGGATTTATTTTTTCCGCATTTTCTGGTTCGGCCGAGCAGCCTCTGTTTTGGTTAAATAAAATATCACTAAGTGCAGCAGAGACCGGAGGCTGGATTTTAATTAAGGACAGAAACTCTTAACTAAGTCATGGCCCTCGCTGTTGCTGTTGCTGTTGCTGCTGCTGTTGCTGATGCCGTTTCTCGTCGCTGAACTGCATTTAATGATTGTATGTGATGCAAGAGATTGCAAGAAAGTCGACTCCTTATAGGTAGACTAACTCTTTCACAGTCGGAATCTTTGGTCCATTTTCAGAAAACCCTTTGTACATTTTTTTTTTTTTTTTTCTGCATTTTTCTCATTAAATTCAGCCATTTTGAGATATGATCAATATAAATGATT
Organism: Paraplagusia blochii; assembly: GCA_016785265.1. Lineage (NCBI taxonomy): Eukaryota > Metazoa > Chordata > Actinopteri > Pleuronectiformes > Cynoglossidae > Paraplagusia > Paraplagusia blochii. The sequence continues at coordinate 23,614 of JAFBJS010003162.1, read as the reverse complement.
TCATCAGTTGCCATGTCTTCTCTGGTCACACTTTGAAAAATTATGTTCAAGGATTTTGAAAAGAAAATCGTAAAAAAAAAAAAAATCAATTTTTTTTGCATATTTTTCGTTAAATTAGAGTAGTCATTATTTCTTTTTAACTTTTGTTTTTTACAATAAAACCTGTATTTTTATTTTTTTTCTGTCAGATTGGGTCACTAGAAGAAGTAAGTTGTTTTGCAAAAGCTTTCTATGTGTTTCTCATCAGTTAGGATCATTTTTTTTTTTTTTTTTGAAAAACATTCTGGGAAAAAAAAACAATTGTAATGATTTTCCATCTTTTTATTTTTTGAAATATTTCTCAGAATTTTTTTATTTTTTTTAATAGTGAAAAAAAAAGAAAGAAAACATTTTCAACTAAACGTTTCTCAAGTTCTAGAGTTTTTGGAGTTTTAAGCACATATTATTCCAATGGCAACATGTTCTTAGAGAAGAAAAAAAAAGTGAGAGTTTCACAGGTAATTTTTGCCCCGAAGTTTTTTTATTATTATTATTTTCTCAAAAAAATAGCTCATTGTGATTTTTTCTTGCAAAAAAAAAAAATATCGTTGGCTAAAGTTCCCTAAATACCATTTTGTGGTGTCTACTATCAGCTGATTATCTCTGTTGTCCTTTGTGTCTCAGCATTAACAAAAAAAAAGAAAAAAAAAAGAAAAAAGAACTTCAGGTTCCTCGAAGGTTGAGACTTGGGAGCAGATCCTCATCATCAGCCTTGATCGTCATCACATCATCCTGACAGAGAGGCTGCCGTGAACAGAGTGTCAGTGCAGGGACGAGGGACAGAAGTGGACTCTGATTGTCCCGGGAACATCACTAATAGACTGTGACCTCAGCGCTGCCTCTTACACCAATCACTCTCTGTAGTCCAGGACAAGTGTCGTTTATCAAACCCTGACTTTCTCCTCTCAGCAGCATCACATTTTTTACTTCAGTGTGATTATTAGCTCTGAGAACTGCCATATAACTGAATATAGATATATTGTAATATATGTGAAATATATACACAATATTTATTGTTATATTAGTAACTGTATCTTTTAAAAAGTAAAGTTTTATTCACAATTCTCAGCCCATTTAGGTAAAAAAAATATATATTTTAATTATAAAAATAAAATTATATTGATATGTATTTTTCTTTAATTTTTTTGAAAAATATTTTTAAGAGTTAATTTCCAATATCAATTTCTTTCCACATCAGTTAAGACAAAACTTTCCAAACACTTTCTTTTGGGTACCGACAAAGGCAGTAACATTGAAGTACGAAACTTATTATATTAAGCTGCAGTGCTGCCATCTAGTGACTCTCACTTTAATGTCTAATAAAAAAAATATATAAATATATATAAACAAAAAAAATAAATAAATAAAATAAAAATAAAAAGATAAAAAAATGAAAATAAAAAATGCATATTATTTTAAGTTAAGATGATATAAAATATAAATTTATGAAATAAAAAATATGAATATTTTTAAAATTCTATATTTTTCTCCAAAAACTTGCATTCTGAGCCCAATTTGTTTTTTTGTTTTTTTTTTTTACAATTTTTACAGCAATGTAAGGCTCCACCCTCATGCGATTTTTTTTTTTGTAATACTTTGACATATTGTCAATAATTATTCATGTGACACATGTTTTGGGTCAAAAACCAACAACAATTTTCTCCATAAGACACGCCCCCTTCCCACCAGTTGGGAAATGGTCTTGGTTCTGGTCCAGGATCCATATTTACTTGTTCACTAAAGGTGAACAGTTTTTTCTCCGTACCATTACCCAGCGTGAAACCAAACTCCAAAGAAACTCCGCCTCCGTTTTAGTCCTCACGGTCGGAGGACAAAATAAAAAATGATCTGCCGTTGGTCGGTGTTTCTGGAGCGGCCTGTTGGTGGCAGAGAGACGGAGGCTCCCGCTGTTGCCACGGCGGCGGCGTCTGCTGTTCGACCCCTCGCTGCTCCTTTGAAAAAGAGAGAAGAGGGAGGAATGGAAGATCAGAGGCCATCGCTGCACCATGTTTTATTCTCTGTCTTTCTCTCAGCGCCGTGCACAGCGCCCCCACCGCCACTCCCCTACCGCACCTCCCCCTATCCCTCCCCCCCGTCTGCCTGCAGCAAGAGAAATGTCAGACCTGAGTTTTGTGGACTCTATAGTTCCAGTGGAATCAGAACGGTCACAGACCTGGGCCTTATTCTAAATAATACTCTCGAGGAGAAGCGGTGCTGCAAGCGGGAGAGCAACAGCAGCAGCAGCAGCGTTTGCTAGCTCCCGCGCCGAGTGCCTAGGGAGTGAATTCACGGAGAAAAGTAGGTCAACGTAGTCAGATTAGGGTAATAGGCTGTTAAAAAAGAGGCAAAAATTGAAGGAAGAAAAGTGGAAAATAACTCAAAATTGATGCGTCAATATCCTGGTGAAATGGGACGCGGATGTGAAGGGGATGAGAGGAAGAGGAATAAACGGGAAATGTGAACAAGATGTTACGCCAGGATTTCAGATATTTTTCTTTTTTTTTTCCAGTCGATTTTCTCGTCTCTCAAAGGTCGAACGGCATCATTTAGAAAAATGTGTCCAAAAAAATGCCCACGATTATAGCAGAGTACACATCAGGCCCAGGGCCATGCAGCGGAGGATGGGTTTGTGTCTTTTTTTTCCGTACAGCACAAAGGTCAGTGGTCCAATTCCCAGCGGTAACTGAAGGTTTTATAGCTGGTGTGAGATATCTCCCCGTACTTAAGTTTCCTCCCACGGTGTAAAATCATGAAGATTACAGAGTGTCACGAGCCACTGACCTGTCCAGGGTGTTAACACTCCCTCACCCAATGACTGATGGTCACATGACTATAAAAAGTTCTCAGAAGAAGGAAGCATACTCTGGAAAGTTCTTTGAAAACAGTTTGATTGTTACACTTTGCGGACAGCATTTGGAGGAGGGACACCCTCTAACTTTCCTTTCCCTAGACTTTTCCTTGAACTAATCTTGGAGAGTCCTAAGGTGTCCCAGGCCAGCCGGGCACCATAGTCCCTCCAGTGTGTCCTGGGTCTCCTCCCAGTAGGACAGGACCCAAACACCTCCCTTGAGAGGCCATCCGATGTAAAAGCCACCAAGCTACCTCAACTTACTCCTCTGACGACCGAGCTCCTCACCCTATCTCCAAGGGAACGCCCTGATACCCTACGGAGAAAGCTATTTCTCGCCACTTTAATCCAATATCGCGTTCTTACCGTCTTGACCCAAGGATTGAACGGTGAATTCAGACTTTATATGTGTTGTTTTGGAAAAGGAGCCTATGATAGGTTGCCAAGGAAGAAATTGTGGTTTTGTACAAGGAAGCCAGGAGTGGCAGGGGAGTATGTTAGATTGGTGCAGATCATAGCAAACAGACAAAGCGGAATGAATGATACTAAACACTTCTATCCAAACTGCTGAAGAGTACGGGACTCAGACGAGTACTGTATGGTTGTACGGACTGATCAGACCAATCACAGCCCTCCGTTGGGTCTTATAGTAGGATCACATGACTAGACAACCCATGAGATTCCTCCAGGATTGCAGAACGTATTTTTGTCTGTGATCGTCCCATTGAAGTCCAAGTCCTCCGTCCTCCCGATGTAAATGTATCTAGAGGAAACCTCCGTCTGTTTGTTCAGATATCCACCTCCTCCACCTCCTCCTCCTCTCCTCAGTCTGTGGAGATCTAATTAGCCCTGTAGCCCCGCCTCAGTGGTGCTGATGTCGTCCTGTAGAAACAACCCCGCTCTGCCATCTAACTCTTTTCCATGTTGACACGATAAACAAACACTTACGCCACCTACGGGTGCAGATCCGGGATCAGACCCGGGCTGGTTAATGATGATAAACCTGTGGAAGATCAGAAAGTGCTGCTAATTAGAGAACGTGTGAAGACGACGGCTCATTAACGCCCACGTTGGACTGACACGGGTTTCTTTTTTGTTTCAGTGTTTCCACCAATCACGGCCGACTACGTTCCCTATTATTCCCTAATTACTTTCATTTGTCAATTAACTCGGCTGCTAAGCGGCCAGATGATTACGACAGTTCGGAGGGAAAAAAAAAAATTTTTAGATCCAAGTTGAGCTTCACAAAGGACATCCAAGGTATGGCCCGTGGACCAAATTGGTCCAAAGATTAGATTTGATGCGCCCATGACTCCAGGAAGTTCAGTTACCTATATTTGGTTAAAACTTTGGTCTTAATTTTTTTTTTTTTTTACTATTTTGACCTTTTTCTGCTGAAATTCGAGCACTTTTTATTTGTTTGCTAATGCTGCGACTCAATATTCATGTTATATCTTATATTTTGGAGGTAATGTACTATTACTTTTATACTAATGTGTGTCTTTTTTTGATAGATACTTTCTTTTTTATAATTTTTTTGGGCATTATTTTGACTTTTTTTTTCTAGATACAAAGGTTCAGAGGGAAAATTAATTGTTTCGTTTTTTTAGACATCCAAGGTCTGGCCCGCGGACAGAATGGGTCCACAGGTTCAATTTGATGTGACCCGTGACTCCAGGAAGTTTTCCTTTTTAGTACTTTATCATCTACCAAAGTTTTTACCATGGCATTAAATGTTACCAGTGCTTTATTCACCCTTACATCAATATTCCGTCAACTTTTTGGTCAATTTATATATTTTTTTTTTACTTTGTTGACTGTTTTTTTGTTTGTTTTTGTTTTTACTATTTTCTATTTATCGAAGCATATGTTGTTAATAAAAATGGTTAATATACAAATTTGGGCCTTTTTGCTACATACTTTCATTTTTTTAATTTTTTTTTTTTTACTTTTTAGAACTTTTTTTCTTTTACTTTTTTTTTTTCTTTGGCCAACTTTCTCTAGTTTCTGGCATAAAGCGAACATAATTTCACAGAAAATTAACTTTTATCAGATGATATTCTTCCGTCGACAGATTTGTGTTTTTTAATAGAGATGCAAAACTGGCGGGAGTCTCCACTTCCCGACCGTCCTGCGTCCCCTCTGCTGAACTCGGTGTCCGTCCGACATAATTAATAAAAATATTCATCCATCATGTCGTCTGACGTCCGGTCATTTGCATAGTTTTCACACGGAGTGACTGGACAAACAGTCCTCGCTCCTGTTTAATGATTCTCACACTGTTTCCTGTGATTTTTGAGCCGCGAGGACAAAGAGTTGATTTTTTTCTCTAATAAAATCCAACGTCTCCATAACACAATGGAATTATCTGGGGTGCATTTAATTGAGTTTGACCGGATCTCCACTCGGTGGCGGTCTAATCTCCCCGGGAGGGGGTGGATGAACTTTGAAGTCTGCAGCCAAGATACCGTCTGCATTATTCAGGAGGTGAAGACCAGAGCGTCTTCAGATGGTCTGTCATTTCCCTTTAGCCTCCACCACAACGGCCATATGCTGCACACACCGCTGGGAAGGTGGAGGAGGTGGAGATGGAGAGGGGGAGTTAAGCCCAAAACCAAACAGGGAATGTTTGAAGACGTTCCCAAGTGGAGCCCCTTGGAGCGATGATGGTCTGGAGAGAAACTCTCATCGTCTCCACTTCAACCCGGACTGAGATGTTGGAGAGTTTGTTTCCTGACAGGTTGACGTGACAGGATCTCACACAGTGACTGCTGAGAGCTGTCGCTCCGACTGTCATCGCTTTGATTCCCTCTGAGGTGAAAACTCTCTGTGGACGACTTCACCAAATAATAGAGCTTTTCTTCTTTTTTCTATTTTCAATTCAAGAAAATAATCAGATTTTTTTTTTTTTTTTTTTTCAAAAAAAAAGTGATTGTTTAACCTTTTTTAACTCAACTTAAATTAAAAATAAAATAAATATACAATACAATAAAATGCACCATTTTATAAAAAACATTAGAAATATCTCACTTTTATTATTGAACCTAATTAAAACAAATTTTACATTGTCTGGCTAATTTTTTTTGGTTTTTTTTTTCACATTTTTCCCCTTTTTTTTAAACTTCTGACCTTAAATAACATGAAATGTATACATATCATTTTAATGATATATACATATTTTTTAAATTGTAGTTTTATACTTTTATTGTTAAAAGTTTCTACCCATATTTTGTTAGTTGGATTAGTGATATTTTCCTGAAATTGCAATTTTATTTATTTTTTTTTTTTTTTTTTAATTGCAATTTTTTTTTTTTTTTTTTTTTTTTTTTTTTTTTTTTGACAACAAGTTGAGAGAGAAAAAAAGATGCAAAAAAATTATGTTTTTATAATATTCTGGAAAAAAAAATCTTCAAGAAAACATTTGAACTTGTCATCATACGCCACCTAGTGGATATTCGTGGACTGATATAATAACTCTGATACAAATGATTGGTGAGCTGAGATCTGTAGCAAACTAAACCTTGAATATTAACTGTATTAACTATTATGAGATATTTTATATTGTTATTATCAAAAAATTCAACTTTGATATGATAAAATTTGCATTATCTAAAATTATTAGCTTTTTTTGGGCAAAAAGATCAACTGGTGCAAGAAATTGTGTTTTTAAAATAATCTGGAAATCTCAGAAATCTCAAAGAAAACCCTTTTACTCGCCATAATACGCCACCTAGTGGACATTCGTAGACTGCAACAGATACCGCATTACTGCTACATAACTGGTGAGCTGAGATTCGCCGCGTTTTGACAAAAATGTCCAGCTGGTGTAGGTACAGCAGAAGTAGTTTTTTCCATGTGTCTCCACCTCACCTCCGCCCACATCTCCAAACACAGACTCCCTGTTTCACTTCAGTCTGTCACAAAGACACAAATCTGAAGTTCTTGATCTCGTCTCCCACGTCCACCCCAGTTGGGTGACACTGCTACGGAGGAGGAGAGATGTTGTCTAATTGTTCTCGGAGGAAACAAAGATGGAAATGTCACACTGCGAGATAGAAACCACGTCTGTTTTCCTTTTTTCGGTTTCTCTGCCAAAACTAAAGTGTGGAGGTGTGATCGCTCTTCAACTCTTCACTCGCTCCGTTTCTGATCCCTGACATTTTGTCAGACGGTCCCTGAGTCTCCGCAGCTGCCGTTGCATCTGTATCCACGTCGGAGTTTGTTTGCGTGACGACGACGCCACGCTAGGGAGGCACGGGGGAGATAATTGGGAACGCCGACATTTGGGCCTTTCCCGTAACTCTTGTGTTTCACATTAGCATATATCATTAGCTCTTTCTGTGAGCGTTCAGTCAGAAAACGAGGGGCCTCCGCGGACTCCCCGCTCCGTCAATATGGCTGACACCTTCTACGTGTCGTCCTCCGGGGACGGCGGTGGGAATGAAGATGGGCGTCGGAGTGTGTCTCGGTGGAGACTCCTGTGATTTTTCATTATATTAATCAAGGGAAGAAAAAAAAACAAACACACATTGTGTTTGTGTGCTGTGTTGATTGGCTATTATTCAGTGATGACACGTTTGTGTTTGACTTTGACCTGAACGCTGCTGACGGACGGTTCAACGCCGTAATGAGTGATTAAAAGACCCGGCAAGAAATGAGTTATTCACTGAGATTTTTTCACAACAAAGATTGATTTTTTTTTTTTTTTTTTTTTTTAATCCAATTAACACCACTGACTGCAATGGGAATTAATTCATCCTTTTTTCTTTTTTTTTTTTTTATATTTTTTACAACTCTGATGAGACTTAGCACATTTTAAATTTTGTGATTTTTGTGAAAGTTCCTCCTCCCTAGACTCTTCCCCCAAATTATCTGCGGGGAATGATGAGACCTTCCCAGACCAGCCAAACAACGTAGTCTCCCCTGCTTGTCCTGGGTCTTCTCTCAGAGGGAGGTGGACCCGGGTCCAGTAGGAGGGGTCCCAAGGGTCAAATGTCCAAGCCCCCCCTAACTGATTCCGTATAAGAGACAGTCTCAAAAGGATGAAAAAAATGCAACTTATAGTCTAGAAACATCTTACTTAAAAACACTCGAAATCTCAGTTTGTAATCTTTTACACCTCCTAGTGGAAGTTAACACCACACATTTTGAAGCCACAATCCTTTCCAATCCCTGTCTCTTATACACATCTTGTCCCTTTCAGCAATCACTGTTGGCAGAGGCAATTGCTGTTGGAAAATTGACTGACGCTGAGGCCGTTTTTTTTTTTTTTTTTTTTTTTAATCCAATTAACACCACTGACTGCAATGGGAATTAATTCATTCTTTTTTTTTTTTTTTTTTATATTTTTTACAACTCTGATGAGACTTAGCACATTTTAAATTGAAAGTTCCTCCTCCCTAGACTCGTCCCCCAAATTATCTGCGGGGAATGATGAGGCCTTCCCAGACCAGCCAAACAACGTAGTCTCTCCTGCTTGTCCTGGGTCTTCTCTCTGAGGGAGGTGGATCCGGGTCCAGTAGGAGGGGTCCCAAGGGTCAAATGTCCAAGCCCCCCCAACTGATTCCTCTTAACGTTAAGGGGCAGCCTTCGACTTTGAGCTCCTTATGGGTAGCAGGGATCCTCGTCCAACCTCTAGGGCAGCGGCACTTGTATCTGGGATTGCACTCTTGCTGTCGTGACGGAAATATTAAAGCAGGGATACTCAGACTTCCCTCTCCCTAGACTAGTGGTTCTTAACCTGGGTTCGATCGAACCCTAGGGGTTCGGTGAGTTGGTCTCAGGGGTTCGGTCGAGCATCTGCTGCGGAGGTCAAGACACATTGACTCACCCCAGGGTTAAGAACCACTGCCCTAGACTATTCTTCCAGTTCATCGTTAGCACCTCCCAAGGGGGGCATAAAGGGGTATACCATGGATTTGCCAAATATACCTCAACTGACTCCACTGTATGTGGGGGAGCAGCGGGCCTTGCCACCAGCCGAGATAGCCCAATTCGACCAAAGGTATCTGGGATAGTTTTCTTTTGTTTTTGACCCAAAGCTCATGACCATAGGAAGGAACGTAGACTGACCACAAGACCGTAAGACCTTCAAATCCACGAAAACTCTGTATTTTGTGGGTTTTTTTGCCTCAAAGTAGATCATATTTCTACAAACTTTCTTTGGCCGTCTCCCTCCTCTAAGGCGAGACGGAATGAAAGGGGAAAAAAAAAAAAGCAGAGGGAACCTTTGGCTTATCATTCATCACGCATCCGCTTCATCTGATTTCATATTGTTCTTTGCTTCAGGTCCGTAGCACAACGCTACTATTACAGAATACCAAAGGCCCCGGGTCCTAAGTGAAAAGTTCCATTAATAAAGAAGAGATTACTTTCACTTGCTGTCAAGGCCGTGTGCTGCTCGACGATTGATGCTCTCACATTAAATCAGGCCCTTGAAAGGTCCTTCCAAAACTGTACCCCTGCCAACTGGAGAGGCAATTTTTCCCCCCCGAGTTACACCTCATTTTCTGGGCGCGACAGAATGTGTTGGGATGTGACTTGTAAACATAAACATTTTGTGATGGATTTTCAAAAAAAAAAAAAAAAATCCTAAATCCACAACAACTCCAGCCTCAGTTGTGGTAGGAATTCAGATCAGAACGTTAGGGGTATTAAGAGTTAAAACCAAAGTGATGTAGTTCAGTCTTAGGTCAAGGAAATGTTTTTGCTGGGTCTCCATGGCAACCAGCTGAACAACGTGTGACAAAAGGAAAGACTTCAGTTGGGTCAGGGCCTAGAGAGATTCCAGATCCCAGGTTTTAGGTCAGTCCCAATTATTTAATGTGTAAAATTCCAGGTCTAAGACAAGTTGCAAGTCCAAGTCAGAGTTTGAGTCTCAAAAACTTGTAGATACGTTTTAGGTGTCGAGTGTTCAAGCCCAAACCTGTACTTGATGATAACAATCAAATCACCGAGTTAGTTCCATTAAAATTATTTCCTTCTTCATCTTAAGACATTGCTTCTAATAACCTAACATTTCCTGGAATTTTTACATTTGGACACTGCTTCACACCGATAAGGACGGGAGGTTCATTTCTCAGGAATTGTTCCCCACCTTCGCAGGAAGCGCAGCCAACAGTCTCCCTATCACATAACACACGTTACTGTGCGTTGACACACCAGGGAGTCTTTCACAGGACGGGTTCTTATTATGGAACAACACAGGAAGTTATCAACAACACCATGGAGGCAACACGAGGAAACTGATCTGTTCCTGCACTTGCTTCAGTAATAAGGAGCCCAAAAGAAAGTCAGCGACTAGGCACCCTACTATGTAGCGGAATTGATAAAAAAGAACCCTATCAACCCACTAGAACACTTCCTTCCTTAGGTGCAGGCCTTCATGTGAAATTTCTTAATCTAGATCTGGAGCCAAGGCCCTCAGCAACCAAAGCTCCCTGTTATGGAACCACCTGCCAGCTCCAGTCTGGGGGCCCTTGGCTGGACATAGGGTCCTAGATATGGTCCTAGATATGCTACAAGGAGGTACAATGAGTCTTTTCTTCACTTGATTCCTTATTTCGTTTAATACAGAGGACTAACGCATTTGGCTGAGGACCTCATGTCCCCGAAGTCTCTGTGCTCCCCCCAGAACCTCATGCCTGTAAATTGGACTCAGGACTTAGCCTCCAAATTATGGACCCTAGTTCTTGGTAAAATAAATAAATTAGAACTATTTTTATCCCTAGGGAGTATCCTTTGAGAAATAAGTGAGCAGGGGCTGCTGGGGGACCAGCACGCCGGGAGCAATATGTGGCGGTAGGGGGATTCGAACCGGGGCCTTGCAAACCCAAGTCCGCTTCCTTAACCATTAGGCCACCAACTGCCCCCTGGTCCATTGAGAGTTATGTTGGTCCAAATGGTGCCTTGTGGACCCTAGTCAACCACTCCTTAACCACTTGTCTACCAGAGTTCTCCTGGTATTCCAAGGCGTCTCTACAATAGAGTACCAACAAAGCCCATCGCTGCTTAGTTTCCAGTATCAGAGGGTAAGGCCGTAAGCCAAGCAACACCATTATATTTCTTTCGTACTTTTTTTTTCTGTCCCTTTCTTTCCTCGCAGCCTCTTGTCTTGTTATTCACTGTTCACTTGTTGGCGCCATCACTCAAAAACTCGGGTCTTTCTTCTGACAGGCGCCGAAGCAGAGAAAATGAGAAATGACTTACACGGTTTAACTCCTCTTCATTCTCACTTGCCTTGTTATCAACAAACACACACTCACACACAGACACACACACTTTCACAAATGATTAGTGAAGTGTCCTCAGAAAGACGACGCCCAGATCTGTAAAACCGTGAGAGGGTTTTCGTCAACGTCCGCTCTCCGGGACGTACAGTACGATGCTCCGACTCTGGCGGTGTGCAGAGTCGTGGCCCTTGCTCGTCACTAATTAGCTGTCATTCATAATTGATTAAAACCCCAATGTAAATAATACATGAAAATTGAATTTTATTTGTAGTGTCTTGTCAATTACATCCACCGGGGGCAGGAGTGAGAGTGGGAGTAAAGATGGCCGCCTAATGGTGTTAAAGGCCAAGAGAAGCTGGAGGAGGAAAAGTTTGTTGTTGTTTTTTTTTTTTTGACTCTGGTTTAAATTGTTTGCACAACAACAACCAGGGGGTTATAAAAAAAAAAAAAAAAATGGAAGTAAAGTTGCAGAAACTTCAAAACTGTTTGTTTGATTATTTATTCCTACTAAAACTATTACTTCTTTTTTTTTTTATTTATTTTCAGTTTTTTTTTTGGTGTTTTTTTTTTTTAATAAATAAATAAATAAATAATAATAAATTATTTGTCGTTCATGTAAAACTCAACTGCCGTTATCTTCTTTATAATGAGAAATAATATTTTAAGGGTAGGAAATGATTAATTGAAGGTAATTGAAGTATGAAATTAAGTGCAAAAAGAATCAGCAGGAAATTTGTCTAAAACTTTCATGAAAAGTTAATATTTAATGGGGGAATAAAAAAGTTGAAAAGTAAAAAAGAAAAAAGAAAGGATTAGAAAAACCGAGTCAAAGCAGAAGAGACGACTCAGAGGCCAAACATAAACACATGTATGTGTATAAGGAAAATATATATTTTACATATGTGTTGGACATATATGCGTTGGACACGGAAAGATTTATATATATATAATTATGATATACACATATGTATATATGAAATCATATATTGGATATATTACACGTATATTGTACAACTTTATATATATATATGCACATATACTCATTTATATTAAACTCACTAATTATGCATGTATGCATATGTTAAAATCTATGTTTAATGCTAAAATATATTACATCTAATGTATGTGTTATACGGACATAGATACATGTATATTGTTTATTTATATGTGCATATATATATATACACATATACACATATAAATATACATACACACATACATACATACACACATACACACATACATACATACACACATACATAGATACACACATGCATACATATATATATATATATATATAAAAATATATATATATATATATAGA
>JAFBJS010003159.1:105900-124861 GCA_016785265.1 Paraplagusia blochii | reverse complement strand
CCATCTCTAGGATCATTCTTCTACCAATGTATCCACTGTCCCTCCTCTGAACATGTCCAGACCATCTCAATCTGTCTTCTCTAGCTTTTTCTGCAAACCTTCCTTTCTGTGTTGTCCCTCTAATCTCCTCAACATTGACCTTGTCCATCCTGGTCAGATAATCTACTTTTTTCTCCAATAATAAAAAACAGACAGGTTTTTCACCAATTTTGGTGATAAACGGCTGTATATTGAGGTAAAATTCACTAGATGGCAGCATTGCAGCTCCTTTACATGAACTAAGACTGATACAGTGCACTGTACAGATATATACATTTATTAGCAGGCCCATATTAACATCAAAATGGAGTGTTTGGACTTTATTGAACACCAGTGAATGGTTTCTATCAGAATATTCCTACAAGAAAACTCCATAAATTACATAGTATCGGTGCATTAGCAGAGGCCGACCTCCTGATATAGAGTTTTCCTCCACAGATTCCCTTCTGTGGTTCCACTTCATTGAATTCTGGAACATTGATTTCTATGTTTTTTTACGTTTAAGTGTCTCTGCACAGGCTGAGAAAAATAGAATGGACGAACTGAACCCAGGGGAGACGTTGCATTGTGCAAATCGACAAATGAAAATGCTGCAAGAGTCGCCGCACATTGTTTTTAAGAGGAGTGGAACTTTTCTAAAATAACAATCTGATGCCAAATGATTAGGCCAGGATTAAGTGGCCTTTTTAGTCCATTATAAATACGTTATGGAGGCAACGCATTAATATCGTGAGCCCAGGCGGAGGTTTGACGGAGGGGAGCGTTTTACCGCTGCCCACTGCCAAGGCCACTGATTAAGTGAGCAGTTTATGGGCTGCACGGTGCCAACCTTCTAATAGAGTAGCACAGGAACTCTGACTGAATTCACCCAGGGCGCAGGACAATGTATTCTGATTCGTCCAGTCGGCGTGTGGGTGTATCTATACATATTTTAACATTTTATTCCTGGTGTTTTTGTCTATTTTGACCAGTGGCCTTGCTGTAGAAAAAAAAAAAAACGGTGTCAATGAGGCAGAAAGTCATGATGAAGTCATCAGTTCTTATTAGTTTGAGATCAAGGTTTTTTTTTAAATCAGGTTTCTGAGCTGAAGGTGAAGTTTCCAAGAGTTAACCTTAAAAAAATGTCTCCGTCATGGAGGTATTTTGGCTTCGTTTAGTCTTAACGTTCACAGATCTCATCCATCAGGAAGAACAAGAGCTGCAGAAGGTGGTGGTGAACTTCCCCAGTAAGGCTTTATGGGAATATGAATTAGCAATCTGGTCCGACCATCTGCCCAGCAGCCATTACGACGCCCATATGAATGGAACGTTCGCTCAAACCACGCACAGATGCCCGTACGACAATGGCCCGGTTCTGATCCTGTTGATATTCTGGACTTTGTTACAATTTTTATCACACATGAAAACCACGTCGGTGCCAAAACACACACACACACACACACACCGCGGGTCCTCTGTGTGTGTGTGTGTGTGAGGCTCAGTCTCGTTTTGAGCAATTTAGCCCCGTATTAATTGTGCCACCTGCTGGCACCAGACGGTAGATCAGCAGATCCATTCATCACCTGAACTCATCCTGTTCATTTGTGAACATGGACGAAGACACAAAACACCTGAAATCTAATTCTATGATGGACGCGGTACAATATGATCAACGTGACCCGGGGGCTAATTTTTGTTCGGAACAAGTTTTGGTTAAAAAACGTGACCTGAGACGAAGACTCCAGGACAGGATGAAGTTCTCCCCAGACAGAAATCATCAAATTTAGTCCTTTGTTAGATTAAATAAGTCCAAGGAAACATATTCAACTATCCTCAACCTCCTCTTCATCCGTTACCGGGTCATGAGGGCACCAGTCTCCACGACTGCCACCCAAATCACACTGCTCCACACTGTGAGACTTCCTGTGGATGGTGAGTCCACAGGAAGTTACGTGGTTCAGGACAGAGCTAAAATATAGTTATATTTCCGGACAATGTATCTATAATGAGGAAAGTTGTGACGTTCGTTTTTGTCTTTTCCTGATGTCTTGTCCCATTCAGGGTTTTCTCCTCCTGTCCTCTGTATCTTCTACTCTAACTCCATCTACCTCCATGTCCTCCCTCACCGCCTCCATCAGTCTCCTCTTTGTCTCCTACCTGGTAGCTCCATCTCTAGGATCATTCTTCTACCACTGTCCCTCCTCTGGACATGTCCAAACCATCTCAATCTGTCTTCTCTCATGCTAGCACTCACAATAACATGTTTATATCGTGTATTATCTAACACTGGAATCATTAAAACCGTTTCTTTGCCTGACTTCTACACATCAGCCATGCAGAGGAAGCCGGTGGTCACTGAGGTCCGGACCCCCACGGACACTTGGAGCGGTCTGGGTTTCTCCAAATCAATGCCAGCAGAGGCTGTGAAAGAGCTGCGCAACGTGAGCCGCCGCAGCTACAAACCTTATCTGAGCAGCAGCAGCAGCGGTGGTGGTGGTGGTGGTGGTGGCAACAACAACAGCAACATCAGCAGTAGCATCAGCAGTCAGTCACAGGTACAGACGGTTGGTGCTGGATTTTACTTATTTGACCCGTTTCTTTCTGCTGAACTCGCTGAATGCATCAAACTCTGTTTTGTTGCAGTAAAGTGAAAAAAAACCCAGCCCCCCCACAGTGACCCACTTACACCGCCTCATTTATTAGTGTTGCCCTCCAACAGTTTGTAGCATTTATCTCAGTGTGGGGTAAGCACGGCCAATTTGTGCGCTCAATTTCCTGGGCTCTGATAGCATCTCCTCGGTCAACACTGACACCCCCATGGCAACCTGGTTACCTGAACCGCGGCTCTTTTGGAACATAAACGTCCGATCTGATGCACTCAAAGACCCGGTTGAGTGATAATGATCCAGGTTCTACCTATAGAAGTCAGTAGTCAACTACAGCTCAGAGCAAAACTGACGAGGTCCCCACATTAACCCTGGAGCCGAGCGCAGGGAAAAAAAAAAACCCTGTGTCATTACTGTCTTCGGTGGTGAATTTAATTAATTCTACCCACCTCAGGTTTTTTAAATAAGGGGACATATTATGCAAAAATGTCAGTGTCTGTACACACATCTGCATCCCCGGAGTGTGTGTGTGTGTGTGTGTGTGTGTCTGCTCCTTTATTGCCAGTTTTTACAACAAGTTAATGTTTTATAATTCACCAAAATCTAAAAAATACGTCTCAAAAAAAGTCGTTCCACAAAGTAAAGCATTAAATGAAGCCAAACCTGATGATTATTATTAAAACACTGCAGGCGTAAATAGTGGTCTGTCAGCTGTCAAAATGAATGTTTACAGTTTAACACGTTAATTTATTTGCGTAGATTAATGAGATTATAATTTTTAACATGGACTCACACTTGGGAGGAATGAGAATGAACGTCATTACGACATTCAGATTATAGTTGGAATCCTGTCTGTTTATCATTCCTATGGATCCTTCTTCTTCTTCTTCTCCTCCATCATTTTCCATCTCCCCCTGTCCTCTGTATCTTCTCTAACTCCAACTACCTCCATGTCCTCCCTCACTGCATCCATCAATCTCCTCTTTGTCTCCTCCCTGGTAGGTCCATCTAGGATCATTCTTCTACCAATGTATCCACTGTCCCTCCTCTGAACATGTCCAAACCATCTCAATCTGTCTTCTCTAACATTTTCTCCAATCCTTCCTGTCTGTGTTGTCCCTCTAATCACCTCATACCCGATCCTGTCCATCCTTGTCTCTCCTGAAGAGAATAAGGTGTTTGACGTATCAAACTGTGATGAATCCTTTAATATTTGGGACAAAAGTATGTTAATAACATATTTTTACTTTAAGAAAGACTATAAATTCACATAAAAATAGTCACAAAGTCCTCAATGGACACCTAAACATCATTAAAAACTGTCCTCACATTCCCATCACCTTGTAGTCCTGGATGAATCCGACTGGAAGGATGTCCAACGGCAGCGACTCTGACAACTGGAGGGACCGAAGAGGATCCACTCCTGCCTCCTTACCTATCCATTCCTCCTTCTCCTCCTCTACCTCATCCTCCTCTTCATCTTCCTCCTCTTCCCCTTCCTCCCCTCCCTCAAACTTCTCCTCCTCCACCTCCTCGTTTCCTGCGTTTGCATCGTCGGCAAACAGGAACAGAAACGACAGCTTTCTGAGCAGCAGCAGCTGCAGCTACTTCGAGGGCGTGTCCTCATCGAGGAGGGCGTCGACCTGCAGTCAGAGAAGCCCCTCCCCTCAAATGACGGACGACCTGCATGAGCTTCTCGGTCAACTGGGGTTAATGAAGTACACTGATGTGTTTGAGGAACAGGAGGTAAATTCACAACATGGACCAATAAATAATTTGACTAAAACACAGAATCTGAAGGGAGGATGGTTTGCCAAAAAATTTTATAATTTTTTTTTCCTGATGCAGATCGACTATCAGACATTTCTCACACTGTCTGATGAAGATCTGAAAGAAGTTGGTGTCTCCACATTTGGAGCAAGACGTAAAATGTTGATGGCGATCTCAGGTGAGTCAAACAAACAGATGTATATATTTATTTTTAAGGGGGCAGTGGGGGACTAGTGGTTAAAGAACCAGACCTGAGTCTTCAGGAGGGTCATAAGTTCGAGTCCACCTGCTCTCAGGTGGCCACTGAGCATGGTACCTTCTCCACCCACTGCTCCCCTGGTGTTCGAAGCTGCCCACTGTTCACTTTGGTGATGGAATAAACACAGATTTCATTGGTTTGAATCACAACGTCACAATGACAAGGAGTTATTTATGCAACATTGGTGAGATAACTATCAGTTCATACCAGGCCTGGGAAACCTCTTTAGTCCAGGGATTCTGAACCATTGGGCCCCGGCCCAAAGTTGGGCCGCAAGCGCCCCCTAGAGGGCCGTGAAAAATTTAAGCTGCGATTATTAAGGGCCCCAGGTCACTCGACACTTAAAAAAATTGGGCCTCGGTGCCAAAAAGGTTAAGAATCCCTGCTTTAGTCCACAATTGGTCCTAAAATTGGACACAGGGGAGGAGTCCAGAGCAGGATGGAACCTTCGTTTGATCTAATATAAATGTCTTGTAAAAACAATGTATAAAATCCTACATTTATAATACCTTTTATGATACTATCTAGTGGAACACACATTATTAAAGTATAATGATAATATAAATAAATTATTTAGTATTTATTTGATAATTAAAATCTGATAGCAACATTTCTGGGGATAACATACAGCCCTGAGATGTTTACCTCAGTTTTAGGATCCAAACAGCTCCATATATCAGTATCTGTTGGTATCGGAATTAATGTGTTTGTCCAATATCATCTTATTAGTTAACATATAAGATCTGACTTCTATCAACTTTATCAGTGTTTGTAGAAAAAACAGATACATTTTTTTTATATTTGATTAATATTTTCCATCTAATTTAACACAGACTTGAAAAAATGCAAGAGGAGGCTCTCGGACACACCCGCAGTTAAGTCTGGATACCTAGAGGGCGGCGCCAGTGGTCGACTACCCCGGATCATGGATCTGGAGATCGCTGCTCAGAGTAATCGCTGGTGAAATGAGAAGTCAGATCTTAGTCAGAGGTTCTGACGCTGATGTGGAGACAATATCGGATGAATATTTTTTTAGTATTGATTTTAAGAAAGAAAAGAAACAAAAAAAATTAATCTAGTGCCTTTCAGACACAGCCATATCCCAAAGTTTTTATATGGAAAAAAACAAGACTAGGAGGTCTACTGGATAACTCCTCTGATCAGGACACTGAAAAACAAACCTTGTTATTTGTTGCTAAACGTGTCTTTATTATGCAGCTCTCTTCTCATGCTTTGGTACAAACTACACTTATGGAATTGTACATAAATATGTAGGAACACACATTGTGTCGTGATGAATAAATCTTCTGGTATCAACTGACTGGTCCTCATCATTAGTCCATCCCTCATCGGATATATTGCACTCACACTTGCCATAGAGACCACCAGAGGGCACTGTTGCTATACCCAGTCTCCATGAAAGTTCAATCCTCTGCCAATTTCATTAAAGAATAATGGAATTTTAAACAAATCGACACTGGCATAGAAATATACATTATTTATATAATTATATTCTAATAATATGAGTACATGATACATATTTAATGCTATAAAAAACCAGCAGAGGCAGCGTGACACTAATTGGCTCGGTCTAGCGTGAACGCTCACCTACAGCTTTAAGTTAATGTAATCCCCGTCACCAGCAGCACATGCACTGACACTGGAGCGTTCACTGTTTATTGTAATCAGCAGACGAGACCAGGCAGCAGTTTAGCGCCATCACTGGGAGCCTGTGGCAGAGTGTAGGCTATGATCTCTCTCTAAATTCTAAATTTAGGGATGTGTTGTTTACCACACTGGAGCAAGTGATCCATAAATCCTCCACCTGGGTGTCTGCGAGGTTGGAAACTTTCTCGTACGTTCCCATAACCGGCTGGTGCATGAGCAGTCATGCATTCAAAGTGAGAATTTGAGCAGGAGTGGTGGGCTGAGCCAGATTATCCGTGGATTATCCAATGTCTCTGGTTAGGAGGACCCAGCAGAGGAGTGATCATCAAATTTGGTCGTTAGGCTTTTTTGTCAGGTAGTAACACGCATCTCTCTGAGGCTGCAGGGATGAGTTAGTCATTGATCAAACAGTTGCAATTAAAAATTAGCTCAAAGGAGAAGCACCACCTCAGGGTCTTCAGAGACCTGGGATATGATAATCTGGCAGAGGGCTTATTTTAACTAATCCCTGTGTCAGGATGTTTTACAGGTCCCCTAAGACAGCATGCCAAATGATACATGACTAGTAGTCCTGGTCCTCAAATATAGAATACAAGAGTTTTAGGAAAAGATTTTGTCTAAAGACAACAAGGTCCACAAGTGGACGGCCTTTGCCAGATGAGTATTGCGATTGGTTTGAGTTCCCTGTCTTCCTGAAGGGTTCTAAACTGTAGAACATTTTTTTCTTGCCTAAAATATTACTCCAAATGCTCTGCAACATTAACAGCTTCTTGAAATGAGACCATTGTCTAGGTCTCATAAGGTTCATGGAGTTTCTGCCACCACCACCTCAGTGAGAGTAGACAACAACTAGAAGAGGACCAAGAGAGGTGGAGGTTTGAACTAGAGACAAGATAAATGAAGGTCAGTCGAACAGCGGAATGGTGAGGTTACAAGGAGCAGAGGTGGTGAAGGTGGAGGAGTTTAGAGACTTAGGACCAACTGTTCAGAGCAGTGGAGACTGTGGAGGAGAGGAGAAGAATAGAGTGGAGTCAGGATGGAACAACTGGAGAAAAGAGTCAGGAGTGATCTGAGATAGAAGAGAGTCAGCTAAGGTGGAGGGACAGGTTTACAGGACAGTGGTGAGACCAGCCATGATGGATAGATTAGAGGCACTAGGTATAGGTAGAAGACAGGAGACAGAGCTGGAGGTGGAGGAGTTAAAGATGCTGAGGTTCTCTTTAGGAGAGACAAGGATGGACAGGATCAGGAATGAAGCGATTAGAGGGACAACACAGACAGGAAGGTTTGGAGAAAAAACTAGAGAAGCCAGATTGAGATGGTTTGGACATGTTCAGAGAAGGGACAGTGGATACATTGGTAGAAGAATGATCCTAGAGATGGAGCTACCAGGTAGGAGACAAAGAGGTGATTGATGGATGCAGTTAGAGGAAGTTGGAGTCAGAGCAGAAGATACAGAGAACAAGAAGAGATGGAAAATGATGGCAACCCCTGAAAAAGGAGAAGCCAGATTGAGATGGTTTGGACATGTTCAGAGGAGGGACAGTGGATACATTGGTAGAAGAATGATCCTAGAGATGGAGCTACCAGGTAGGAGACAAAGAGGAGATTGATGGATGCAGTTAGAGGAAGTTGGAGTCAGAGCAGAAGATACAGAGAACAAGAAGAGATGGAAAATGATGGCAACCCCTGAAAAAGGGACAAGCTGAAAGGAGAAGACAGGCCTCAGTAAATCTGGATTATTAGATTATCTGCAGCAGTTTTTGTATTTCTATCATAAAGTCTATGTCTTTACTTTTTGACTGTATTATAACTGTCTCAATGCAATGCAAAAAACGGACCATGCACCAATGTGAACGACCACATTGTGGTACCACGCCCCTTATATTACCATGGGGACTTTGACTAATTAAAAATGTCTTTGTAGACCATCTGTTTGAGCCCCCATGCCCTATGGTAATACTGCTCCCTGCTTAGTTTAATTGTACTTACAATAATACCTTTTGTGATTGTGAACAGAGGAAGGTCATTGTCGTCTCCAAAGGATCACGATGAAGGACAGTATTTGGTGAAACATCTAGTACAAGGTGGACAGAATACTGCACCAAATGTTCTGGATATTTAGTCTAGCGATAAAACTCAGTGACCCTGAAACAAAGTTGTGTTAAATGGTTTGAAAATCATTTCTCCTCTGTGTATTTCCTCAATGATAAAGTGTAATATGATACGGCCGTTTACCAGCGAGCTGCAATACAGTAACGGAAAACAAATGGGCAGAAAGATAACGTCGCGTTTACTTAAAAAACAAAAACATATTTCTCTGCTACTACAACAACTTTTCGTCACCTTCCTTCAGCCAACGATGGACTAATAACCGAGGGCAGAAGCAGGTGAATAAAGAAATCTGAGAATTGAAGAAGAGAAACAACCGTAAACATAACACAACCATCAAAGTTAGAAATAACACACCAGAAAAATATTGATACTATGACTGTGTGTCTGTGTCGTAAGGTGTCAGGTGATTAAATGGGAATAATTTGGTTTTATTTATGGTTTAGAGCAGACTCGTGCAAACTAAGGCCCGGGGACCAGATTTGGCCCTTTGAGCTTTTTTTTGCGGCCCACCTACCTTATCCAAATTAAATAATTTAATTATTTAATCATTATATTTCTGCCTTTTCCCTGCGAAAATGTGTTTCCCCAGTAGATGATCCATGACATTTCATGCTATTTATCTTAGGTCAAAGGAACGATCTAACCTTCTGCTCTGGACATGTCCCTCGGGTCCAATTTGAGGTCCAATTGTGGCCAAGAGTCAAAAGATTTGACCACGTCTGGTTTAGAGACAGTGGAATTTATCAAATACAGCAAATTCAGATTTTTACACGGGGACAAACTGGATGGTGAGCGAGAAATATTGACGTCGTTGAGGTCAAAGATCATAAACAACGGACATTGGTCGCAGAACATCTTGGAATTGTGGTGACAGAGGAAACCTTCAGAGAAATTGAAAGGATTTAATGAATAAGAACTTGAAAACCGTTGGTTTAATGGCAAGAGAAGTAACGGATAAATGATGTAGTAATTTGACTTGAGACCAATCAAAAGGAGAAGTTAATATGGATAGAGTTACGGCATTAGTGTTGTTGATGGTTTTTGTTTATTGCGGACAAAGTGAAACCCAACTGAAAAAGCATCAGTTCTGCTGGTTCATATTATGCCTTATTATCCTAATAAGTTGAGGGCCCCACTGTCATTTCGCCAAAGGGCCACATTAGCAGTTAATGTTAATGTTGTCGCTCCACAGGCCACAAATGGCCCACGGGCCACAAGTTTGAGATCCCTGATATTACTATTAAAGTATCTGATGGTCACAAATGGTAGAGACCTGACTTATAATGAATAATTTTATTACTTTCACTCAGAATGTCCTCTATTTTTTGTGTACTGTGACTGTGGAAGTTGTTGTAACATTAGGGACAACACACATGCAACTCTATGGAGGCAAAAGCAATAACCACACTGCCACCACATGGCAGTGACGCTGAAGGATTTGACTTGAACTAAAGCGTACATCCACGGCAACATTCCAAGGTCGAAATGTTGCCCCAACACAGGTCTCAGATCAACAAATATTAACACTGGACACAGACAGAACCACAGGACACCGGAATAATGCTGGGACAAGGATTTTAAAAACACTAAATGTGAACGTCTGGATCTCTTTTAGGTGAGAGAAGGTGTTGATGATTCAATGCAATGTTGCCAATAAACCTGGCAACGTCGGAGACACAAACACAACTTCTCCCACCTGACACTCATCGTTGTTGTTACTGTCAGTAGGACGAACGATTCATGTGACAGTGATATCAAAATAATATCACTGTCAGATTTTTCCACTTGAAATCCCAGCTCAGAAAATACAAGTGCAGTGCACCCAGAACGCCAGTAAACGAAAGCCTGTATCAATAACAAACTTTACTGTTTGACCTAATAATGTTCCCGTGTGGACATGGTCCAAAGACGGACTCCAGACTTGGACTGTGATGTCTGACGCCTTTGTGTCTGAGATTTTAGTGGCCGCTTCTAAAGCTTTGATGGGTTTGCGATGTGGGACGAGGTGGTAGCAGAGGATAACATAGATAAAGAAAAAAAAACGGATAAAAATCAGCCGACACATAGTGATAAACGAGGGAGACATTTTCTTTATAGCTTTATAGTCATCTGGCCTGAGGTCTGCAGGAGAGAAACTACACTAGCAGGACTTCCACACATGGATGACTGTATGTCCAGGTCCACGGCTCTTGATTTAATTTAATGCACGTTGTTAAACCCGTCGTCTGTTGTATCTGACAAAATGCATCGTGAACTGCTTATTAAGCTGATTCAGTCGTCCTTAAAGTATCTGACTGTTGGTACAGTGCATTTTCAAAGTGCTGAACGCGCTGTTTCGAGCCAATTGAGTCAGCTGTCCCATTACCTGGTGATTTTACAAAAACACTCATTAAGCTTTTATGTTCTTTGGGGTTCTGCTTGCTTTGTGATTCTGCCTCCTCAAAAGGCAGGTGATAAGAGGAGGCTCTGCTGCCTCTGCTGCCTCTGACGGGAGAGGATATTTTCTCAAGGTTGGAAAAGGTCAGAATTGATGGAGGGCTTTGGCTGAACTATTGTAGAGACATCTGAGATTTGGGAGGGGAAAGAAGACTAAAAGCTCACTTTAAGACCAGAAAATGTTTCTGATGTCAGAGAAATACTTTCTTTAAGGAGAGGTCATGTCTCATAACCCATCGAGAAAACAAAAGCATGTACGCTGCTTCCTTTACAAAGATCAGGACAAACATCAGAGAGGCAGACACAGCGCTGTTAAGGTTCAAAAGACACCCAAAGTGCCACTTTAATTAAAGTTTCAAATTTACCAATAAAAGTTCACTTATTTGACGTGGTGAAAGGTTTCAAATTCATATTACGGGACATAATCCGACGTCGTGAGACAGAGCGGAGCCTCTTCTCCGCTCGTCCCACTTCATGTGTCCTCCCAGCTCAGGAGCCGCTTTTCCCTCCAGTGTCCATGCACAGTCAAACATCCTCAGCAGCCCCCCACTGAACATTAGCAAATGGATTGATGGCTGCTACACTACAGACCGGGACCGAAGGCATCACAGTTCACTTTTCCACACCACGAAACCTTCTGCAATGCAACTTCCCACCTCCTGAGTTTGGGAGAGGAACCAAAAAAAAAAAAAAAAAAAACACTAGACAGCATCGACATAGCAACAAAGTATTGTAGCAGCCATTTAGGCGTCAATTTCTGTTTGAGATGCATAGAGCTAGACCTGGCCAGGGAATCTCTCTTTTACAGAAACACGATGAGAAACATGCAACATCAACGACAATACATCATTAATCTCATTGTTTCCTGGGCCTTTCTTAGACATTCAAGATCAACGATTAAATAATTTACAATCCTCCATGAGAGAGAGAAGAGAGAGAGACAGAGAGAGAGAGAGAGAGAGGAGTGAAATAAGGAGAGTCTGGTGATTTATCCAAACATTAATGAACTCTTGAAGGAGCCTGACACCAGGACATTGAGGATGGATGAATAAAGAATGGACCTATGATAGGAGTACAGTAGAGGCGAACCTCATTTAGGCCTTCCTGTTGGGAACACATGGCATCAGGGCTCACAGACAGTCCAGGAGCCTCTCACGTGGACGTGTCCAGATGGATGAGGGACAGAGTGAGTTAAAGAGGATAGAAGAAGTAATAGAGAGGAGAGAGACATGTCCGTGATAGGGGAGGGCGAAGATCACAGGTCTGAGGGAAGGTAGAAGCAGAACGTGGACAGAATCTATCAAGCGCTTGACACTTGGTGAAATCTAATAGGCTCTTGTGTTGTCTGTCTCGGGATAACTTGAAAAGGAAGATGTCAGTGTGGGTGGACTAGAGAGAGACAGATCTGAATAGGAGACAGGAATTACAAGGGTAAGTTCAGGAGCCAAAATAAGAACCGCTGCCAAGGTAAGTGGAGGAGGAGACGTTGGAATGGCTTCAGATCTGTGCTGAGTTACCGGAGTTTCCTGGTCGGGCTGATGGCAGAGCAAAACAAAACAGAGCTACCAAACATAGCCGATCTCATCATCCTTGTCGTCTCCCTCATCCTCGTCGTCCTCAATGGTTCCTCTGGGATGGATCCGTCCCCGTCTTTTTTTCTGCCGGCTGCGGACACTTGGTGATGTCTCCTCCTCCTGATCGTCAAGGAGAATGACTGCGCCACCGCTGCCAAAATCCCCTGATGTCTCCTGGTCCTCATCTAAGGACAGGGGGAGAAATCATAAGTGAACTGTCTGGGAGCTCCAAAATATCCCTGTGTGATGAGACAAAAAAAGCAAGTGGGTTCCATCTCTTCAAAAAGAAACGTAGCTCTGATGTCTGTGGTTGGTGAAAAGTGTGAGAAGAGAGAAGATCAGAACAAACAAGATCCTCTACTTGAAAAGTAAAACTGTGGCAGAAAGTAAAGTTTTTCCAACTGCTTTGCATAAAATATCAGAACAAGTATAATGCAACATGAACTACTGTCTTATATAAAACCCTCAGTAGCATGAAAAAAAAAAATATTTCCAGTCCAAACTTTTTCTGCAAAATCGTAAGATTTGGGATCATTTGCTGCTTCTCCACTTAAGGTAAATAAAATTGTCTTAGACTGAAGTCAACTGAAATACGCAGGTACCATATCAAGGTGAAAATAAAAAAAAAACCCTTGAAGAAGCTTTATACAGAGTAGTTAAAAGAGCATTAATGTTTCATCACACTTGTGAGGACATTTTGAGGATGTTAGAAGAAAGAAAATGCATGGCTTTTAAAGACCAGTAAATAGATGTGCATTATTAACCAGGCTGCAACTATCAACCATCAGGACGTTTCAGTCCTGGTTGAAAACCATGTTTTATTTTCCTTTTCTATAGCCTAACAGGACCAGTGACATTGTATTCAATTGCTTTGAAGAGAGAAAAAAAATATCAGATTTTTCATTTAAACCTTCTAACAGAGTTCAATTATCCAGTAACAGTGCTTTCAGGGTGAAGTCAATTTCATCCAGTTTCACCTACAGACGTTTTAAAAAAGCTATTTTTGATGCTTTTATGAAGACTCTTGTGCAGCGTCACAGCCAACAGGAGTCATTATCTCAGCTGCTGCCTTCAGCACTTTCTCAAACGTTGACCCGAAAAAGAGAACCATTTCACACCTGGGCATAAATGTACTTCGGCTGAGTGGCAATCACCTTGTTACAATCAGTTTGATGTCCTTTAGAGCCGTGTGTCGAGAGCCTCTGCATTGCTGCCTGTTTGTTGTGTTCGGGGCCAGATGGGAGTCCAGGCTGTTCTAGCCTCAGGCTGTTCAGCCAGAGTTAGACTTAAGCTTGTTAAACTGGAGACAAAGAGTTGCCGCTGTGTGTTGGTGTGAGTGTATGAGTACAGACGACTCATCAATAGTGGAAGCTGCATTTGCTGGCTTTGGACTGGACCGGTATTGGAATGGGGGGGGGCTGTTGTGTTAGTGTGAGTTGGCTGTTTGATTGGTAATCAGTATGTCTCCCTGAATTCTCTCCTGCTAATTATTGTTCTTGTTTTTTTTTTACCACACTATTAAATCCCAGAGACCATTGATTTGCAGCAGAGTGCATCTATTGGATTTTCCCAGCATGGGGAAATGCGAAGGGAATGGCCGCTTAACCACGACTTCGCTGTGCACTCTTTGTCCAGATCCGTCAGCGGCAGCTTGTCTGATTTTGTTTCCCGTCTCTTCCTGTCTGCAAGGTTATATTGAACTCCTGCCATGAATACATATTTCCCCCAAATCGCCTTTTGAAACAAGTGCGACCATTTTTTCTTTAACCACCTCACTCACAGGCCGCTGGTTTTTGTTTCAAAGTAACACGTGCAAAACATCTGAAGCAAATACAATCAACCTGGCTTCACAAGCGAACCTATTGTTGTCTACATCCTAAAACACAGGTGTCAAACTTTGGCCCGCAGTGTAATTATATTTGGCCCGCAAGATCATATTAAATATGTACGCCAGTATATAGACCTTATAAACTATCAGGATTTGTAATATAAGTGATGCATGATCTTTTTTATAGCACATTTAGTTTTTTTTTCTCGTTGTAGGTCTATAAAAATACATGAAAACATTAAAAGGACCTGAAAAGGCTACAGATAAAGGCAGAATCCACTGATGTGTGTTTTATTATTGATCAACCTTTTCATGTGTGATATTAAGCAGCTGTTCCAGCATTGATTGAGGGGTGGCACTTGAAGACCGGCAAGTTGCTTGGGGCTCCAGCCACTAGGGGGCCTGGTCAAATATTTTTGGTGCGGGCACTGATAGGGGTGGGATATCTAGCGATATCTTGCTAGATGCCCCAGGAGACCCTAGTTCCGCCCCTGCATTTAATATCAGGAAAAGGGGAAAATTTATAATAATATTCAGTCTAGCCTGCGACTTCATGGCAGTTTTTAGCACTACATAAGCACTACATAGAAACAAAGGGGCAGACGAATGTAAGGTAAAAGCAAAATCATTCATTTACACTTGGTCTTACCGCAGTTTGGGTTTCCCTGTTTCCTAGAGCCGGCAATCTCATTGCCATATTTGTCTACACACCAGCACTGACCAGTGCTGCCGTGACACTGGGTTGGTTTGAAGTAACCTTCGTCAGTACAACGGGGAATATAAGAGCCTGAAAACAGGAGAAGACAGAATCAGATAAGACTCAGGATTTGTAATATCCATATATTGATCTAATTTTACACATCATCAGCCAGTGAGAATAAAAGACCTGAATATATTAAATAGACCTGAATAATAATAATAAAAAAAAAACAGTTTTCAGCCGGGTTTACTAAGAAGAAGTTCCTTGAAAATACTTTAACTAAAGATGAGCTGCTATAAAGCTGCAATGATCAGAGAGATTTCATCGAAACTGTGAGAGAAAGAGAGAGCAAAAAGAGGAGAATGTAACTACTTTGACAGAAATTGATTATGCGTTACATTCAGTGCCAAAATGTAGAAATCTGAAATGAGGTTTTTGCTTTCACACAAGGCTTTGTTTCATGTCTTAGAAGTTGTTTCACAGGAGTTGTACATCCTGGAGGTTTAGACAACCATGCAGTGATAAGAATTTACATTTCATCTTTATTTAATATGTGTTGTTCATATAACTCTCAATCACCCTGCCTAGGTTGCCGAGTCCTACTGTATTCTGAATCAGTTGCCTGTTGAGTTGCAGGTTTAAATCCCAGTCCGGCCAGGACTGTACTTGGTAAACAAAAATCAATTTCAAGCATAGCCCGAGATGCCAAGGCGAGTTTCCAAGGACGAGTATTAAATTCAGCGACAAACTGGATCTGCACACCACACGCAACAACGGGCTATTAACATGTACAGTGTCACCCTGACTGTGTGTGCAGCAAGGCTTCACAATGTGTGGGAGATATTTGTTTTTGTTTTCTTTATCCACACCAACTGCATGCTCCAGTGCAACAGTGTAGATTCACACTTTCTGGTGATATCTATGTTTTCCCCAAAATAAATATGCATTCACATATTTAAGAAACCTTTTCCTCACACACACTGCGGGAGGAAAAAATCGATCCAAAGAAAAAAACAAACACAAACAAACAGACAAAGCAACTGAAGAGGCTTGCTGCTAAAACAGCTGGTGCGACACGAAGCATAACCCATCGCCTCGACTCAGCACCACATCCCTGTACATACAGTTCTGTTGGAATGTTTGACTTTGGAGAGTGGCTACACTTTAAATCACTGATGTCCTCCTCAATCTCTTTTTAGACAATATATTAATACTATACGTACAATAAAAATCCATCATTCTTTCTCTGCTTAACAAGGTCACATGGGCAGTAGTCTGAGCAGGGAAACCCAGACTTCCCTCTCCCAAGATAAGTTCACCAGGAATTGTGCCAACGTGTCACTACTACTATGACTGCCATCCAACCGCCCCTCTGTCTGTACCAGTATCCAGTGGCTGCTGAGCCCACCACCCGAAAGCACCACCCGCCATATTGGCTCTAAGATAAAGTGATAATCAATAAAAACATACATTTTGAAAAATGTAACAGAAATGTTTATGTAATACATATGGTCATGTGATGATTCAGTTTTTCTTTTTTTAATAAATTTGCAAAAAATTCTACATTTTTCTCCCTCAAGATTGGGTGTTAATCTTAATGAAATATAAAATGAACTTGATTTTAGCAAATGGCTGCAACGAAACCAACAGTGAAGTAAGGCCACTGTGTGTATATATAAACACATTCACTATGATGTATCTCTGAATTTCTGAATTCAAAACTGTCCGTCCAGACTAACCAATGAGACTCTTCCTTCGACTCTGATTTTGGATCCTGCTTTTCTCAGTCTGACAGGGAAGACCTGCGAACAGAAAACACAAATTAGAGCACTTTAATGCCAACAAAAAGTTACTGCTCATCATCAAACACAGTAAAAATTATATGACAGCTTCACTTCCTTGACATAATGTTAAAATCTGGAGACGCAGTGATGGATCTGCTGAGTATTTAATCAGAGCATTAAGGTCTCAGATCCAGACAGGAATCATTAAAGACATTAATATAAACAGGAACAGGTGGAACTGACGGGACAAACAGTCCAGAGATCCTGGGTGTGGTGGTGTAGAGTAGGTCAACATCAATCCTATAAATCACCTAAAAGTCAGCTGACATTTACAACATTGTTTTTTCCCCTAAATAAGCAAGGTAGGATTGGGGATTTGTTTACAACCGCTCATATTTATTTATGTATCTTCAAACTGCCCTGGCTGCAGTAAAGTTGGGCTGTGAAGTGACTCCATAACGACCTAGTACTGTGGCAAAAAAACAATAAAAACAATGTTGTCAGCAATTTATTTCCAGTGACTTTAGAAAGTTTTGTAATGTCATATAAGAGTGGGTTCACGTCGCCAGTAACTGGGACTGAAAAGAATCGATGCCACCTGTGAAGTGCAGCAGCAGATTTTTTAACGGGTTCAAAAACCAAGAGATCGAAATATTTTCTATCACAATTGTTAATGTTTTGTGTGGGAACTGAACTGGGGTCCAGGGGGCTCCAAGTTCAAATCCACCAACTGCCCAGTTACCACTGAGGTCCACTGAGCATGGCACCGTCCCCACTCACAGCTCTCTGGGCGCTCAAAGCTGCTTGGGTGATGGGTTAAATACAGAGGTCGAATTTCGTTGTGTGCAGTGGTGTGAATCACAATGTCACAACGCTTTCCTTCCTTGCTAACAATAAAAAAAGTGACCAAAAAGGTTTTCTCACCCTCTGGTTTTTGGAAACAGTAACACCACTCGTTATTAGACAGTTTCCCGTCCTTAAAGGAATCACAGGAGTTGAACAGGGGCTTCATGCACAGCTCGTATTTGTCCAGGTAGATGGCGCTGAGCTCTGATTGGTCCAGCAGGAGGTCAAAATTCATGTCCAGCTTGTTGAACATCCAGCCCAGAGAGTCCTTACATATGGGCAGGATGCTGGTGTCGAAATCTAGAGAGAGATTTGGAAAATAAAAACAAAAAAAAAAACATTAAGCAAGTTTTTTGGGAGCTTCAGAACATGAGATGAGTTCAGACATTTAGACCTCCTGAAGAACTGAGGAGGGACACTGTAAATATTACTGTAAGGCAGGTGTCATGAAGGGAGTGTGGCTCTTGGACAGGGAAGGACCACGCACACACACACACACACACACACGCACACAACTTGACAGATTCATATATTGCTGAGGGATTACACTCACGTCCTGCAGTGGAGTCTGAGCTGTCAGAGGATTTGAGATCTCTGTTGGCATCGAGGTGAAGAACTCCGAACCAGTCCTTCAGTCTGGCAGCCAGGCTGTGAAGCTCTGCGTCAGTGCAGGCTGCAAACACACGAGAGTCACACAAACATGCACGACATAATGAGAAAATGTCAATCTACTGCTGTAATCAGAGGAAAATAAACAATCTTCCCCAGCTTTTTTATCAAACCTCCATTTCATTTCATTTCATCTGTGAACTTGCTCTCTTCTCAGAGCTTCTCATCTAACTCTGCTTCTTGACTAAACATCGTGGAAGGATAACACACCGCTGACCTGCTGCTTTGGTTTGACCGTTGCCATAGGAACAGGCGTACAGTATGCAAATAAAAATACAGTAAATGTGTCGGAGTTTCAGGGGAGACTGTCGGCTTCTTTTGTTGAAATCCACAATCCTGTCACATGCACATATGAAGGCTCTATCCTATATCGTTATCCACCTCCGTGCCAAAGCAGATTTCTTTTAAAGCAGTGCTTCCTGACCTTTTTTGCACCATGGACCGGTTAAATGTTTTGTCCTCTTTTCACGGACAGGTTGTTAAGTTGCGGCAGAAAAATACCCCTAATTAAATGAACTTTTCGTGTTCTGAAATATTTTCCTACCTATAAAATTGTCCTACCCCAATTAACTGTGCATGGGCCCAACAAGGATTTATCAAGTGCACACAGCCTATAACTTTCTGCTAGCAGACCGGTATACAGGGTTAGAATCTTGTATCTTTGACTCTGCGTCATTTTTTGTTTATT
>JAFBJS010003159.1:87500-105743 GCA_016785265.1 Paraplagusia blochii | reverse complement strand
TCTCAGAGCTTCTCATCTAACTCTGCTTCTTGACTAAACATCGTGGAAGGATAACACACCGCTGACCTGCTGCTTTGGTTTGACCGTTGCCATAGGAACAGGCGTACAGTATGCAAATAAAAATACAGTAAATGTGTCGGAGTTTCAGGGGAGACTGTCAGCTTCTTTTGTTGAAATCCACAATCCTGTCACATGCACATATGAAGGCTCTATCCTATAACGTTATCCACCTCCGTGCCAAAGCAGATTTCTTTTAAAGCAGTGTTTCCTGACCTTTTTTGCACCATGGACTGGTTAAATGTTTTGTCCTATTTTCACAGACAGGTTGTTAAACTGTGGCAGAAAAATACCCCTAATTAAATGAACTTTTCGTGTTCTGAAATATTTTCCTACCTATAAAATTTTCCTACCCAAACTGTGCATGAGCATAACAAAGATTTCTCAAGTGCGCATAGCCTATAACTTTCTGCTACCAGATCGGTATACAAGGTTAGAATCTTGTATCAGTGACTTTGCGTCATTTTGAGTTTATCGTTGTCTTCACTGAGAAAATATTTCCTAATCAAATAGTTGCATTATTGATGATGGAATCCTATTCTGTTGTTCAGTTCTTTTGTTGATATGGGTATGGATCAAGTGTGAGTAAAAGCCAGATGGGGCCAAAAGGAAACATTATTTCTCTGCGGTCCGGCACAAATTCACCCACGGACCAGTACTGGTCCCCAGCCCAGTGGTTGGGCACCACTGTTTTAAAGGTCCTACCGTAAAGACCACATTAACGTCTTTAGGTTTCTGACTTACACCTCAAACAACCGCTGATCCAGCATTAACTGGATGGTTAATTGTGCTGCACATGCAGGACCCCAGAGTTATCACCAAGTGAACGGCACATTTAATGATATGCATAATTGGAAGTATAAACCAGTCTCCTGCTGCTTAACCAAACCCCTGGTTTCCCTCGGCCCTGTGGGACTGACAGGGTCTGTCTGCAATTCAAGCACTCATTTCTCAGCCTGTCTCATTCCGCAGCTCTCTCCGTCAATCTCTTGTCTTTTTTTCTTACCCCAATTCTGCATGTGATTGACATTTTTTCCTCCCTGTTCATTCTCTTCTGAGAGCTTGATTATGTGCCTGTAGGACAAGAGCCACTTTTCACCTATAGTACCCAGGCTGCCAATCCAAACTCTTCAGCTTTTTTTTTTTTTGGTGTTGGGGGGGCGGTTGGTAGAAAATTCATGAGGTGGTTGTTAATATTCCTGCGGTGCTGCTGTTCCAGGATTGAGGCAAATTGCCGAGAAAAACGGAAAGGTCTAAAGGCAGGGCAAAGAAGGACATCGGAATACAAATGACTTAAGGGCATATCCTAAAAAAAAAGCACACGGAAAGAGAGTAGGTCCGATTCCCACGTGAGGCAGAAAAACGGCCGTTAGAAGCCTGATCTAAAGTCAAATTTTTGAGACATGAACACAGCAGCCTTAGAGAAAGGCAAGATCACAGTTCACTGCCAGTCGATGAAGATGTCGTATGAGGAGCACATTTTCAAAAGGACTACTGGAGGCAAAGATGTCAAAATCATTATATACACATTTATATATATATATATATGTATATACACAGACAATAGATTTTTTTTATCACAAATACATCAGGCTTCTGTTAGTAAATTGGAGATAAACGTTGTTAAGACAAAACCCTTGGTGGGTGCTATTTTTTGGAATGTTCAAGTTTTAACCACATTGTTATGCACAAAGTTCAGTAAGTCTTTGAAAAGTAATTACTTCTGTGTGAGAAATATTGCCAAATAAGCAGCGTGCACTAACATTTGATTTTAAAACACATTAAGGAAGATGCTTTTTGAAGTGTTAAAAACCAAGTGACTTTCAGAATACAAAAAAACCCCAACAAATTGTGTGGTGATAGTCTGCATTGAACAATTGTAAATGTGTTAGTGAAGAAAACAATGAAATGTTTAAGTACCCGGAGCTTGGAAATGATATTGCCAAGTAATATAATGAAAAAGGGCAGGAATTCACTTTTATCTTTTTTTTTTAAAGTCATATCCTGCCTTCACACATGCACGTGTGTCATGATCACAGCTGACACCACCCAGCAGATGCTCCAGGTAAAAGACAGAAGCTGAGCAGAAGACCAAATGTCATTTATCAGACCCAGCATCTGGGTGACATTAACTTGAAACTCAAGGTGGTCTGCGCGGGTGTGTAAGCGTGGACGTGTATGTGTGTGAGACTCGAGGAGTAAGAGTGTGTGATATGGCCCCATCAGGACCAGACAGATAACATTTCAAAGCTTCTTCATTTCCAGCGTCTGGAGATGGAAAGTAAAAAATAGCAACAGTTCAACATTATCTACCTTCACTTTCTAAATAAAATCCTCCCACCGGTCGGAATGGATCCGTGGCCTGTTCCACAGCTATGAACCTCTCTCAGGTTTATATTCTTCATGTCTTCATTTAAATGACATTTCTTCCCGTCTCACGTCTATTTTCTTCCATATATCGCTTCCGAAATCGCTTCCTCGGCCCATGTTGCAGATGCACCTTTCCTGCTCATTCTCCTTCATTACTCATCCATCTTTCTATCTCTCTATTCTGACTGTCAGTCTGCAGACACTTATCAAACCTGGCTCTCTCTTACTCAGACATTTTCTCGGATGCACAAGGACTATTTTCGATATGGCCCTGCTCTCTTGTTTTGTTCTTCCACTTAAATTGCTCTGAGTGCCTCATCTCCCATCTCTCTCCTTGAAAATTCCCCAACAGCCGTGTTGGGGAACATTCTTCCTCTGTCAGGGGCCAGTTAAACTTTTATAACATTCTCAATGAGCTATTCTGAATTATTGAAGGCATACATTACATTGTACTGTATTTTCTGCCGCTCGTTGTGACTCAGTCCTAATTTATTTTATCACTTGGGAATTTAACCTTTACTTTCTAGGAGGTATATATATATATATATGTATTATTGATCCAAACTGAGTTTTGGCAGTGAAAGGCAATTATCACAACCATCCTCCAAAAAAATGCCCTCAAAATGTGATTAAGACATTTTTCATCCCACATGTTCAATTACAGGATACACATAAACTCTGATATTGACAAACAAACACTGCCAACCAGTATTGAATCTTTCGCACAGGAATTAAACAGAGCATTTGCACCGATATTTCAATTTAAAACTTCTTACTTCTGTTTACAGACCAGTTGTGAGACAAGCCATGATTTATGGTTTAGAGACACTAGGAATAGATAGAAGACAGAAGGCAGAGCTGAAGGTGGAGGAGTTAAAGATGCTGAGGAGAGACAAGGATGGACAGAATCAGGAATGAGGTGATTAGAGGGACAACACAGACGGGAAGGTTTGGAGAAAAAGTTCAGAGGAGGGACAGTGGATACATTGGTGGAAGAATGATCCTAGAGAGTTGAGGATACAGAGGACAGAGGGAGAAGGAAATTGTTGATTTGCCTGGCTGCCCTGAAAAATGCAACAAGCCGGAAGATTGTAATTCAAAAACTTCTGTTCTTTTCTTGTTTTACAGTTAACACATAAAAATTTCCATGTTAAACAAATTAAATGAGTGCAAACTCTTCATAACACCTCTGTGCTCTTAAACCTGAACAATTGATCGTTACTCAGTATCAATTAGTGGTAAAATTCATCCAACTGTTGCAGTGTTGACCTACTTCAATAAGTACTCATCAGTGTCATCACAAGGTTTGAGTTCATGTTTAGGGGAAACGAAAGTTCTGGCTGATTTTTGAGGTTTTATTGTTGAAGTGCTGTGAATAACATTACCATTCTTGCCTGTGGATTGTCTTTGTCTAATGACATTGCTGAATCAGCAGAGATTTGGTTTAAAGTCTCGAAATGATGATGACGATAATGATGGTGTAAATTTCAGTTGCTGCTGCTTTTAATCAGAACACTATGCTGAGAACTACTTATCTGGGTAGCAGTTGTGACATTCAGAATTGCAAATCCATTCATTGCTCCCATACTCATGTTTAAACTGATGAAAGTGACAAATCACTTTCAAGCAGACAAAGGCTCCCTAAAAACACTCGATCTTAATGAGATTTTGAAGCTTTGAGTTACTCAGTGTACTTCTGTTGGTGGTTTGTCTTTGCCAGGATCAATTTTGTATAAGTTGCTTATTGGTATCAAACTACACCAAATCATTTTGACCTAAGTTTGAAATTTGTCCTTGCAACTTAGACATTTTGCTGTGGGTTTTCAGCAGTACTGACATTTGAGGTGGACTTTTGATAAACTGTTTCTGGTAGAATTGACAAACATTCTAGTATATCCATGAACATAGATGCCCTTTTTCTTCATTTAGACGTCAAAAACAAATATCCATGGTCAACTATTTCTTTCTTCTTTTCCTTTCGGAATTTTTTTTCTCTAAACTTTTTCAGCGCCCTTGTCATCTCTCTCCTATAAGTCTCTGGAGGCATCCTGGCCCAAAATGAGCCTCGTAGGAGCTGTGGTATTTTTCTGCGTCAGTGTGACCTACATGGTTTTCAACAACTTTGACAATTTCCTGCTTATGGTCAGAATCCCATTGTGAAGCAACGAGTCCTTAAAACTGGACATAAAAAAAAATCCAAACACTGCAGGAAACAGACATCGGCTTTCTGCAGGTGTAGCAGAGATCAGTTCTTAAGTCAGAAGTGGACATGATGTGGGAACAAATGCTACTGTCTGTCAGGACAATATGTGACCTG
This sequence comes from Paraplagusia blochii, assembly GCA_016785265.1. Classification (NCBI taxonomy): domain Eukaryota; kingdom Metazoa; phylum Chordata; class Actinopteri; order Pleuronectiformes; family Cynoglossidae; genus Paraplagusia; species Paraplagusia blochii. The sequence goes on along the minus strand of JAFBJS010003159.1, from coordinate 100,999 downwards.
AGACATCATACAGTCGGCTAGCGCAGCCAATTCAAAGTTCTAAGACTCCTGATGGATTATAAAAACAACTAAAATACTATAATTAACACTATAATTGCATTAATCCTTGCAATGGAACAATACATAGGTCCTGGTACTACATTTACACTAAATATTTTCTGTGTTTTCTATTTGTGCCCAATCACATTGCATAGTTTCTAGGACTGTGGGAACTACCTCTATCTCACTTCACAGGTGAACCCGAGTTTGTCCAACAGGAGGGACCTGAAACAACCCTTTCTCCTCACTCTTGACTTTTTTTTGAAACAGGTTTTTTTGAAACATGTTTTTATTTAGGAATGCTCATGACTGTCATTAACTACTAAACTGCTTATTCATTAACTGTGATTTTACTGAACACGTCTTTATGCCTTTACGTTATTTTATGCCTTTTAAAATAACGTAAAGGTTTATGCCTATTTCTTGCAGTGAAAATAAACATGAAGTATAAGCTGTAAATATAGTATTATCTGCAATACGCGGTACAGAAAATAGTATAGTATGATATGAAATGAACAGTTGTCGGGAATATTTGCACATTTATTGATGTTTTGCACTTTAACTTACTAGAACAGAGTTTTAAAATAATATTTTTTAATCACAATAAGTTAGACATATTTTTTATAATACTGCGGTGAAATCATAAGTGTCCCTGCGAAACTGTCCAGGATACAGCTGGTGTTGTGTGTGAATCTAATGAGTCAAAAAGAAATCTGACCAGTCTGTCATAACAGCCACCTGCCTGTAAGTCATCATCATGACTCAGAGTCCCGGGAAATACAAGTTTCTGCTGTGGACTGAAGACTTGACCAAACTTTGGCGACAGAAACACTGGCTGCCAGTGACTGTGAGGCGTCTCTTCTTGTAATTTTCATTTCACTTTTTTCCCATATACATAAAATGCTACTGTCAACTGGAGCAGATGCAAAAATACTGTTTAAATTGGCAGCAGCCTGAATGGCTAGAAGACACGACAGATATGTAGATAGAGGAGACTTTCCTCACGCTTTTGCTTTATGAGTATCCCCGGGTTTTTGAGCCAAACGATGTTTAATTACTACAACACAGCAGAAAATGCCCTGCAGGGCAAAACACACCAGGATATGATGACTGCTGCAAAAAATGTGCCTTGTGTTTGATAGGGAACTTTTAACCAGGATAAAGTGGATAAAACGCAGGCGGTTTCTAGGAGCAGCTGCAGTTCAATTAACATACATTTTCAAAGATTTTATTCCCTTTGTCTTTTCTATGGGGACTTAAACTCACATGTGCTGTGGGCTGCAGTCATGTGATTAAAAGCCCATTTTAAGTCTTTAATATAATATAAAAAAATCCAGATATTTTTTGTAAAACGTGGCTTTATATAACAAAGTATGATAGTAAGGGATTTGTTATTGATCCGAGCAGTAATTTCTGCCTCATTTAGAAGCATTCTCACACTGCATGTCCTTGGTGCTGGAAACAATGAGGGGTATGGACTAGTAGAATAGAACTAAGAACCTTCTGCACAGCAGGTGGGAATCCTGGCATTGTGTTCCATCAGCTATTACGTGCACTCTGCAGTAATTTGAACCTCATTACTCTAACAACTGTGTATGTCTTGCAGCTGGCAATTTCAAAACACCAATGCACGATCAATAGTGTGACTGTTAATGAAACAAAAAGCATTTCAAAAGACTTGTAGCCGCGGCCATCTAGAAATCTTTATCTGTAAACCATGCCGCTGAAATACACTCTTCAGGAATCGTACAATTGTCTTCTCGTTTTCGGGAAGTAATTTCAGCCTGTTTGAGCCTGCAAGCTCTGAGATTCAGCTCAGTTTAGTTACAATCCATCACAGCAGTTTAAATTAGCTTAATTGCCTCAGTGAGTTGTGTCACAACTGCAGCAGCTGCTCCAGTGGCTGACACTGTTGGTGAAAGGGTCAGGTCAATGAGGTAAAACAACCTGAAGACTTTAACCTCACATCAAAACTTTTGCCAAAGCTTCTCTACTTTGCCTGCCTCTCCAACCATCTTACTGTCTTCCTTTCTCTTTCTACTGTCCAGCTTTGTTGTACTGCCCCTAGGGGAAGATCACAGTTTTAATTAAACGCTGAAAAACTAATGAGCCCCATCTCAGGGTCCGGGTTAATGTTAATAAGCCATATAAGCCGAGAGGAAGCTTGTTTATAATCCTTCAGTTTAGTTGACATGCGCTGAGATAATATAAAATTGCTTTAGTCAAACCTTTTAAACCCACAGAGAGCCATGAAAATGTGAAACAATTGAGCTTCCTATAAACATATGAGAACTGTCAGATAAATAAACACAACAATTGGGTCTGAGGAAGATTTTCATCTGATATTTCTTCAATGCCCAACCTGTACAAGGCTTGGCAGTTTCCTAAAGCTCTCCTTTTTGAAATGAAAAAAATATAACAAAGTTAAATGAAAGAGATGGGAATGTGGCTAAATCCAGACCAAGGAGAGGTGGGTGGTTATCAACCTTGAAACTTCAGGGGTGAGGTTGCATCACATCGAGATAAAAAGGTGAGTAGAGACGGACAGAGGCAGAGACGGAGAATTACGACAGTGAAGTGAGGTGACACTGCTTAATAGGTTAACAAAGGGAGAATGAAATGGATTGATACAGTGATGGAGGCGATGTGAGAAAGATGGAAGGTCAGATTCATTAAACAGATAGAGAAGTGTGTTTGATTTTCAAAGCTCTCGGCCATCAGCTCCACCTGACAATGGCAGCGAGTTCAGGTTAGACCTGATAAAGATCAGCAAAGCACTGTGTGCATGGACAGGGAGACAATTAAAGAGATAGGGGAGGCAGCTGCGAAGAAAGGCAGGGTCTCAGCAGAGGACTGGCTCATGCTTGTACTTTTGAGTCATTTGCTATTAGGAGCTGTGCTTTGGTCAATGCTTAAACATTCCTAGGTCTCGAGGCAGACTAAAGCCGCCCAATAATCTTTAAACCTTTTCCTCGTTTGCTCCAAGCCAGGGAATTTTGACAACTTTCTCAGGACTATCAACATAAACGTGTCTCGTGTCGTTTAATGACGGTGATATCAACTCATGAAATTATCATAGAAATAATTAGAATAAACACTTAAAATTGTTTTGAGTTAAAATTTAACAGCACCTCCTGTGGCAGCCTTTGTCAGTTGAAAGACTCCTGCTGTAAAATGTTATTGGGTGAATAGTGGACGCATTATAATTATTATTATTGAAACACTTTTTTAAATTTGACAAAATGACACGATGTCCAGCTAATTTAACTGCCTCTCACCTTATCAATAGTCGCTTCAAATAAATGTCTCATCAAAAAGGCATGAAAAGAGTTGATGATGAAAAGTGTTGGACATAAATTCATTTAGAATATCTTCCTCCCTTTGGTAAGAAAAATCATAAAAAAAAGGAAACATTAAATCTGCTCTCTTTTCTTTGGTCAGCACTCTTGAAAAAATCCCCAAGCGACCACCACGTGCTTGGAGAGGACAGCAAATGTGGAGGTAGAAGAGAGAGAAGAAAAAAATACCCAACCAGTTGTCCTCCTGTGGGCTCTCTGCACAGCTCTGAGAACAAACCATCAGCAAAAGTGTATTTAACAGGGGAATTCAATCTAAACAGACCCAAAAAGATGTCTTTATTTGCCCGTGGTCTTAGCTTGACAATTAACGGGAAATGACTTAATGTTGTTTCAAAAACTCATTTCAAATGGGAATGATTTAGTCCATTAACACTACAGTTTTGTGTCACCTTTGGTTATCTCTTCAGTAGAGTGATGGTGTTCAACTACTGCCTCAGGAAAAGGATAAAGACATAAATGTCATTGCTTTAAAGTCAGTGCAACGTCGCAAATCATATTCATTATTCATCTTTTTTTCTAAATGTTAGAGAAATTTCTATAAAAAATGCATAAAATACCTGACATTCTATAGCGTTGACCTGTTTTTTAGGTTAAATTCAATTTGTAGATTCTTCTGTCATATTTCTGCAGTCGGTGCCATGAGCCTGTTACTGATTTCTGTCTGTCTATTAAATCTATTTAAAGACGTATAAGTGGCATAAAAAAAAGGTGGGAGAATTTTAACTCCATTTTAACACAATGGATGGCTGGAGACGGCTAGATGGATTAGAGAGTGTGTGTGTGCAAGAAAGCATGTGGTCCTTACATACACCCATATGCAGTTTTTCGCATCTTGTGAAGACCTACATAGACTTTAAGATATGCATTATCTGACTTCTTTTTCTAACATTACTGTTACCTTACTTACTGGTAAGTAAGGTGACAGGTCTTACTGGACCACAGTAATGTCCCAACCTCCATATTAACTTGAAAACTAGGAAAATGCCCTTGTCAGGACAAAATGTCCCTGCAAAAACAATATTTTTTCTTATGTCTCCACAAATGTCTCAGGACAAAATACCCACACATTGTGTTTTTTCAGCACTTTTACAAAGACACAATACACTGTATGTACCACTTTTAAAAAAAATTCTAAATAACCATTAGTGTATATATTTATTCATACATTTGCAATCTCATTATAAACATAAGACTAATTTTAGTTATTACATTAGCCATCATTTTAAACCTGAGGCCAAAAAGGACATTTATCCTCAAAAAAAAAAGAGCCAAGAAAATGTATCATTCATGTCCCCACAAATAGAGCTTTTAAACACTTACACACATACTTGGTGTATTTTGTGAACCCCTTTACCTAGACTATTCTTTTTATTACATCCATTTTAAAAATATTGAATCTAAGAAAATCCTCTCACTTATTGGCGACCTGCAAAATGATTCCCCAAGGACAACGTGTCCTCCCAAAGAAAAAGATTTCCCCACAACGGCAGAGACACATACACACACATACACCGCTCAGAGTCTGTTGAGTAGACCACTCAAAATGCGGTCTACTTGAAACCGCCTGATCAGATAAGAAACAATTTCCTCCTGCTCTTCACTGCAGCATGCACTTCTCAACTATAGTTTTCAATCAGCATCGAGAGACCGAATAAACGGAAAGTTCTGCGGTACCTGATCCTTGAGCAAATATTCTGTTTCCACGTTCCCGTGTTTTGTAATCTTTGAAAGTAAATTTATTCTTATGTTATTGGTGTTTCATTTTTTTCTGCCTGTTTAATCCATTCAGGAAGGAAAATAGTTCTGACAAATGCAGTTGGATCAAACTGGTTCTATAGTTGGTTCTTATTTTACTCTAATCTTTTTCAAACTTCAGCCATATCATTTTCAACTTCTTATTAACAGCTGCTCCAAGCCTATCTGGGGAAATTGGTGGCCTAATGGTTAAGGAAGCGGACCTGGGTCCGCAAGGCCCCCGGTTCAAATCCCCCTACCGCCAAGTTACCACTGAGGTCCACTGAGCATGGCACCGTCCCCACTCACAGCTCCCCGGGTGTTCAAAGCTTTGGTGATGGGTTAAATACAGAGGTTGCATTTCGTTGTGTGTGGTGGTGTGAATCAGAATGTCACTATGACAAGGAGTTTGCTTTCCTTTCCTTCCTCCTTTCCTGCTCCAGTCCTCGCTCTCAGTGTTGGACACAAATAGAGCTGATAGGCACAGTTATAATGCATGTAATAATATCAACAATTAAACACTGCCACAAATACAAGAAGAGAAATAGGTCTAGCTGCTATTTTCCTCCATCTACTGCCAATGCCATCTGTTAGACAAATATTTTTTAGTTAAAAAAAAGAAAAACTAGTGAGGCAAAGGAAGTATTTCCATTAGACACTGAAACGGCAACAATAGTTAATATAATTCAGGACAGAATTCCAAAGCAGAGAGACAGATGGTGAATGTAAGTGTAATATAATGCATTACGACAAAATTTGCTCATTCTCATTCAGAGTACTCAATCCTGTGCATAATTATACTTTCTGTTGAGAAAAGACGAAAATCAATTACACAGCTGTCAAGTTTGTAAATACTTCTCTATTACCACATCACTCTCTGTCCCTGCCGTCATTCAGTAGAGAGCTAATGAAGGAGACTTTCAGATTAAGACAGAGCCATCATTAATTTGCAGTCACACACAAACTCATTGTGCACTAAATGTGGGCGATGAACCGTAAGTGCCTCCAGAATATTTCCTGAACGGAAAGTGATTAGGAAAGAGCACTCAGGGCAGAACTCAAGCTTCCCTGTGTGCGCTAGTGAGACAAGGATGTTTAGATATTTGTAAATACAAAAGACTCCAGAGGGACAGATGGATATCAACACAAAGTGAAACCATCTCACTGCTCCTCCATTTCAAGATGAAAATAAGCCCTTAATGATAACAATCCATCCTTTTCTGAGCTGCTTTACTTTCAGATTCCATTTCTCCTCCAGCATCCTTCCATCCATTTGCTAGAATCCCATTTTCATGACAAACAATGAGACACACACAGTCACTCCATCACTGCTGTCTGCAGCTGTCAGAGAATACTTGAGCAGCGGAAGGAGGGCGGAGGCAAAAGAATGACACAGACCGGGGGAGTGATGAGAGGTGAGGACACCATGAATAACTGTAGACTTTCAGGCATTCCAATGTGCTAACTTTCTGAGATTGTATAACACTTTGTTTAACAAAAGACTCGTCCCTATACAGGAACACATTCTTTTACTTCTTATACATGTACAGATAACTATACAACTGGAGGTTTCTAAGACAATATCTTAATTTTTTTTAGATTTTAGAATTCCTTACATATTCTGATTTGATAAAAAATGTCTTTTTTATATCCCCATTGCATGGTTAAAAAGCAGAATTTTTGGAATCATTTACCTGATTTAGTGAAAACTCTCACTCTCCCTATTAAATATCAGCATACAAACATCAAAGCATGGGCAATTGTGGCCACAAAGTAAGTGACCAACAAGCTCACAGTAGAATAAAGTATTCCAACAGTTCACAGGACAAAAAAACGAAGTGTATTTACTTTTGCATAGATCATTATGATGTCACACACTAATGGTTCCTAATGGTTGTTCCAGTCATATCTGCAGGACATTGTGTAGTTAAAAAATTACAGTTCTATGTGGCTACTTCTTACACGCATTATCTAGTTAACAAATCCCATGGCACTGCCAAAAAAAGTCCCAAAAATCAATTGTAATACAATACACTGACCTTCTAGATCCAAATAATGCACCATTGAATCAATACAATAATGTGTGTGTTTAGTTGAACAAAACCCTAGTATAGTCACAGGAATTGAAGAAAGAAACACACAGTGGGTCAAACTCACCAGGCCTGTCCGTCTTTTGCGCTGGGCTGCTGAAGTCCTGATCAACCAAACAGGGACAGAGTCCATCGCATTTGGCTGAGATTGTCTTCCCAGAGAGGCAACTCTGAAATTCCAATTTACACTACACAACAAAGAGAGGGAAGAAAAAATCTTCTCAGATTTGAAGAGATGATCATCAGATGATCAGTCTTATGATGCAACTTTTGCCTGTACATCACCTGAATACGACAAGGATGCATGCAGAGGATTCTATTAGCACAGGCACAAAGACACAAAATGTAAGGGCTTATACAACAATTGAAATGTCATTCCAGGTAAACAACGGGCATGAATTTGAATCGGATCCAGTGGCAAGAAAAGGAAAATCCAATTACACTGTCTTTGAGGAAGGAAGAATAATGTTTGGAGTTATGTTAATACTATTTGCAACATGACGGTGACAGGTTGCACATACATTGTTCAGCTTTCATCCTATGTCACACATTCCATTTCAGAATCACAAGTTCCCCACCATTTGTAAACTCGCTTAGTAAAATTTGTTGACAAAGAACAGAATCGTGTGCTGTTCTCTGTATATTGGATTAGTAAGACTGGGAAGAGAGACAGGGCAGGGGACGGTGGTCTGGTGGGCTGACCCACCGGAGAAGGGAGAGAGAGGGAAAAAGCCAAGGAAATGGATGAGTTCCTCCAGTCACTGTCAGAACACCAAGAGGCTCCATGAATCTTTATGTTGTCTCTCTGCAGGGGTTAATGTGGTTTTGATGAAATAGTGCTTTAACACCTGACTTGGTAAAGAAAAGGGGGAGTAAAGGGGATGAAGAGGAAGGCAGAGGAGTGGAGGGGAAAGAAGAGGAGAGGAGAGGACGGGATGGGAGAGGAGAGGAGAGGATGATTTAAGAGGAGAGAAGTAATGGAGTTAACTCAGTGGGCTGAAGTCTCTCAAGAGATAAGAGCACTGTCCTCTTAATGGGATATTGAGTGTGTATGAGAGCGTATGCAGCTCCGTTGAGGGAGACATGTAATGTAATCATAAAACATGAATAATCTTGAGACCAACAGCTCACTGGTGAGCAGAGTAGGTGTTGGACCATGGAGACCTTTCACAGCAAAAGTAGCCCCTTCAAGCAAAGGACCACAGGGAACATGAGAACAACTCTCCAGCTCTAAGTCCCTTTTTCTTTCAAACAGCACAGGCTTAGACGGATCAGTAAAAGCCCAGATTAGAGGGAAGTCTTTAGTTCAGGTCCTCGTTGTCATATTATTGATCTAAGACTGGTATAATATGAAAAAGAATAATGTGTGCCATTTGGTTAATGCACTGTAAGTCTAGATAGGAAAATAAATCAAACTCTCTGTCATTGTGACCCACACCTCTGCACACAAAGAAATCCGAGCACTGTATTTAACCCATGACTAAAGTGAACAGTGGGCAGCTTTGAGCGTCCGGGGAGCAGTGAATGGGGATAGTGCCATGCTCAGTGATAACTTGGCAGTTGGTGGATTCGAACCTGGAACCCTCCAGACCCAAGTCCAGTCCTCACTAGGCCACTACTGCCTAGCAAGAGAAAAACAAAGTGCATCTACTATCCCATTAACAGAGATTAAACAACAATGAAAATGTGAAATATTCTTTAAAATTAATAATAATCTTCAACTGAAAAGTTAAAAAAAATTATTGATACCATGATACTTCAAACTAGCAAAACTAGGGAACTGTGATGGGTCTTTTACAAATGGTCAGTTCTGCATTATTTACGCGGACAAAGCACACTGACAGGCGATACAATGGAGGTCCTCAGGGATCTTGCAGTCAAATAGGAGTGTGTTTATAGGATGGACTGGTATGTCACTCAAATCTCTGTGCTGCTTACCTCTGTGCTGGACTTGGTTTAACGATAAAAGCCCACTTTGAGGGGCTATAATGGGCTTAAATTCTCCCTTTGAAATATGGGGACAAACCGAGAGCCTGTGACTGAATGAACTCCTTCAGAGTTTACTTGTATTGATTTGTCTTTTTTCTTTAAACAGAGTCATATGTTAAAAGAAAATAGCCCTGAGTGCCCTGTGTGCTGCAATTAGTCCTCTTCCACAACACTTAGCAGGTGTCTAACAATCGTCCACTTCTTTGTAAGAGTTTGAGACAAAGAGACTGGATTCTTTTCTGTGTCATTGAAATCAATTCTTTTGTTGTATGTTGTTTGCTGTTAGTCCTGTGTTGTGGGTTCAGACTCAGCCCCAACAAATAAAAAGATAGGCAGAAAGAAATACTAGAAATATGTTTGTTGTGTATGTTCTAAGTGAATAATTTGTTTTTCATTATTAATGTGGTAGTCTCTTCTGGGGCAGTGGCCTAGTGGTTAAGGACTGGGGTCCAGAGGGTTCCAAGTTTGAATCCACCAACTGCCAGGTTATGACTGAGGTCCACTGAGCATGGCACCGTCCCCATACACCTCTCCTCCACTTTGGTGATGGGTTAAATGCAGAGGTGACATTTCGTTCTGCATGGTGTGCATCACAATGTCACAATGACAAGGAGTTTGCTTTCCTTCCTAAAGTTCAACAAAAATATATATATTTTTGATAAAAACAAAACACTTTACCTTGGAGGAGTAGGTGTGTCCATCCGATCCACACACTGGTGTCGACTGCAGAGCAGAGCAGTGCTTACATTTCCCATGAGCACCAGCTTCAGCTCTGCGCTTGTGTCCTACACTTCCCTTCCTGGGTTTAACACTGAGGAAGATAACAACATTCTTTTTTAAAACGATGATACAGAGTTTTCGTGTTTAAAAGCTGCATTATTCACAGTTCTGGAAACAATTGCTGTGATAAATCTCTGAGTAATCACTTTCACAAGAGAGAAAGTTTTCCAAAGTCTTGTAATTTTCAGAGTCAGCTTGGACGAAACATTTGATGTAAATCTCTTGATGGATTTTTTTTAATCCAACTGCTGTTCTTGAGCATCCTGCTGTGTGGTGATACTTTCAGCAGAGATCGAAACGACACCTTGCAGAGTGGATATATAGTATAACTGTAAGTGGATATCAGCATTTCCACTTCCTAAATGATTTAGATGGAGACAACATCAATCATGAGTGGAAAATCATGCGTCGTCAATGAGACAAAAACTTTATTGAGTGCTCTGCCTGATGTATTATCACCTGGTGAAATATGCATCTGACTTAGCTGCAAAGATGCAAATAAATGAAGTCCTGTCTGGAATCCTTTTATTTTAGATGGATTCAAACAGCATGTACTCTAAATGTTTCACATAAATAAGATAAAAAGTGTTGTCTAGAATCTAGTCCTGCTTTTTAAGGTTTAAAGTTTTAAGGTTCTAGAATGGGAATATAAAATGTTTGTCAGTGTCCAAATTATTTTCTCACTTTTGTATTTTAATAATGTTTAGAGTGCTTTTGTACTTAACTCGACCAACTTAAACCTCATGGTTGTAAAACACTGGATTAGAGAAAGGAAATCAAATATTTATAATTAAAAAAATATATTTAAACATTTTATTTTACTAACATTTTATATGAGTTTTAGAAAAAAAACAAAAACAAAGAGCAAAACTGTTTGACTTGCCCAGACCGATTTTAGTCAGGGATTTACAATATCCATCAATGCAAACCCTTCCATTCACACTGAGACCTTATCACATCTCTGGGATCCATTTACATTTTATAAGATCTACAGCTGCCACATTACAGGCAGCATATGATCAGCTTTCTTGGATTTTTCAGAAGTGTTAAGCTCATCAACTGAGCCCCGGCGATCGCCACAGCAGATTAGATATGCACGAAGCACTGATAAACAAAACATTGACAAACGCAGCGCAGGCAGATAAGGCGAGACACGGGTGAGATGGAATTTATTAGCCGATAAACAATGTCTGAGATTCTTCCCCTCATCTTACTCGCAATCTTATCTAGGAATTGTCAATCCTATAGCGCATGATATTGAAGAATGAGAGCGTGTTTAAGTTGTCTCTGTGGTGGTAGAGAAGGAATATGCTTAGCCGGGGCATCGGTGCGTATGCCACATGAGTTACTGTCTACAAGAGTGCTAGGGAAAGCAGGATCAAGAAGAAAAGACGTTCACTAGACAAATTAAACTCAAACAGAGACTAGTGCTGCAACGCTGCAGCCCTCCTGCTGGGGTTCTGTGCTGCTCTAATCTGGTAAAGCTCATATTTGACTTTGCTGAGGTCCCCACACAGCAGGAAGGGTATTTTCAATTTAATGCTGCAAGCCTTGATAATGCTCCTCGAATTACTGCTAATGTGGACATACAAGCCTGGAGCCAACATCATTATCAACCAATCAGATCAGCCAGGTCTGTGTAAGGATAAAACGAATCCGATAAAGACACTCGCCATTGTGCTTTTTTCTTTTTTTTGCAGTGCTGTATTTCTTTAGGGGCAGTGGTGGCCTAGTGGTTGAGGAACCTGACTGGGGTCCAGAGGGCTCCAGGTTTGAATCCACCAACTGCCAAGTTACCACTGAGGTCCACTGAGCATGGCACCGTCCCCATTCACTGCTCCCCGGGCGCTCAAAGCTGCTCACCGTTCACTTTGGTGAAGGGTTAAATGCAGAGATAACTTTTTGTTGTGTGCTGTGGTGGGAATCAAAATGTCACAATGACAAGGGGTTTGGTTTCCTTTTTATTCCTCCTTTCTTTCCAACAAATGAGTGAACACAAGTGTGTTCCAAAGTGGTGGAAACCATTTTGTTAGCTCCATACTACCGTATGTATTGAGCAATGATCCTGAATGATCTCCTAAATTAACAATATTGTATCTTCTGCCAATACCATGTTCATTAATTATAACTACATATTATGCATTTGACTCTCTTGGGAGTGACAAAGTTTGCACTAGGCCCCAGAGTTGAATGCAAGTTGATGCAGTTTCTTTATTAAATATAGATAAAGTAATAGCACACAAATTCACTTCAGGTACATCATAAATATTCAGACAATTTAAGCAATTCAACTCCAAGATAGAGGGAAAGTACTTTCTGATGTCTGATGGAGAATTGGAAATTTCTTCTGAAATGGAAAACTTGTTGGCAAGTGAGACTGAAAAGCAGACAGACTGAATTTTATCTTTAAATAAAATAAATTAAATAAAATCTTTAAAATATGTTTTTTGTATTCACTAAGCCATTCTTGAGCCAAGTTCAGAGACAGAGTGTTTTTTTTTTTTACCTGTGAGCTGGCTGCTTGTGATTGGTGCAGATGGCTGTCTGGTAGTCATGGCTGACACACACCTTGTGTGGAGGACAGCGTACCTTCAGACAAGGATCCTTAGTGGTGTCAGGGCCTGGAGGAAGTTAATGAGAATAAACTTTATATTTTGCACCACAGAAAAAAAAACATCAATAAAAAAAAACTCCTCTAACTGGAAGATTAATTCATTCATCTTCATCTGCTTCGTTGCCTGGTTGCAGGGGCGACTGGAGCCACCCAAATCACATTGCACCATATTGTGAGCCTTCCTGTGGGTGGTGAGTCAATTGGAAGTTATGTGGGTCAGGACGGTGCTATGCTCAGAGCACCTCAGTGGCAACCTGGCAGCTGGTAGATTCGGACCTGAAGCCTTGCGGACCCAAGTCTGCTTCCTTAAACCGCAAGTCCACCACGGCTGCTTCTAACCGGAAGATGATGGAGCAAAACATCATGTAGTTATTCAGTTGGTAGATTTTCAAAAGGTATGGAGCTAGTGTTGAAAGCTGTAAACAAGGCTTGTATGCTCAGAGAAATGACCTCATCTTCCTCCAAATCAATCTCCAAAGTGACATTTTCCCCGTGGCAGCCAGGCACAGCTGGCATGCGTCCAGGGTGATAGAAGATCACGGTATCTCATTGCCTAAAGCTCTGCACTGTTTTACAGCAATCTAACAAGTCAAAGTCACATTTATTTAGAAGTGATAAGAAAAAAACAAATATAGAGAGTAGTGCGCAACATTGCGTAACATACAGAAATAGAGAGAGTACAAGAACATAAGAAAGACCTGTTAAAATCAGTAGTTGTGTTACGAGATATGGTTAAACAAGACTTTACTATAGCAAGATAAAGTATCTTCTTCTTCTTTTCAGTGGTTGCAACAGCGAGTCAACTATTTCCATCTCCCCTGTCCTCTTGTATCCTCGGCATCAACTCCAACTACCTCCATGTCCTCCCTCACTCGCTATATCCATCAATCTCCT
>JAFBJS010003159.1:17345-86799 GCA_016785265.1 Paraplagusia blochii | reverse complement strand
CTCCATGTCCTCCCTCACTGCATCCATCAATCTCCTCTTTGTCTCCTACCTGGTAGCTCCATCTCTAGGATCATTCTTCTACCAATGTATCCACTGTCCCTCATCTGGACATGTCCAAACCAGTAATCTGGCATTTTCCCCAAACCTTTCTCTCTGTCTGTCTTGTCCCCCTAATCGCCAATTGCAATATAAAACATATATAATGTTACTGCAATAAATTATTTCTTGGGGAAATTCAAGTTAAAGTACTGCGGTGTTTACAAAAATCCAATATGTTAATCCTCTATAAATTCTAAACAATTTTAACATGTATTTATGGTTTCCAGATGCAGCCTGTGGGCACAACATTGCAGTCTGACCCAGATATTGACTCCACTGGCCTTGACAACATTGGCAATGAAGTCTGTAACGAAACACCTGGAATGGTATTTATAGCAGTCCCGCTCAGATCGCACAATTAAAGCTGCATTTTAACTTGTTTACCATCTGACAAAATGCACAGAAACCTGCCTGTTACCACAATGTTGTTGACTTGACAGGCTGTAAATGAGTATTGGTGGGTAATACTGTAATGGAACAGTACAGTTAACTTGACCACATTGGGTCTGGAGATCTGTCATCTTCAGCTTTATATAATAATTAACTACAACAACCACAGAGCAGCAGCTAATGTGATGTTGCTGCCAAACACAGCTGCAGTTTCTTCTAATAATTGTTGAAAATTGTCAGCAAGAGAAATTATACACCAGAGTCTTCTTTCTCAACCTGCCAGTGCCAATGAACATATCTGTCAATGAACTGAGTGACATATTGTTGTGCTACAAAATTGTTCACAATTCTGTAGAAATAAATAGACAGTCCCTCCTCACCTGAAATTATGAGGAGTAAATTAGAAGGACGTAAAACAGAAGTTAGCATTTTAATAGCTGTCCATCTGTTACACACTTCCACGCATCAACAGCTTTGACAAGTTTTTTTAAGATGTTTACTTCATGTATATTCAAGATGCAGTGTTGATGAAGCTCAATCAAATGTTATTTCATATTTCAGGAGCAGACAAAGAGAAGATGTTATATCATATGTCATATCCATGACTTTAGGAATTTAGACATTCACTGGCTACCATAGCTATAACTTTATAACTAAAGTTCACAAAGTTATTTACTTAAAGCTTGCTATTAATTTAGTCTTTGTGCAGAAAATTACTATAGTAGAGGCTCTCAAGAGATATTTTGTCTTTGGGAAATTCTAAATTTCCTCTCATTCATGCATACAAAATCACCAATGGGTTTTAAGTCTGTAGTTTTGAGTGGCGGTCCCAAGCCAAAGGTGCAAGACAACAAAACCATACAAGGTTTCCATACAAGATCGGTCTGGGCCCGGGTCAGATGGAGATTGTTGACTCACGGTGGCAACCACTGAAAAAAGGGACAAGCCAAAAGGAAAAATAAATTGACAATATGCCTTTCATTGGTGTGTAACTCCAGGGTTCACTTCCTGGGTTCAGGAGCTGCTGGTACAATGTGATTTGGGTGGCAGTCTTGGAGACTTCTGTCCACATGACAAGGTAACAGATCAGCTGCTGGAAAAAACTGGATTCAGTTGGGCTCAAAACCATGGCAAATCCCTGCATATATTTTTAAAATCTTCTTGTATTTCTTCAACAACCACAAAAACAGTTTTATTCCAAAAGTTTTCAAGTCACATGAGACTGACTTTCTAGTGTAGAGATCAAGGCACACGGTCATTAGCACGAGGTTACTCATCAGACGTGAGTGACCCTGTCCCCATTAGGGGCCTTAATGGGCTGTGTTTGAGCCCCAGCTGGTGTCTGATGTAAACATCATCTACTTTATGAACTGATTACGCTGCTGTTTACACACTGATTTATCTGCTTTTAAATCAGCCGGAGACTCAGAGGCGGCTGGTAGTAATTCCTCTTTCCTCTCAAGGCAACATAATCTCTACAACCATCTATAAGAATGAATGTAAAGCTACGCATATCAGCAGTAAACAAAATCTATCACGGGATGTTCGGAGTGTTTTTTTATGTGTCAGGTGTAAAAGGAAACACGCTCAATAAAGAGCGTGCACCTAAGATAGTCTCAAGAGCAATGATTCATATTGAGAGCCGCAAAAACACATTCACTAACCTGCGTGTCCTCTTATAAACTCCAAAGAGATTGCTGTCTACACTGAAGTGATTCCCGGCCTGTTTATTTGGGCCTGCCCTCGTCTCCATTAAGAAGCCGAGGAGGAGAAACCCAACCTTTTCCACCTCACTTCAAAATGACTTTATCACCGGGAGGAAATGAGAGATAAAAAGCTAAAGTGAGGTGAGCAAGGACAGGCGGAGAAGTTGTGAGATTAGCAGACGATTGGAGCATAATTTAGGATTAGTTTGTGACCTCCGCTTGGACAAATTGGAAAGAAACACACTGGTACCAATGTGTGTGCTGTTTTCTCTACCCACAAACGCATTCACACACACATCACTGTGTGTAGGAAATTACCAGGATGAGACGACAATAAAATGGTTAATTTGAAGAGACAATGGCGCTGAGAGTGCTGACTGTTTTTGTATTGTGTGATTTGAATATTTATGGTGTGTGAAAAATAGGGTCGAGTAAAATAAAAAAGGAAACTGGGAATACAACTTAGAAACATAGGACAGAATAAAAGAAAGAAATTGATAGGAAAGAAAGGGGAAGAAGATGAAATGGAAGGAAAGGAAATTGAAATCATATGCAGATAGTTTCGACGGAGAAGAGGACAGATGGCGAAGAAAGGAAAGAAAAGGAGGAGAGAAAACGATTGAATAGAGAGATAGGAATGTTGGGTAAAAGAGAGTTTCAGTCGTCTATTTAAAGCTCCAGTGAGCAGCATTGGCAGTTAAACCAGCCAATCAATTGTAATGCAGGAGCACTGCAGTGTAGTCTTGTCACCTCTCTATCACTGCTCTCACTGTCTCCCGTCTGTTTCCTTGTCTTCACACTAATTTCCAGAATTATCTTTTTTTTTTTTTTGGTTCCTTCAGTTGGTGTGAGGAAGCTAATGCACTCTGGCGTTTTCACAAATCCATTCATTAAAAAGTGTCACATCCAATTCCTCACACAAGTTGCACTTTCATCCAAACAATGTTATAGATTTATGTTAATGACCCAAGGTCTATTTCTGCTGATAAGGAAAAAAGAAAAATTGCTGTTTGGACATGTTTGATGAGATAGTGTATGTGGTTCTAGTACAGCTTCACAGGAGAGTGGAGACATTTTCTTTTCAAGAAATTAATTTGTTGTGCTGACAGGGAATTGAAACAGGCTGCAGGGGTATTTTAAGGTTCCAACTTTACTTGGGAATTTGGATTATTGTTGGGTTCGAATAGAGAAAGGGACATGTAAAGAAGTACTTGTAATACTAAGGTTTACAGCAGCGACTTATAAACTATTTCTTTAGTAAACTCATTTTGTAGGACGCACTTTATACCATGTTGTCACAACGCCAGCTAATGTTTCAGTACTTCATTAAACTTCATTCTTTCATTCATCTTCTTCTGCTTGTCCGTTGGTTGCAGGGGCAGCTGGCGACACCCAAATCACATTGCACCATATTGTGAGCCTTCCTGTAGGTGGTGAGCCCACAAGAAGTTATGTGGGTTGGGAAGGTGCTATGCTCAACCTGAAGCACTGCGGACCCGAGTCCACTTACTTAACCACTAGGTCACCACTAAACTAGTCCACCATTAAACCTTTTACTTAAATTAAATATAATTTTTATAATGAGAGCAAATTAAAAAGAATTCTGGGTCTTACTATCTATCTCTTTAAGAAGTACAATGCGGGTCTAATATACAAATGGTACTGTTACCTTTTTTTTGTTTATTAAGTTGTTTGCCTGGTCCTTTGTTCCTGCAATTAGGTTCTGTAAATTAAAATGTTCCCCAAATGTGACTGTTTCACACAGAATAACAGGTACCACAGGTATTATCCTTGTAATGTGCAATGGATGTATCATGGTTAGTGGGCTGCGGGCTGGGACAGAAAGAGGGTATGGCGCAGATATGGCCGACAGAAATGGGCACATGAGAAGGATGACTTGCAAACTAAAACTATAAATTGTCTCATTCTGGAAAAAAAAGAATGAATACAAACATGCCACATTTGTAAAATTTCTTTTCCAAAAAATGTGTTTCATTGTCTCGGGATGATTTATTCAAAACATGTCAGGAAAAGAGAAATTGAGAGAATTTCTTTCCTTTTGTGAACCATTTTTGGTTTTATTCTGTAGAAAAATTATATTCCTGTCCTACCAACTTTTTCACCAAAATTTTAATCAATACTGACACGTGATTTATTGGAAACAATTTAGTCTAACAATAAAAATGAGGATAATTAATATTATACTTTGACTAAAAGAAGTCTAGACCAGTGTTCCCCAACCTTAAATGTCTGTAATATTACCACAGACTGGTGGTTAAGTTGTTCCACTGTTCTGAAATATTTTCCTACCAATAAAATTTTCCTACCCAAATTACCTGTGCATAAGCAAAACAAGGATTTGACAAGTTCACACAGCCTCTATTTTTTCTGCTAGTTATACAAGGCTAAAATCTTGTATCAATGACTCAATGACAATGGCGTCATTTTGAGTTTTCTTCACTGAGAAAATATTTCCTAATGAAATATTGTTGCATTATTGATGATGGAATTCACCCACGGACCCGTACTGGTCTACGACCCAGTGGTTGGACAGACCCCTGGTCTAGAAGATATTATCAGTATTGGAGACACTGGAGAAAATACAAAAACAAGGCCCAAAGCAAGTACAAGCAAGTACAAGTTAAAAAAAAATTATAATCATATAGTCCTATGTTCCCTAGGTATTGTATAGCAGTTGTAACAGTTGTAACTTTACTGCCAACTGAAGTTCTGTCCACTACATTGCAATCATTATTATTAAGGAAAACAGGTCTGCGGCCGAAGGCATCACTGTATCAACTTCACGGTTAGTGCATGTTATTGTTTTCATATAAATGGATGTAAACAGTCAGTTGTTATCTAGACAGCTGGTTTGGATTCAGTGCCATCCGTTTCCCAATGAGACTAGAATTCATTTGTTTTAAACTGATCCTGCCCGTGTTTCTCAGCCTATTTTAGTAAAGTGCCAGAGATGGCACAAAGTGCTGTGATTCTATAATGGCTGCCTTCTGGGACCTGGATGCACCTCCAGCCAAGCTGTTAAGTTGATCTTTACAATCTGACTTGGAGAAATCGCAGACGTTAATACCTTGGGGTAAACATTTCAAAGCAATGTTGTTACTCTAAAAGTCACTAACATCCCAGGTACCATCTGGTGGGATCTGCTATTACATATGGAACGAAGGAGTGTCCTTCACTGTATTCTTACTCTTAGGTCCTGCTGCATCTTAAAATACAAAACAAAAGGGATAAACTAAGTTTTTCTTGGCTGAGCACAGAGATCAAAGTCATTTTCATTTCCAGCTCATTTTTTGCAATCTGTGCATTTGTTATTTTGCAAGAACTTTAAAAGACTTGTTTGTTTAATTTCTCGAGACAAAATGTCTCTTTAAATCCTTCGCTCACTACATACGTATCTTTTCTAGTTGTGTTAATGTCTATAGCCCTACTGCAGTGGTGTTGTTGCCTTCCCTGAGTGTAAAAGTGGTTCAGTATTTCTGTCGTAAACCCTGATTTTACATTCCTACATTATCACAGCGTCAGTGGTCTCTTGTGCACACTGTGTGTCTATATCCTCAACCATGGGTGAATTAGAGCAGTTCATGTATTGACTCTCATCAACTCCCTGCCTTTCACCTTCTCTTCCAGTCCGCGGCTCAGAGCCTTCAGGGAGCCACAAGTCAGACACAAACAGCTGGAGGTGAGGAAAATAAGAAACTCATTCTTCTTCAGTGTATTGCATCTGTGTTGCTCTCTACGACGTGTGTAAAAACATATGAAGTTGTGATATTTGTTTAAAGGTTCAATCTAAAGTTTTACTGCTGTTGTGGAATGTGTAGCTCGTTCCTCCCCCAGCAGGGGATTCTTTAATCACAGTTTGAATCCCTTGGTGCAAGAGTGATTGGTGGTTTTCCACAAGAGAAATTAATGCCTTTAGCTTCCAGACTAGCAAAGCTCCCTCCAGGTACAAAAGCCAAACTGCAGGAGATTAAAACTTAAACCAACAGAACCTCCTAAACAGTCTAATATATAACCAAAAAAAAAACCCCAATGCCTTCAAACTGCCTGAAGAAATAATTGCTCCGTATGCCCTGAAATTGTACTTTTATACAACACACATACATATAAATGTAGAATTACACACACATATATATACAGTAAATAAATATATATATATATGGGACATTAATGTTTTAATATATAACAGAAATCTGAATATATATATTAAAAGTATAAAAAGTATATATATATAGATATATGTGCAGAAAGTATGGATATTTACACACAAAAATTGAACCCATTTACATGGACAGGAAGATATATACATATATATATTTATATATATATATCCTGTACATGTAATTGGGTTTTTTGACCCGTAAATGCAGCAGTCATATCTCATACCACAGTCTAGACTCCATGTCCATTTTCCCACAGGTAATATGATTCTGAGACTTGAGAGGTTTTTAAAATTTAATGCAACACTTTGCCAACACAGGAAATGAAATATCACTTTCATAAAGGTAAGATCTAGTGTGGGGCTGTAATAGATTTGGCTAACTGAGCATAACTGCAGCATGCCAAATAAAACAGGCTGTTATTATTGTTGCAAATGACTTACATACATACATTAAATCCACAACAGGTATTTCAGAGCGTAATCTGTTTTAAATTTATTTCCCCTGTGCGTCCCTGTAAAGAATGCTTTCTGTGAGATTTTGACTTTATGACACTGTTAGCCCTGATTTGATGGGATGCTTTCATGGGAGAAATATAGAATGGATTTATTTTCTTAGAATCATTAAAAAGGCATTAATGTGGGAGGGTTGTACCAACAGAGGATATAACAATCTATTATTTGCAGTGTGAAAAGGAAAGACTTTAAAAAAAAAAACTTCTGGATGATTCAACCTCAGACATATATTCCAGCTTTTTAATTGCGGCAACACTTACAAGTGGGTTTCTGGCAGGAAAGCACATTTCGCTCGAGGCTATAAAATTTTATTACAATTAAAGTTGACAATAAATTGCCTTACTTGTCTACGTTGTGCACATTTTTTCACTCCTAATGCACGATAGGAGACAAGAACAAGTGGCCATAGAAGAGACGGGCGAGATGAAACACTGTATCTGTGTCCTCTAACACTGGACACTGGCCAGAACAGTGCAGTGATTGGATAATAAAGATAGTCATAGTTCAATAGAAGAGGCCACATTACGAACAAGCTCTGTCACAGAGTCGAGGGGTGACCTTAGATGAATTGCTGCTGAGCTGAACATGGGTCAATGGGGTAGTTCTGTAATCTGTGTTTCTGTGTGTACTTGATCAGCTCTCTGCTGCAGTTTCTTCCCATCTATTGTCTCAAGTAGCAAACAAACATGTCTGCAATTGAATAAACCCTCAACAACAGTTCCCAGAGGTAACATTTCTGTTATTAGAAAAATGAGCATCACTTTCAAGCACTGATAAACTAATTAAGAAGGTGTTCCTTGGCTTTTACCTGCAGGCCTGCGGTGGAGAACGAGATGAAGAGAGGGGAAATACGATAAGGCAGAGATACAATCTCCTCCTCTCTTTGCTTTGTGATTATTCCTCAGGGTCTGACTGACTGTTTGCCCTGCGAGACAAATCGAAGCAAGGGGTGGCAAAGGGCAATTGACAGGGAAGCCAAAGCACAGAGACGGCCTTTGGGAGGATTCTAAGAGAGAATGGATTCACCGTCCAGAAAATTAATTATTGAACATGGGTTAATCATATTAAATGTGGACGTGACTGAAGAATTGAGAAGACAAAGCCTGGTTTAGTGCGACCGGCAGAAAGAAAACAACAAAACACTCCCACAAGATAAGGAGACTAGATCACTGCTTTTCTTTTTCTTCTTTTCCTTTCGGCTTGTCCCTTCTTGTCCATCTCTAGAATCATTCTTCTACCAATTTATCCACTGCCCCTCTTCTGAACATGTCCAAACCATCTCAATCTGGCTTCTTCAGGTTTTTTCTCCAAACCTTCCTGCCTGTGTTGTCCACATCCTCATAGGCACAATAAATATGTAGACCCCAATTTGTTTTGCTGTGAGGCAGGGAAACTGACCACTCTTCCAACACAGTGTAAAAAGAATAAAGAATATAAGAAAAAATTTGTAAAAGAAAGTTTTCAGAATATCTTTCAGGACCTAAGTGTTCATGCTGGAAAACATTAATTATGGCTACAAGGGAGGTTTTCCACCTGTGGCGGCTTATAAATATCTACCTGATCTCCTCTGTTTGAAGTAAGAAACATCGTCAAAGAATACCAGGAAATATGTAAAAACACAATATAATATGTGTGAAATTGGTTTGGTTTGAGGGGAACTGACTCAAGAGAAATAAAAATATATTTCGCCGGAATGTGATGTGTCAGAGAACCACAACAAAGAAGGATTTGAATTATTTCAGATTCTCTTTTCACCGGGGGGGAGTGCCACAACAGTAGCCTGCACAGTTTCCACACCGGACTCCCTGCCTGAGATAGGACTAGCTCAAACTGGTAAACTAGGTGGAACCGGACCAAAATCATCTGCCTAGCAAGATTAAAACTGAACACAGCTCTACCTTAGCCTGGAGTCAACAACCCCAAATAACCCTTATTCCATTCCACATCATAACACCTTTTAAATTATAGCAGACGTGGTAAAAAGGAAATTATCGGTTTAAATAAATTATCCTTCCAATGGATTTTCATAGCAGTCATGTCCTGGGGAAACAAGGAAATCTCTTACTAAAAATCATATCTCTTGCACAACACCTGCAACAGACGCGGCAAAGAAAGTAAGTGGTCGTACCACCATGAATCTGTATCAGGACTAAGGTTGACATAACTTAGTACCATTATCCTAAAATTAAGACATAACTAAACTCAAAAGAGGTTTCATTGACAAATAAAGACAAAGAAAAATATGTTTTAATTCATTGCTCTAGTGCATCTAGTTTCCCATGGGAAACATTTAGGTTTTCTTTTTCATTTTAATTGAATAGTGTTGGCTGAATGCTTTTTCCATATTTGTTTATTTTTGGCTGCTGTGATTCATCCCTTCATTCACTACTCCTCTTTCAACTGGTGTTTCGCTCCTATGTGTTACTTGTATGGTTTCATGTTCTGCTGTCCTTCCACGATCAGATGTGATTCACATGTGTCTCTTGTGTGTTGTCTTGTCTCTTTGGTTTGGAGCCCTTACTCAGTGTGTTTTTGGTATCTGTGGTAATTTGTTTTTTCGTTTCACTTTGTTTTTTTTTTAATACTTTTTTTCCCCTCACTGAATCTGTGTCTTTCTTTCCTAACCTTTTTGAAAATTCAGCAAACAGCTGCAGAAGTTTCTGGACTCCCCACTCATGTTCGTGATCTTAGAAAAGCTTTGATGTTTAATCCAGAAGTTGGATCTAGGGTTCTAATTATGGTCAATATATTTGATAAATACCCACAACTGTTAATAGTGCAACTTGGAAATTATGAGCATATTGACAAAAAAAAAAAACAGGTATACGTGTTTTATTTATATCTGATTTTAACTATGAATACTCTAAATCAGTGGTCCCAAATCACTGCCCCGGGGACAGGTACCAGTCCATGGGCTAATTGGTGCCGGGCCGCAGAGAAAAATTGTTTTCTTTTGGCCCCATCTGGCTATTACTTCCACTTGATCCATACCCAACATAAATAAATAAATAATATATATATATATTTTTTTAACTTAAACTCTGTTGCGTTCATGTCACTAAATTCTTCTAAATTGTTTGAGAAGATATTTTTAAGTGAAACAAAAAACACTTTCTATAAGATTGGATATACAGTGGGCACAATTCCGTCCAGGTGTGAAAAAATTATCATTGCTCTTGAACTAGTAATTTTGACCATCCAAAACAACATAACCAGAAAACCATTTTATATTCCTATTTTTTCCCACATTTTTCAACAACACTTTCCTGGATTTTATTACCTCATCACCTTGTCTTTTATGTGACTCTTTTACGAATGAGAAACTTCTGATTAACATTATTTTACAGTTTGCGTTCAGTGATGCGTAATCTGAGCTCAGTAGCAATTAACAAATGTTAGATACTTTGCACATGAGAACACATTGGCGTTTTAAGGAATATTTAAAATGTCCTTTCAACCAATTCTCCTCAGTTCAGGTGCACGGAGGAATATCTGACTATTTTATGCTGTACATTTCTCTCCACCTGGTCAGTGGGAATACTTGAAGATAACATTTTACACACATTGGTTTCTCATGGTCTGTGAAGCTTCAAACAAAACAGCAGATCCCACTTGTAGAAACCACATTGCTGTTTTCTGTGTCAGGGGCAATCTTTACTCCACTATGTTACGGCTCACTGGCTAAATGGTTTATCCTGCAACATAATGTTAGTGCTGACACTAACGCTGGAAATAGCTTCATGTGTCTAAAGGTGCTGGCTTTGATCTGACTCGGTGTGAAACAGCTACGCTCAGCCTGGTTCAAATGTGAGCACCAAGCTGGGTTATCTCCCTTTCTCTCCCACACTCTCCCTGGGAGAGGGCAGAAAGGTAATTGTGTTTAATGCTGCTGCACACAGGCTGTTTATGGATAATACAAGAAGTCAGGGCAGAACAATTCATCCTCAGTAGAAACACAGCAAAAAAGAGCTGTTTTTAAAATTGAACTTGTTCCAAAACCTCGGCCACACACCTCTTTAAACCTGATAAACTTACCCTGAAAATCCCATAAAATGAGTGTAGCCACAGTGTCTTAAATAAAACATTTTTGTTTCTTACTGAATCATCTAAAAGGCATCCAGTTATGGTCACTTCCTTTGTTAAACATATTTTGCTATAGTTTAGAGCAGTGGTTTTCAACTGGTGGATCCAAAAGTGGGTCGCAGACCTGTTCTGAATGGGTCGCAATCAGCTGGTCAAAAATCCAAAATAATGTGAATCAGCTGTTGAGCATGTGTTTTATTTAAAAAAAAATCTCTTATTTTGAAAGGCACACACAGCTGAATAAAATGAGTATGTTAAAAGAAGTGATATTTCAAAGGTTTATTTTTTTTTAGAAAATTATTTTGCTTGGGTTGAATTCTATGAGAGTGATTCGCGACTTAATAACCACAGGAAAATGTGGGTCCCAGAGTGAGACCAGTTGAGAACCACTGGTTCTGTGAACTGGTTGCTTATCTATATCAATTTTAACAACAATACGATATTTAATTCGGGGTAAAGATTATTTTCAAGTCATTTTCTTTAAAAAATAAAACTAAAAACAACTTCACTCACCATCTTGCACAGTCTTTTTGGCCATGGGTGGATGTGCTTTATTTCCTGGTTGTCCATTTCTTCCAGTTTGGGACTCACGCACTGTAAAGACAACCACAAATATCACAAAATGGCATAGTTCAGCATTTCCTCTAATAAAATAATATTTCATACTTTTTTTGTTGGAAAAAGGAATGAATATTGGGATAAGACAGGCTGTGTAGATATAAATTGTACTAAGTCACTGTTCATGCTCTCAGAGAATAAAAGTGGAGAAGTGGAGGGATAAATATCAGTAGTGTGGGCTGCGTCATTGGAGCAGCGAGTAGTATAAAAGAAGAAATCATGATGAAATAAATGGAAAAAACAGTAAACCTTTATCACATACAGAACTATATAACCTTTTAAACTGTTACGAGCTTCTGTGCCGGCCATCAAATAAAACCAAAGAAAAACTACAAATTGCAGATGTGATAAAACACCAACAACATAAAAGCAGAAATTAACCTGTAGAAGCTTAAAAATAAATTTCTCGTTTGGTTTATTGCTGAATCGGCTACTGTAACTCAAAAATCTTTGAAAAAATAAAATCAGTTTTATAGTGTTAGGTAAGACTCTTCGACTAAGAATCTGAAATTGTGACAATTTTATATTCAATTTCAAAGTTTCTAACAACAAAAGTGAGTAAACTGAGACTATATATATATATATATATATATATATATATATATATATATATATATAAAATGGATATTGCACTACATAATAAAACATTTTAGAGAACTGGGATGTTGAAAGTCTTCTGTTCAGGTTACTGTCTTATATAACCTGTTTAACTCTTTCTCAACTCTTGTACTAAGTTTAACTTGTACAAGAGTTGAGAAAGTTATATTAATAATTCGAGTTAGTTAAGAATAAATCAAACAGAGGAGGCTAGGCTGACATTTAATAAAAATGAATAATGAAATCTTTAAAAAAAATGAAAAATGTCATTATTTCATTCCCTTGCCCATAATTTAAAACCCTGCACACTGCAATGTGTTCTATTGTTTTTATAAAGTGTTATTCATGCATTTATTTAAATGCATATTTTAATACGATTTGAATAAAATAAAAATTAGTAAAAGTAATATATTCAAAATACCTGCTATTTAAATGTGGTATTTATTTCAAACTTTCGAGAATTTTTTTGAATTTTGCTGATCACATAACCACAATGCTTTGCATAAATGCTTGACATTCTTCCTAAAAAAAAACCAAAATGAGGGAAACAACACGTGCCCTTTTCAACTCTTGCCCTGGCAGCTCTTCACATACACATACAGTAGTGCCATACTCTTTTCATGTCTCAGTTTCTGTGTGAAATGAACAGAACCTTTTAAATTTTTTATCTGGCTGAACCTGTTGTGCTGTAACAGTTTGAAAGCCTCTGGATTACCAATCAGGTTTGTTCCAATCTTTTCCTGTAAAGCTGAGAAAATAGTGTGTACAAAGCCTTGAAATCTCCAATCTGCGACTTGGTGTCAGTGTGACTTCCAAGTGACAACAACATTATTTTCCTCATACCACAGCCATAGTTACTGTAGCATCAAAGGAGACGAAATGGAAGACGATAAAAAAACTTCAACAGAGCCTAAGGCGAGCAAAGCAATGCACTCATCCATCTAGATACAGAAACAAGCCATCCTTTCTCCTCAACTGTAACTGCAGCACAGCATCATGGGTGGAAAGGAGCCAACAGTGGAGAGGGAAGAGGAGATGAGGAGAAAACATAGGGAAGAAGAACTCATCAGTGAGGTTCCAAGCCTCTGCCACTTTGTCTGTCTGTGACAGGCTGTGACATTAACTCCCCCAGATGATTAACTCCTCCTGCTCTTATTCATTTCTTTATTCACCATCCAGTGAAGCCTGTGATCCTTGACTGTATAATGACCAAGAATAAGTACAGAGACTTATTTTTGCCAACTTTCACTGCACTCCTGCTCTTCTCCCTCTTCTCCAGGTCCCTGTTCTGCTCATTATGGGATGTCTTTTCTGTATCTTTGACTCATCCTTACTTCAGGCAAGCTCTCTCAAGTGCGATGTGTAGACCTAGGCGCCTGCACGTCTTTGTATCTCCCTCCGATTCCCTCCCCTGGGACTTGTATTCACATGTTGGCATTCAGCCTGAGGCTGACTGCTGTGATCACTAACAACAGCCTGTCGGTGTCCCTTGTAGTTTATTTATCCTAATTTATGATGATCATTGGAGACTCTATTAGCCACCGGGCCCAAAAGGGCAAAGTGTAAAAGACACATACTCGTGCACACATACACACCTTGTCGTCCTGCAAAGTGATTTACACTGGTGTGTATCTCCCCTTGAAAACA
Organism: Paraplagusia blochii; assembly: GCA_016785265.1. Taxonomy (NCBI): domain Eukaryota; kingdom Metazoa; phylum Chordata; class Actinopteri; order Pleuronectiformes; family Cynoglossidae; genus Paraplagusia; species Paraplagusia blochii. The sequence continues at coordinate 72,966 of JAFBJS010003159.1, read as the reverse complement.
GCCTGTTCAGCAGTGCTAGCATGCTGCAGTTCATTGATTCACAACTCCATTTTGCTTTGACTTTCTTGTTGGTTTTGGCTCTGCCCTTGTTAACTGGGAGTCCAGTGCAGTAACAATTCATTTGTCTCGTTGTGGCTGCGTTGGCCTTTTTCTAATCACCATCTCTCTTTTTCTTATCTGGTTCCTTCCTTACCTCCTCTTCCTTTGTATGCAAAGCAGAACTGTAACTGTTGTCTGTCTTTCTGTAGTGTCCACCCATGTCAAAAGTAGTTCCCAACATTACTTACGAGCCAGGGCAAAAGAAAGAAAATTATCATTACTGGGCATGTATCTCATTATTTGTAATATAAAATAAAACAAAAACAAACAGGGTGATTCGAGTTGAGTTGTTTTACCTTGACTGTGCCTTGGGTAAAGTTTGGTCGGTAAAATCTAAAGAATATCTCTGCCTTCTTCCAATTTTTATATACTATTTGTATTTTATGCCTCTCTCCATTTTCTGGATGGTTGGATGACAAAGGGCTGTTGCAGCAGGATGAAAAAGTGCTACATTTGGTCTACCATTTCACTGTTTTTGTGTTAATCCTCCCCCTGAGTTACAATGTCCCACCTTTGGTTCTCGTATGAAGTGACCTATGCCCACTTTTGTTCCACACCTCCTTGTATAGATATGTGCGTTTTTCTAGAGAGCCCAGTGGTTTTCAAACTCCAGAACAGTACCACAGTCAAATTTATCGGACCACAAGCTGCAACTTTTTTAAGGATACAGAGGACAAGAGGATGGGTAAGATGGAAATTGTTGACTCGCTGTGGTACACGCTGAAAAAAGGGACAAGCCAAAAGGAACCCTGCAGCTTTTACAACGGCACAGCTAATATATGGATTTTTATTTAGAGCTTCGTACCGCCGTCACAGTGGGCCAATGAAACAGTTGAAGGGCAAATGAAACTCACGTACAGCGCGACTTATATCCCTGTGCTCTCTATAGTCCTTAAATACGGTAGTTCCAAGTACAGATGATTAGTGCCTCTAGCATTTCTATTTATGCATCCAAAACACACCAGAGAGGAGATGTCTGTGCTGAATGAGTGAGATAAGCACTTGAGCTGAGGATCATGAAGAACATGATCATCAGAACATGACTTTTTATGGAGAGGCCAACAGGCCATTTAAATCAAAGCATTGTTACAATGTTCAAAGAAGGTCCAGAGAGCCTGATACAGACCTTCAGGACATTAAAATGAAACGAGATATTTTATCTGGTTTCTGCTCACATTGAATTCGCTACACAGACCTGAGGTGCTTGCTTTTGTTTGCTGCTCTATCACTCTCCTTCCTTATCTGTTTTCTATCCTAATTCTTTCAGCTCTTGCTGCCGTACATTGGAGATTGCAGCGTGAGACTGTGCTGGAAAACACTGACTGAGTTATGGGAGATTAAAGATGAAGTGATGAGAAATGGGATCAGACAGACTTCTTTTCTTAGGAGCAACACAAGCTTGGTGTGTTGGGAGAAAATGAATGATGGAGTACACAACAATGAGAAGCACTGTGCTGGAAAAACACAATGTCAAGTCTAATCAAGCTGATTGGCAATTTGGAAGTTCCAGATCTGAGGCTTTGTTTGCGGCTCCTAATGCCAAACCAGGGAGCATCACAAATGACTTCTAGTTTTGCAGCCAAAACGGTTCCCATAGCAACCACTTATTCAGCATGTAATCCAATTAGACAAACACACATCAGCAGTGAACACCTGAACGCTGTGAACTTCCATTGTCTCTTCTCTAGTCATGTTGCGCTGCCAGTTTACCTCTCCTACGCTCCTATGTTCTGATAATGACAACTCACCTGCCTTCTGTAACTCCCCCTCCCACTTTAAGTCCCATCCCCAGTTTAGTGCATTAGAATGACCACCTTACAAATCTATGGGCTAACCACACAATCAAGAAGAACCCAGAAAGCAACAGCACACACGGCTTTCACTTTTCCAAGGACTCTTTTCTGTGTTCCTCGGCTATAGCTTATAGCCCTTTATAGGGCGGCCTTCCAATCGCTACGGACAAGGGGCCAAAAAGTGAATAATACACACACTGGAATTAATAAATAAATAAAAACTTTAGTTTGACTTTGTAACAAGGCTGAGCTGATCGACAGGGGATTTGAGGCATTCTGGGTTGGACCAATAGCAAAATAGCAGCAGAGCACAGTGGTTGCACAAAAGAGGAGGCTGCTGCTTATGTGACAGAGCAGCCACAGGAATTATCTATTTGCTAACATGATTAAAGGGTGCGTGAATTTTAATTGACTTATATATATTATTTATTTGTTAAAGGGAAAAAAGAGACTATTTTACGGGTAATAGAAAAAGGAATAATGTGTTGGAAAAACAATCTGGACGTTGCTGATACTCTGCCGTTTACAAAGCAGCTGCTTGCATCCTACTGCTGCAGTCAGTCAGTCACAGGTGGGCAGAGAGTGTGTGCTTGTGTATTAAACTGAATGTGTGCATCCAGTATAGAAAAGAGACTCATGTGGGTGTATATGCTCATATTTCTTTGCCTGGTTTTGGATAAAATAAGGACGAGGTCATGCATAACCAGGCATTACTTCACCAGGAGCGTCAACAAAAATATCTAAACTTATTAGTTGATTCAAATATATATATACAGTATAATGCTGGTTATAACAAAAAACAAACAAAAAAAAGTAATTTCTAAGAGTAGGTTCAAAGGTAAATCAGTTGGAAATTAAAGCGGTAAATTCACTGTTAAACATAAACTGATTTGTGATATAAGTGTGTCGTCTAAGGTGAAGGGAAAGTTTTACAGGACATTTGTGAGACCTGCCAGGGTGGATGGATTAGAGACACTAGGAATAGGCAGCAAACAGGGGCAAAGCTGGAGGTGGAGGAGTTAAAGATGCTCATATGGAGGTAGTGGAGTAAGAGTAGAGGATACAGAGGACAGAGCGAGATGGAAATTGTTGACTTGCTGTTCCATCCCCTAAAAAAAGGGACAAGCCTGAAGGAGAAGAAGACTTGCTTAAACATAAACTCTTCATCATTATTGGCATAAGGTTTGGAACATACTCTGCTTGTTGGTTTTCACAACGATCTGAGATCTTGTCATCTCGACCCTGCACCTCGTATCTCCACATTGCTTCAGTCTTTAAAAAATGTTTTCATAAAAAGTGGAGGACACACTCTCACCTTATTGAACTTTGTTCTTGGAGGAGTAAAGAGTATTTCATGTCTTTCAATTGATTTACTGTATAATAAAAATATATATGTTTTTACATTACATTTCAGTCTATATTTCTTTCCATTTAAGAGCGTGCTATTTCAAGGACTTTCCAGAAATAATGAGGTGAGTACGCTGAGAAACTGGTGGACAATAACCAATGTTTAAGCAAGAGCTCAAGACATGAATACATGCAGAACCAAATCAACTCTACCAAAGACAGGGTAAAACATTGGACATGGTACTGATCTGTGTGAAGGTTTACCAACTAAGTACATAAAATGTTTAACGTAAACCCATAAAGCAAGTCCAGTCTGTGTTGTTCACCTACAGGGTTAGCATGGTCATTCTGGAATCAGGCCAGACCTGCTGGTCCTCCTTCCATCCCTCACAATCACACCCACATACAGTACTAAGCTATGAGATCCAGCTTCATGTGGAACATATAGAAGGTGAGTTGCTCATGTATAGAACATTGACAGATCGGTGAGCTGTCACCACGGAAACAAGCTCCAGTGCCACTGCATAAGGTTTTCTTTGTTGTTAGTTTTTTTTTTTTTTTTTCACATGATGGAGAAAAGTCTTTGTGCCATGTTTGACACAGTCAGCCTTTGTTAGGAATTATGTAATTTCCACAGTGATGCTCATTATATCAGACAGAAGCGAGAAGTGCCCAGACGGATGAAGTTGGGTTAAGATGACGTAAGAGATGTAAAAAAAAAGATTAGGAAATAATGTTTTGTTCCAGAGATCCTTTGGTGCTCATTGATTTGTTAAATGAGTACATGCAGTCTACTGATAAGCCAAGAGACAGTTCACACATTGGCTTTTTTGTTTAATGCAGGTACTGCTTTATTTCATACCTCATTGAAATTTACTTTTATAATCAACAGTGTAGAAATGAATGTGCAAATCTAAAATAATGAAATTATCCAGATTTTAATTTTAAGGCATTTTATGCATCAACTGAGTTTAATGTAATTCCCTCCTGTATCCACTTATCATTGCTCTAACACACAGTCAATATACAGTTATGCGCACAAACTGCTGGGGAAACTTGTACTGTAGTTTTACTTTCCGTTTCACCCAATCAAGATCAAAACCCTGTTTCAACATGTGACTCGACATTGTCGTTGGCGTTGGCTAGAGCAGCTCTACAGCAAAGAAGTCTACGATCGACAAGCCCACTACACACAACGAAACATCACGTCTGCATTTAGCCCATCACCAAAATGAACAGTGAGCACTTTGGTGATGGCACCCAAGGAGCGAGGAGTGAGTGGGGAGTGTGCCATGCTCAGTGGACCTCAGACATAACCTGGCAGTTGGTGGATTCAAACTTGGAACCCTCTGGACCCCAGCATGTTTCCTTAACAACTGGGCCACAAGCCAGTGAACACAAACACTGAATGACAGGTGAGGGACTGTAGACTGATTAGTATTGTTGACCAGTGTTTCACAGAGGTCTGACAGCAAAAAGTAATTACTTTAATCCAACAACACATTTTGAGGTAATCACTACCATTTACTTACTGTATTTTTCTGTATCAATATTATTATTCATGTGGACGAGTCACAAAAAAAAAAAAATCAGGTTATGAAAGATCATAAAATATGTATGATGGCTAATACAGTATGTAGCTAGGGGGTCAAACTGTTACTGGCTATGTATTTCATTATGTAGACTAGATTCTAGCAATCATAATATCAAAATATTGTTCCACGGGCTGCAAATAGCCCACGGGCCGCCAGTTTGAGGCCCTGCTTTAGATAGTTTTGACTGCTTTAAAGCTTAGATGAGTCGTTAAATGGAACGTTTAACCCTTATTGGCATTTGTTTAGGCATTCTGGTCTAATGCTATTGACAAACAGTTACACAAAAGGAAATTAAAAGAGACGAGTCACTGATAATAACACAGCCTGTTTGTCAGTGCTGCAGAAGAAAAGTAAAGATGGAACACTGATGCAGAGCACTTGTTTCACCATCTAAAACAGCATGTTCATGTACTTCCTCTGGTTTCGGGTACACAGGAACCCTTTGTGGATATAGTACCCCCTCTGGGAAAATGAAGATGTGTTTACTTTGTTCTCCAGTCATTTGAGAAAGGCAGGGTGTAGCAACAGATTTTGATGCACTGAGATGTGGCTGTTTTTTTATTAGGCTAGATATCCACCAGGAGCTGGCCCAGATAAACACACTCAGCAAGACCATCCCCAAAGACTTACAGTTACTGTGCTAGATACGCAAAACCGAGCCAGAACTCAATACAACAGACCGAACCGTGGAGGGACGCTGTTGAAGCGAGCAAACATAGACGAAAAAGAAGCTCAGCCATTCCTTGGCAGAAATTCCCAGGGAAGGCTCCAGAGACAGCCTAGGTTTAATGTATAATTATTTTTATTATTCTACAGACCATAGAAGAGACTGAAATAAACCGACTCAAACCTTTAGTGAGTGATTACCACTATAACAAAGCAGTGCATGTGTATATAATTGAAAAAAGAATAATGCGGATGCAAATCTAAAGAGAGATATGTCACAACAACTTCTTTTTACTGCTGCTCATTTCTTGAGTTTGGTCATAAACCTTTCTTGACTTCAGCATCTTGTAATAGACACCTGCATGTTATTTTAAGAAGGAAACAAACAAACCATCTTTGGAAACTGAGTAAATGGTTATGATCACAGGTGTCAAACTCAGGTCCAGAGGATAAAATCAAATGTGTATATTAATAATGCATGCTTTCTGAAGGGAAAGGGAAATCATGCACGTTTATAGTTAATTTCTCAATATACAATGAGTTTGGCCAGTGACCCACTGTGAAATTGAGTTCCACATCCCTGGTTTAGATAAACCAAGAGCTGTGAGTCTCACTCTAACGCAGTGGTTCTTAACCTGGGTTCGATCGAACCCTAGGGGTTCGGTGAGTTGATCTCTGGGGTTTGGTGGAGCCTCTGCCGTGGAGGTCAAGACACACCGACTTACCTACTAAGGTAGGGTTCGGAGAATGCTCATATGAAACTGGTGGGGTTCGGTAGCTCGAAAAAGGATAAGAACCACTGCTCTAACTGTTTGTAAATATATATGTATACAGTACGTAGACAGTTTTTAATTATCCCATTACCTTCTACCATGTGAAATTGCTATATACTGTAATTTGTCAAATGAAATGGACAGGCTGTTAACTATTTTTAAGTTGATATAATTCCCCTTCTTTTCCAGTCAGGAAACTGTAAAAAAAGGAAATAATTATAAATAGTAGATGGATGGTGAGAATTTGTAAAATGAAACACGGCACATCAAAAAAAGAATAATTAATTTCTCTCAATGTGTGCAGAGCTGGGCTTTGCTCCACTGCTCCTCGGCAATGAGCAGCTTTATTGCCTCATTTTCTTTCAGACAAATTACCATTTAAAATCTAAATGAGCGGGCGGAGTGGATCTACCCACCTCCCACTAATCTAACTTGTATGTAAAAATATTTTTTTCAACTGTATTAGTGTGTGTGTTCCCCGTGGTGACATTTGATTTAAAAATAATGTGGCTATGTGGACATTTGTTCTTTTTGGGAACATTCCGCAGTAGTCTGGTTGAAGAAACAGTTTTATACTCGGAGCATACGGAACTGAAAGCTGCGCAACTGAGAGAAAAGCAGAGAATAGGGATGAATAATAAGAAAGACTTCCATGAATTAATAAATATTCATGATGATTGAATTAAAAAATAATCCCTCATACTGATACTGTTAAGGCCAGCACAGAAGACCCTGCCGACCTTGAAAGTAATGATCTTGACCTAGACTTGAAGAAACAGATTTTTTCAAATATTGATCCTTTCCCTGCAATTGGTGAAGCTAGTTTAACACTAGTGTGTTATGTACATAGCTGGTATTTCAAGCTTCATCTGCTTTGTTGTCGTGGGCAACTGGGCATTTGTTACAGTATGTAGATGTTACAGCATATCTGGGCATATGTTGTGCACATATGTCAATATATTACAGCTGTGAGACTATTTGGATATTAGTAATTCTGACAATGAACCCACATTTTTTACCTCAATCCCAACCATAGTGCATGTGTGTAAACATAAGTAGGAGAAAACCAGTAAATGACACAGATCAGCATGGCTGAATTGACAGACCATACTGTCCACATCTGCCGAGACATCTGCGCATATCTATACTAGCCTCTTCTTTCTTTCTTTTTATCTTTATTTCCATTACATTACATTACATTAGGCATATGTAAAATGTAAGCAGTCCACTGTGCCCAAGCATTGGTTCATACAGTTTTAGAACACGTATCGAGAGCTGGCATCTAGCTAGCTCCTGCTTTTCTCATGCAGCAGATGAATGCTGTGATTAGAAAAAGTTGTATGCCCGGCTTTGAATTTGCAATCTGATTAGTGTCAGAAATAAAGCAATAATGTCAGTTTACAGCCCTAAACTAAAAACAAGTTAATGCCCTGAGATGTATTTTTTCTTTCAAGTTTTTTCAAAGAAGTGAATATTCATATTTAACCTACTTTAAGTGCTGCTAGTTAGTGAGAGTGCATGACAGAAAGTAAGATCTGCAGCAGGTAACATGTGACCTTTTAGCAATCCTTTAGACGTGGAGAAGCATCTTTCATGCCGTGTAACAGAAGTTGAAGTTAGCATAAGTTGTCCTGTGACTGCATAATACAAGTATTCCATAGGCACTTTGGAAGTTTTAACGGGATTCTAGGCAGGAGCTGAGAAGATGTGACTAACAAAGTGGATAAAATGTGTTCTTTATTTCAAACAATGATTCAATTCAGTTCGCTTTAAAGTGAAATAATATTGTGGTCACCTCTGCAGCAACGGAGCGATGCCCCAGCCAGCAGCATGCCTGGGAAGGCAGCACTTGAAAGTAAAACTGTATTACTTACGCACAATTTATCATAAAAACAGCACCACTCACAGTTTTCTACCTTTTCTGCATTTTTGCACCAACTAGCTTTTGGTAATGGAGTGAAAATATGTAAAATAATTCATTTTCTTCCTCTCGTCCATTTTCCCCCAGCTACAACAGATCATAATATGAATGACAATAAAGCATAAAGAATCAGCACCGTGCACTATACCAGTGTTTCCCAACCTTTTTTGCGCCACAGATCAGCAAAATGTCTTGTACTATTTTCACAGACCAGTCATCAAGTTGTGGCCCATAGAATTTTATTTCTGGTGTTCTGAAATATTTTCCTAACTATAAAATCTTCCTACCTGAATTAGCAGTGCATAAGCACAACAATGACTTCTCAAGTGCACACAGCCTTGACATCATTTTGAGTTTATTGTTGTTGTCTTAACTGAAAAAACATTTCCTAACCAAATATAATTAAGCGTATTTGAGTAACATGAAAAATGCCACACAAAACTGATGTTTTATTATTTTTAACTATAGTTGCATTATTGATGATTTATTGATGAATCCTAGCTATTCTTGGTAAGTTCTTTTGTTGATATGGGTACGGATCAAGTGTAAGCTCCCAGATGAGGCCAAAAGGAAACAGTATTTCTCTGCAGCCCGGCACCAATTCACCCACGGCCCAGTGGTTGGGGACCACTGCACTATACCATATACCAGTATAATACTGGTAATGGTAATATACATACACTATATAATCGCATAACAAAATACCAAATCATGCACTTTCCAAAACAGTAATTACTATTTAAAAAAAAAAAATCAACCACTTTTGCTCTCCATGTTTCTTCTATCCACTACTATTAATCAAATGTAACGAAGCAGAATGGGAGTTTCACTACAATAACTCTGTCCTCTGTTGCATGTGTGTTATAGATTAAATTGGAGGCACTTGTAAAAATCTCTTTTCCAAGAGAACCCATTTTGTTCTTGCATGTTCATGAAAATACACTGCTCTCTGCAATTTTATTCTAATGCCTTTCAACAAATGTTGTCAGAATGCAGATGAATAAACACCCGAGACTCAGAAACAACAGGACTCACCCTGGTCCACAGACTTGGCAGGAGCCCAGCTTTTGAAGTAGTCATCCTGAATAAAAAAGACAAAGCAGAACCTGGGTCACGGAAAAAGTACACAAACAGTATCATGCAGAGAGTACTTTTAAATTATTCTGAAGACAAGAGAGACAGCAGCTAAAATACCTCACAACTGAAAAGACTCCTGCTCTTTCTTTACCACCTGTGTTCTGTTCTGTCAAAATATTTCAATGAAGGTTCTCAATCATACAGGTCATGGTCAAGGTTTTGTTAGGCAGTTGGACATTATGTTTTTTGGAAAATGTTCTAACGGTTAGTGGGAAGTAACAAAAGCTAAATCATGTGGGTGAAGAGAAAGAGGTATTTCACGCCCCTCCTATTGGGTTTGATACCATTCGTTGGGTCATCAGTGTTGTTTTGGTCACACACCTCTTTGAAGTGTGAGACCAGTTGCTTGGAGGACAAACTTTTGGGTATTCATCCCAAAAGGGGTTTGTAAGTAGGCAGCTGGTGTGTCACACCAGCACCTCTGTTGAGAGATGGTTGATAAAATGGCTTCTATTACAAATCTTTCAAACCATCTGTTATCACTGGCCAAAAGTCAAACATCCTAGTCCTCAAAAGAGTGATTTGTAGCCTTTAGGTAGGTGGGTTTATTTCGAATGTGAATTTGTATTAAAATACAGCTAACAAAAAGGCTTGGTTGGAAAATCAACATGAACAAATCTGTTTTATAATATAAAATGTTCACAACTAAAAGATATGGGAATTCTTTCAAGCAATTGCTAATTTTTTAAAAGCTGAATTTGATATATTGTTCATTTTATTCTGCTTTTATTTAGAAATTATATATATTGTTGTATATTGCTTCGTGTTCAAGTGATAAAATCCCTTGCACATTAGTTTAGTGCACTGAATTCTGAAATTGTATGAAAAATGTCTTTTCATTTTTCACATTATCATTTATCACATCATTAACTCCATTCAGTGGAAATACTACAGTCATAAATATGAATAATCTAGGACTCAACTACAATAATTATGTTGCATATGTTCACCTACCACTATAAAGAATCTAAATTTTCATTAGTCAGGGAATAATACATTTTTTTAATAATGGTATTATATAAATATCATGATGTTAAGATAGCTAGAGTAAGTAAAATACAGTACTGCAGTATTTCCAAGTGGGTAAACAAAAACAGGGAATTAGGAATGGTCTTCAGCTCATGACTGAATATTCATACAGCACTTTTTGATTATTAATATAAAAGGGTTTGAGATTTTTGGTTTCTGTGTCTGCAGATGCATAAATACTTCATATTATATCACAGTAGGACATTTAAAACAATTACATTATTCTTTATATAGTTACTAATCAGTTTCTTGAAATAAATAAGGGAAAAATATAAGGAAGGCCTCTTCCAAGAGAACACTTCAGTCTACCGTCTGTGCATACAAAAAAATATCCACCCTCTTAAAAAATTAAATAAATACACCTGGTTTTGTAGATGTCTTCTAAAGCAGCAGATTGTTGTTTTTATGACGTCCAGCGCCTGGATTCAATTAATTCTTTCTCAGCTTGTGTTAGCCCATTTCATATTCTTGTGTCTCACTAAGTGCTTCCCTTTCAGGTTTTTTAACCATCTGTGTCAACGGCCATTTCCTCCATGTTGATCACCTAACCATCCCCACCTGTGTCTTGATAACTCCTCCACCTATATATTCACTTCACATTCCCTCTTCTGCTACCACTTCATTAGACTTCCTGTGTGCTGAACTGTCCATTTCTCCAGTTTGTTCCTAATGACTTCCATGTGTGTGGCTACACATCCTCCCACCTTAGTGATTTAGCCCTGGACTTAACCCTTTATCTTTGAATCTAATGGCTCTCTGTGTTTCATCATGGCTGAACCTGACTGGTCCGTGAGTGAGGACTACTAAGTTGAAGTTGTTTGACCTAAACGGCCCAGATTTCATGCATTGCATAAATAAACAAAGATCAGGAGTCATGTTGATAATTAATGTCAGTTACCAATGATCAAAACAAGACATCTCATGGTGTGCATTTCTTCCTGCCCATTTTATGGAGACAATATGCCATATTTTCAATCAGGTAGTAATTAATTTTAATCCATTGATCGAGTATATTTAGAAATATATTGGGCAATGTTATCTGTTATCTCAATTTAATGTTTAATGTTATCTCAATAACATATCATTAGGCCTATGGGAACTTGGGCAATGCCACTGACTTCTCTGCAGTAGCTGCTGCTTCGAGCAGCTGAAGCCCATTTGATTAGAGAATAACCTTTTTCTAAAAAGAAAAAAAAAAATCACTGACCAAATAGTTTGGTGAAGTAATATTAAAGTGTTTATATTACTTATACACAGCAACAGCAAGAAAATCATCGGATTTATTGATTTTTTTTTCACTGACTGACACTGATTTTTGCCATAAGGTAATCAATCTCTAAAAACACTGTGACAGAATTTTTAATATGCTGAACTAAACAATGTCACGGCCGACCAGCCACACTGCCTGACGTCCATTTAATTCACTGCCACCTCCCTGACACACTAACGTCGCTTTAAGGCCAATGTTGTACAACCACTACAATCTGCAGTGTAATTTATACGGAAATTACAAAGTAACAAATGCACTGGTTTTACTCACCTCCACTTCCTTTAGAGGAATTGCAGTGGGACCAGGTGGGAGGAGGCAGAGGGGGGAAGGGAGGAGCGAAAGTAGGAATGAAAGAAAGTAAGACAGAAAGAAAGAAAAGGTCAGTTATAATGGCACTGTGTGCAATTTCAATCTACAGCTTTGTGTTACTCTTTCAGAATACTGAACTCAACACTTGAGATTCATTTAATAAGAATCTGAGTCTGGAGGTGGTGGAATAGCAAGGCGCTCACACATACACTTGCACTTACACTAACAGCAGTTTAGACTTAATTCAATGTGGCATGTAATTTGAAACAAAGCGAGGACAGACTCTACAGACTTAAGTAGAAGCTCAGCAGGTGGTGAAACAGAAGGAAAGAGGAGAAACAGGGTAACAGCACTCACAGCCTTTAACTTTTCTGAACCAAAATGGAAAAAGGAGGAAAATTGGAACATGTCCAGGTGAGGTACGTGGTTGCAACAGAGCAAGAATCATTACCTTAAACTGTAACATCAATAAGCCAGTTCAATCAACCTATGAGTTTGTTTTCATTGTGTTTACAATGACATATTTTCTGAGGAATATCGGACAGATCTAATCCCTCATTACCCTTCGCTTGATCATTTCATATTTATCACATTTTTGTACAGTGAATATCATGCTGCAATTTAAATTTTTTGAATTCCTGAATAGCTGAAAATTTCCAAATGTTTTTGGTTTCAAGTTACTAAAAAGTAACACTATGGATTAAATGTAGAAAATCTCAGTTTGGCAGAATATATTTAAAATAAATTACAATTACAAGTCAAGTGAATAGAGAACCAAATGTCAGAGCAACATTCTTGTTCTTGTACATACATTTATAATATACACATATTTATATATATATATAACTCAGTGAGAATAGATATGCATTACTAAATAAAAATAAACTATTCAGAAGTATTAGGTTTGTATTTGTTGTAAGTGATTCTTTATGATATTAAGCAAGATCAGACTAGTAAACATTCCATCCCAATTACCGTGTAAAACTAAAAAATATGAAACACTGCGAAAAACATCATGTGACTTCCAAGTTTTGAACCCATTTGAAAACTAACAATCACTCTTTTTGATTTAGCCTGGAGGTTGTTTGTGTGCAATCATGGTGGTAACTAACTAAAGCGCTCTTTCACTTTAAGCTTTGAGGATTCATTTGTTGATTGTTGTGGAAGTGCAGACGGCCTCCGAAGCAAAGAGACAATAATTGCACCGAAATATGGTCTATTGGCTGGAGTTAAACAGCTCATTTGAAGGCCTCATTAGCCATGAACAAATAGGAATAAATTCATAACTCAACCATCATCTGTGAATTAAATATTTTTTGTGGTCTTGTTGATTCCTGCACCATCTGGACCATGTGTGACTTCATGGTACTTTGTGTGGCATCTATTTAGACCTGCAGGAGAAAACATGTTGTTGAAGAGGAAGAATTTCGTCTGTTCTCATTAACGACAGCTGTTTTTTTTTCTGTCCCAACTGTTGAGGCTCTATGTCCACAGCAGTTACCTCTAACCATATTGATATTCAGCCTTTGTCTCAGGTGTGACCTTTACTTGGCCAAGACCCCTATTAATATTTTAGTGTGCTCATCTCATTGCATTAACTGGCTATTGAGCTGACTGCGACACTGCCCCAGTGTCATTCAAACCTTTCAAACTGGATTACAAGGAGATAAACTTGTGTCTTTAGCATCATATCATCTCTGTCGGAGGAGGGGCAGGAATTTTTAGTAGTCTGACGACTGGTGATGAATGAAAGTTTTTCACCACATCTATTCAACAAACTGTCTGGACTCTCCTGAGTCCCCTTATCTAGAAAAAGGTTTAAAATGTAATGCACGTGTGCTACTCTGTAGTCAGTCTCTCAATTTTAATCACCAAGCATTTTATTTAACAGTGTTTCTGCTTTAATTATAGTTAACTAATGCATAGTGTCATGTCACAGTGCATTCTACCAGTTGACTTTGCTGCGTGGCAGGTAAATGATCATGTTAAATTATGAAGAAGGTTAACGAGCCCAGGTTGGTAAATTAAGTATGACAGAATGGAAATAGTTCTGACAAAAATGTTCCACTGCATATTGTTAAAGTTAGATGAGCTGACGTTTGGTGCAAAGAACAATGGAATCTATAATGTGTGGATAATTTAAGTAGTCACATGTACTTAAGTGCCATTACTGAATATTTTGCAGTAACTTTCTAGTCGTGATCCATATGATCATAGCAGGCATAAAAAGCTAAAATGCCAGGAAGTTGTGAGGAAGAACCAGGTGAAAATAAATACACTGTATCATCACTGAGCTCCCACACTGTAGAGATAGACAACTATTCACTGCAATTGTAGAACAATCTGTGGACTATTCCACTTTCAAAGTGAAGCAATTTGAAGAGATAGGTATATTGGTGTAAAACAGTTTTCTTCCTTTCCACCACTTACACCAAGTCTCAAATATCATTCACAGTTTATCACAAGCTTCTCAAAGACTTAAAATTTAAACACAAAATGGCCACATATAAATCTGTACCCCTTTAACCCATTGTATTTGCAGCTCTGTTTGTTGAATCGCAGGTGTAAACAATGTGATTTAATGATAACAATCTACATGTAAAGAATGACAAAAACAGATATAACCACCCCATTTTTCCAAAGTAGATTAAATTTTGCTCTATCAATGTATTAAATTACATATGACCTGGGTGTCCATCACCCTTTATTCTCTTAATTGGTTACTGATTATAAAGCTGCTCCTTTTCTAGGATTATAAAAGGTGATTGTGAGCCAATTTTACATGTGTTTGTTCTTTTCTCACTGGGCTGCTCTGCAGCTCATAAGTAATCCAGGCCAAATTTATGAGCTGATGTTATTGCTGACCATCCATAATGTATGGTTTGCAGTTTTTAAAAGTGCTTGAACAGATATAATATTAATCTCTTATATTGGCATACGTCATTAGTTGAGGTTTCAGAATTGATTAAATTCCATTGTGGTTTTCATGTCTCATTAACAGTTGACATGAGCAGACGGAAAAGCAGAATTAAGCAAAACTCAGTGAGCGGAAGCTTGATGAAATTCCTGAAAATGGTTAAGTGCTAAGTCCTTGTTGTTCATCTGATTTAGTGGAGGCAGCACATAAAATGTAATAGATTAGATAGATAGATGGATAGATGGATAAATGGATAGATGGATAGATAGATAGATAGATAGATAGATAGATAGATAGATAGATAGATAGATAGATAGATAGATAGATAGATAGATAGATAGAACTTTATTAATCCCTCAGGAGTATCCCTCGGGAAATTATGGAAATATGTTTATTTTAAAGTCAACCATTACTGATTCCTGGAGAGTCCACTGTGATTCTGTTTAAACTTTGAAGTAATGAATACTAGATCTGTAACAGATCTCTGGGGGAAACTGGGACAGAAAAGAGCGAAATGGCACAAAAACCCCTGCTTGACTCCAAGGTAAACTCTAGTGGAATTGACTTTGATAAGCTGCTCTGAGAAGAGTACATGTGGGTATAATGCCAGTATTGCTATACTTCTGGGGACGATGTTTTAAAGGTGTCTTTTACAACATGTGACAATAAGGTGACACTTGTCTTTCAGGGGACATGTTAAAGGTCCACTACTTATTAAGAGGGTATTTTGCCATCAAAATTAATTAGAATTTGCTTCAGATTAGAGTTAAGGTAGCTATATAATCAGAGATACTGCTTTTGTAAAGTAAGTACAGTTATAGTAATGTACAATTTAGATATAATTTCAGAAAAAAAACATATTATTTCAGCTGACAGCATCCTCGTCAAAGAGCACGTGAGTTTAATAACAATGATATTTTACGGCTCCAGTTAACAAGAAAAAAACTAATCTGATTATTTAACTTCAAGGCTTTCATTCAATGGGAGTAACAGTATCTGTACAGGCACCATGAGCGAGAGCAACAGTGAATAACAACCGGAAGACTAAGAATAGCAAACTTATCAGCAACAACTTCACACCATTATCGACAACCTGATAATGTTATGTCAATGGGAAAATATGGTTGTAGTTAAAATGAAAAATAAAGTTTTACTGAAAATTAACATATAAAAAGAAAACGAGGATAGCCAACCAAAATGCAGCATGTCAGCTAAAATAAAAGTAAGTCAGTTAAAGAATTCCACAATCCAAAACCAATTTGATACCACAGTCGTCTAAATTAAAACATTTAATTTGTTGATACCTTGTTTTTAGTAGCATCGCAGGCTGTCCACAGGGATTTCCCTCTCGGTTAACCTGACCGTCCGACATTTTTTTTTTGCCCGACGTCCAGACCATCACTGCTGTCGTTCACAAGATGATGAACGAGGCGGTTTGTTCAATAGACATTTTGATATTTTTTATCGCAGTTTCTCTCAAATTTTTTTTTTTTGCCCGACGTCGGTACCGTCACTGCATTCGTTAACAACATGATGAACGCCGCAGTATGTTCAAAAGAAATTTTGGTATTTTTTTTATCGCAAAGTTTCTGGTTTTATTGTCTAAAACAACCACTTTACTTTAAACGGAATGTCGCCACCCATCTTTTTTAGGCAGTTTGTCTGTCATCACAATGCAAAGCGTTGATTGGTAGCTGGGCGGGATCATTAGCAAATCAAGGTGAAGGGTAGGCTGGCACACGCTCGGCAATCTCCGTGACTGCTCGGATTCCGAAGAACCCACTGAAACGGCGCGAAAGCGGTCGAAAAACGCAAAAAGGGTGAGTAGTTTGTATGTAATTATTACAAAAACATGCTTGTAGTGTTAAGTAAAATTGTCATTGGGGGATAGCGTATGTTAATCTGGTCTCAGGGTAGAAACTAAACAGCATTAAGAATTTACTGTGTACTTTTCTGTGCATTTTATTCACTGGACCTGGAAACATGCTAAATCCTCTGTGGACCCAATCATTTCCTTCACACTCTCTCACTCGTTCTTATTCCTTCCTTCCCACGTCTTGTACCTCGCCTCACTGCCGGCTCTCTGCTCTACTTCTTACATTATTGTACATCCTGCTTATGGGCAAACATCAGCTCAGAGTCTCAGCACATATGGTACAGTATAGTATAGACACATATACTGAGAGGATATATGTATATAAACATACTGCATCTGTGCGTATAAATATCAGGGGTGTCCACACTTTTCTGGCTTGTGATCTACTTTCCAAATGACTAGACATTGTGTAAATATATATACAAGCAGAATATACCTTATTATTATTGTTCTTTACATTATACATTTGGGCAGCTGAAAATAGAATCAAACCCATTAGTATCACTTGGGCAAGTTTTGCGGGCCAAAGTTTGACATAAGGGCTGCACCCAGTCCTCCAGGCCTTAATTTGCCCAGGTCTGATCTACTAGGGTCCACTAGGTTAAGATCTACCTATTGGGCACTCCTGGTATATTACCTATTGTGGTAAATCCTTCTCGTTTAATTACATTGTTTTTTTGGTAATGAAAATTTCCCCATGAGACAAATGGCGCATTAACCTCTATTAGAAATTTATAAAGCCTTTACAAGAGCAATTAATGTAATTGTTATGGATGAATATTACAGAGCAATTAGAGCTTATGAAGACTGCAGCCATGTTCCTAATAGGATGGGTTTAATATTAAGACTCATTAAATATCAAACACTGGACAGATTACGTGGATCAGCAGTTTTCTAAGTGACTTTGAGGACATTGCACTAAAATATAATATGGACTCAGAGACTGGTTGGTTAAAGGCTGTTTTGCAACTGGACAAGTTATTTGACCCAAATTTTACCTGTAGTTTTGGACAATTCAATCCAAATGTATGTTTGAATTTAGGAACACTTTATGCCTTTCTGTGTTGTGTCACTGTATTATGCTCACAGGTGAAAATGTCACTTCTTTAATAGCTATTATGGGTAATTCTACATCTTGAGATAAGGTTTGTGTTAATGGTTCATATTGAAATCTCTTGACGTCTGCTGCCAATGTGTGAATCTCCTGTTGTACGCTCTGTCCTACACACAGACACACCGTGGCTAAAAATAAACACGGCTCCTTCATTACACAGTCATTTCAGACTGTTGTAAGTTTCCCCATGAACTGTTTAACCATCCCAGCTTTCCCAAACTGAGACAAACGACTTGTTTTTGCCTACTCCTCTCCTCTCCTTTTAGCTTTCTATTTTTATAGTCTCCTTCATTCATCAATGTGCTTCCTCCCTCCTCTGCCTTTTTATTTCTCTGCTGATGTATCCCCTCAACTGATGTGAACCAAGTGATACAAAGGCGGTCAAAACTGGTTTCCTCTTCATTCGGTCTTTTATCGCTGTTCTAATGTGAATCCTCTATCAGTGGATTGGATTTGTTTTTTATCAGTGAAGTCGTACAACTCTCTTTATTGTTTTCAATCAACTCTCTCCATACATACGTTATATTTATATGTGTATAAATACATGAAATATTTGCTGTTGTTCATCCCAAGTTGGAAAATTTTCCTCTGGATTTGACCCATTACCATAGTGAGCAGGGAAGCAGTGTGTGGGGACAATACCATGCTCACTGCACCTCAGCAGTAACCTGGCAGTAGGGGGACTTTAACTGGGGGCCTCGCAAACTCAAGTCTATTTCCTTAACCACTAGGCCACCAACTGCCTCACAATATCATATATACTGTATGTATACCCTGATATGAAACGTTCTCCGATGGAAGGAAAGCAAACTCCTTGTCATTGTCATCGTCACACCACAGCACATGACAAAATTGGACTCTGCATTGAACCCATCACCTGGCAGATGCTCCTCACCAAAAGGCCACTACTGCCCATTTATACTAATATATTCTACATGAATTATTAAGGTACTGAATGAAAAAAATGAATGTCAGAATAAAGGACATGCAATTGCCACAACCTTTCATTCTCAGTTGCTCTCGTCTTGGGTAAACTGGGGCAGTGGTGGCCTAATGGTTAATGAGCCAGACCTGAATTTGGGGGGTTCCAGGTTCGAATCCACCTGCCAGGTTACCACTGAGGTGCGCTGATCATGGCGTTCTCTCAATTCACTGCACCCCAGGTGCTCAAATCTGCCCAATGTTCACCCTGGTGATGAGTAAAATGCAAAGGTCACAATTTATTGTGTGCAGTGAGAGGTGTGTATTGTCACAATAACAAGTTGTTTGCTTTCCTTCCTTCCTTGAGATGCTGATTTCAGATCAAGCACAATGTAAAAAACTAGAGACACAGTTAAAATTACGAAAAAAAAAACAGGTCAAACTGTCCGCGTCATCTTCCCAATCGAGTTTAATGGAAGTTTTATGTTTGTAACAGGGCTTTAAATCTGCTGTGGTCACCAGATCAATGTTAATTTATGAAAGCATTACAGTAGCTCACAGCTGCGTCAAGGTCAACGCTGGCACAAGCTGCTGGAGACAGCGTAATAAATAACAGATAAGATCACAGATATGTCCCTTGTTCGGCTCGACATTGCTACATGTGTCGTCCCCTCTGTGCTGCCCCCGGCTGTTTGATTAGCAGAGGACAACAGCAGCAGAGCTGCGCAACCCTAGCAGCGCGTTTGCTGTTTTCTCCTGTAGTTGACATCAAGTCTGCCCATGTTAGTACACTGCGAGTGTGGGTCCTTGATTTTCCTACCGTGGAGCTTTACCACGGAGTGTGTAACCATGGGCTAGATGATGATGAATGGACTTTGCTGTTGCCTGTGGCTGCTAACAGCCTCGGCTCTCTCAAGCTGACTTCCCCCAGCTGCCATGCTTCCGTAACCTCCCATCGGTGTGGAAAAAAACAAAGCAATATAGTTTTGCCTTTCGCTCCCTGTGCTGCAGATAGCAAATTCAACAGCAGACACCATACATTTCATTTTCCATTTCACTCTCAGCTTGTCCTGACTTGTGTTGCTTCACTGTCACAGTAAAGCAGGTCATACAGTGGATTTTAATAGAATGGAACTGTCTGCTTGGTTTAAATCGGGTGTAAATTCAAATTCAATAGGCCAAAATAGAAAAACTCAGACTTTCTTAATATTCAATGAAATTTTGATGGTATTATTTTATTTTTTATTTAAATTATTTGAACGTTTTTACAACTCTATGAATCGCTTGGGAGTATCCTTCCTGAAATTATGCCTCAGCATTTAACCCATGACCACTGTCAGCAGCGGAGCAGTGTAGGGGGGTCATGCTCAGGGCATCTCAGCGGTAACTTGGCGGTAGGGGGATTCGAACCTTGCGGACCCAAGTCCACTTCCTTAACTACTAAGCCACCAACTTCCCCAATAACCACTAGGCTACCAACAATTGCCCCAATATTAGTTCATGTTTTATCCTTTCTCCAGATATAAATGTATATTTTTTTGATATGGAAATAGATCTTATTTATTTTGTTGTTTATTTTGTAATCTGGAAACAAAGCTTATCATATACAAATAATAAATAAATTAAAAACATACCAGTAGTATTTGTTTCTCAGTGGTATTTTAATTGGTAGCCTTCTGAGTTCCTTTCTTAATTTGAATCCTACAATAAAGACAAAATAGATCTGCCTTCATGGTGCCTACACTGCTGATACTACATATATTTTTAGTACCTGGGCTGCATACTGTCAAGGCTAACTCTATTACATTGATATAATCTCATGG
The DNA here is from genome assembly GCA_016785265.1 of Paraplagusia blochii. Lineage (NCBI taxonomy): Eukaryota > Metazoa > Chordata > Actinopteri > Pleuronectiformes > Cynoglossidae > Paraplagusia > Paraplagusia blochii. Next base: position 52,376 of record JAFBJS010003159.1, on the reverse strand, counting down.
ACCAATTATTATTACATTGCGAGTCACATTTGGCCCTCAGGCCTAAGATTGTTGTGTGGTTTGCAGCTACCTCAACACTGTAAATATATAAAAGACAGGGAGTTTACATTAGCTCACATTAAATCCAGATTATTACTATTATACAAGAATACAAAAAAATTAGTTAACTGAGGAGATTCCACATGTTTTAACCTCCAGGAAAATGTCAGGGAACACTGTGAACATTTTCCCCAAAGCACACACATAATTTAAATGCAGTGATTTAATTTCAGGAAAGTGAACTCTCATCCAAATATATATCCTGTCTTTTTTTTAAATACCATCCTATGTGCTACTCTCTTATCTGTCCCCTCCACTGATGATACAAGGAGAGACCTCCAGAGGACAAGAAGATAAATGTCTTTTTTTTAACTCCTCTCTTCTTATCCTCCTCCCTTTTCCAATATCTAATCTCCTTGCACTGGGTTTCACAGTTTCCTCCTCCCTCAGCAGGTTCACTGAATGAACCGTTTAGCATCTCCTTCTCTCCATAAAGTCATTCTGACTAAATTTTCGTGCAGTTTCAGTCTACTGTGACTTACTTCTTTTCTGAACACTTGATGAAAAATGGGGAAGCGTATTTGCATTGTATGTACAGTATATGGACAAGGAAGTGGATTTGGTGGCAATATTGGAGACTACTGCTCCTTCCACCCTTCATTTATCAAGGGGATAATGATAAATGAATGAATGCACTGTACATGTGCATGCCTTACGTTTGTTAAATTGTCAAATAATTGCCATTATATACAGTATATATGTATACACATATACATATGTTAATATACCTAAGCACACCACCTCCATTGTTTCACAAAATACTAAAATTAAATGTAAAACAAAGAATATTAATAATATAAAAACGCAAACTAATTTATATTTTAGGTGGTTTTAGTTTTGGTTTTTTTATCAGAAGCATCAAAAAAAGACAAATTTTTTTACAGACCATTTTTTTCTACAGTAAGTATTTTTTTTTTTTTCACTTTCTCGGTTAGCAATTAAATGAGCATCAGGAACTAACGCTGCATGTGTGCAAGAACTCATATTCGGAAAACACAGTTACAATGACACACACGCACACATACACACTCTTCCTACACCTACAGCAGACAGCTAATTTCACAGTCCCATGGGAGTTCAGAGTGCTTACTCAGGAACAGAGGGGAAGAGAGAGAAACAAAGAGGGAAGAGGGAAAGGTGCTGATGAGGGGGAAAAAAAACAAGAAAACGAATCCGGAAGGTCGAAGTGGCACAAAACTGAGGGTGGTGGAGGCGGAAATGAGACATTGAATTTGAAAGACGCAGAATTGAAAGTGATAGCTGAAACATTTGATTCAAAATACACACCACTGCCATGTTACTGTTACTGCTAATGATAAGTTTAAAATTAATGTGAAAATCAGTGTGTTTGCAAGCCAATAAGATGTATCATTAAAATATGGCTTTTTCAACACTGAAATAATCAAATCTTAAAACAAAAAGTCCCCAGACAACTGTTGTCAAACTAAAACTACATTAATAAAACAATAGAAAAACTTCATCATCCTGTACAGCAAGGCTCACCAACCGAGAGAAACTTCAAGGACATCCATTACTCATTACATTATTTTAACTTGAGTATATTGTTATATATTTCTATTTTTTTTGTCCGTTTTTATTTGGTTTAAATTTTGTTGATATTTAATAAAATTCATTCATTTATCTTCTTCTGTTCGTCCATTGCCGGGTCACAGGGGCAGCTGCAGCCACCCAAATAACAAGTAACTGTTGGTGGTGAGCCCACAAGAAATTATGTGGGTCCAGATGGTGCTGAGCACCTCAGTGGCAACCTGGCAGTTGGTGGATTTGAACCTTAAGCCTTACGGACCCAAGTCTGCTTCCTTAACCACAAGGCCACCACTGCTGATGTTTATTTTAATTGACTTTGCACAATTGTGAGCTACCGCAACTTCATTTCACTTTCATTGACTGCAATTTCATGTGACAAATAAAGCATATTGATTCTTGAATCTTGAACAATCTAATACTACTCTTATGACCATCATGATTGCAAACATTAGAATATCATTGCAAGTGTAACTTCTGCTCAAAAAGCAAAGAAACAGAACCATTTTGGCCCCTTTTTAGACTAGTGTTGTTTTGTGTTACACACCTTGGGTGGACCATGGGGGCTACCAGGCACCAGGTTGATGACCCCTTCTGTCCAGTATAGCTAACACAGACTGCTTAACAGAAAGTGAGCTGAGCTTTGACACCACTGTCAATTCGTACGCTCAAGAAACTAACGTATCGTTTAGAGAAGTAATCATCTCACAGCCATATTTTCCCCCTTGTCTCCTGAATGGAGGGATGCTGTGTATATGAAGAACATAGCTCTTCATCTTCACGGCCCTAATCAGCTATTATCTTCTTCTCTGCTCTTATAAGCAAACAACAGCTGCAGGTCTCTAACAAGGCCACATGGGATTTGTCCCGTCACACTGCTTGATCCCTTCACCTATTGCCAGTTAGATAAAGGAAGTAAAATGTATTAATATAATTAGACTGTATTATAAGGACACCTCAGAGCTGCAGCCCTATCATATCAAAGGTTAACATTAACATCACTGCATTCAAAAGCGTCTTTCAGATGTTACAAAGAAATGGCTCTCAATTATTTTGACTTCACAAAAATAACAGGAAATCAAATTTAATGAGCCCTCGTGGGAGAAGCTTTCTTCCCCTGATTTCACTCACTGATGCAGGGCTGATGTTTGCCTTTAGAGGTGAAACATGGATTTGCTTCAGCTTCTGCATTCATACAGCCTCCATTTTGCCGTCACCCACTTATGATGATATATACCTCAGTCATGAGGCATTAGGAAAGTCATATGTTTATACATTGTTCCAGTTCAACTCCAGAACACTAGTTGTAACAGAAAAGATCCCTGCAGGGCTCTAGGACTTTTTATGATTAACCTTGAATGAGGTGGCAGTGGACGAGGAAGCCAACCTGGGTCCACAAGGCTTCAGGTTTGAGTCGACCAGCTTCCGCATTGTCATTGAGGTGCTCTGAGCATAGAACTACCCCAAACCACATAAGTTCACCAGGGTTCTTGACCCACAAAAAAGTCTCACAGTATGGTGCAGCGTGATTTGGGTGGCAGTCGTGGAGACAACTCAGCAATTTGTCTGAGCATAGAACTACCCCAAACCACATAAGTTCACCAGGGTTCTTGACCCACAAAAAAGGCTCACAGTATGGTGCAGTGTGATTTGGGTGGCAGTCGTGGAGACAACTCAGTAATGGGTAATAGAATAAAGGTGAATGAATCTCAGTTTCCCTTTAATAAACAGCCCTTTCTTCCAAAGCTATTTTTAGGGCACACGGTATAAACTTAAAATCAATGTTCCTGACATAGCAATACAAGTATTTACTATGCAGTTTTGAGTCTTGCCTAGACCTAAATATTTTTCTCGACTCTGGGTTGTAGGGTAAAGAACTTTTCTTCCCACGATGTGACCCATATTTCACAGAACTTCTGTCCACACACTTCTTTTCTCTGCACATCCAAGACCATTAATCATGTGGCCCTTCCATATCTGTTTACTGTTGCCAACTCATCCCAGTCCCACAGATCTTCTTCCTTTCTTTATCTGACTGTCCCCCTCTTCACTTCCCCCTTTTTGCCAATATGAGACTTAGGACTTTTAGCTGCTGTAACCATCTGTAGGTAGTTCTTATTTTTATGCACATTATTTTATGTCATTGTTGATGAGTTTCTTGGGCTTCAGGGTTGTTTTAACCATGGAAGTGACAGGGCTGTGGTGTATTGACCAAGCCCTGAATCCTTGCATTCTAACTGGACCCGTGTAACCCCGGAGTGTCCACCGTTGTCTCTGCAGAGGTTAAAATGCCCACAGAAACAAATCACAAATTCCTGTTCGTCTTCTACTATAAAGTTACAAAACAATACAGGGAAATTTATTATATAGGTATTTGTGACAGTGAAAAACACAGTCACAAATACCAAGGTGTGAGATTGTTTGCACCAGAAAAACTATTTGCGATTTATTCATGTTGTAATTCAAATTGAAAATTGATTTGATGGGTGTGATGTTTGGTTCCTAGCCTTTGAGATTTCCCTTGATGTTTGAGTCTTTTCATATGATGACAGCCAATTTACAGAATACACAAGGCCTATGTTTGGTAACTGTGATGTGATTTCCTCTATATACCTGTACACTGCAAGTACTGAAATGGCCCAGACAAATTTTTTTTACCTGATCAATTCTTGGTTCAACATGAAAACATGGACGCCTGAAAAGAAATGACCAGCAACAGTGTAATAACCTTGATATTTCTCTATTTATTTAATTTTTAACTCTGAATTGGGCATTGTTTGAAACCTGTGCTCCCGATTTGTGAAAGTCCCGGGAATCAAAGAGCTTTTCATTCCATTGTTAATTCTTGACAATACTTCTAATCCTAGTTACACATAGTTTAGCGTGTGCATGTAATACTCATTCATTTGTGAGCCTCTTATCACCAACTACCCTGCTTTTTTCTTCTAGAACTCCCAGAGTTCAGAGGATTAGTTGCTGCTTTATATTCACTTAAATCATCCAAGTCAATGTTAATGGCTCTTCACAATCCTTCTTGATCGCTGTGTAATTGTTAGATCAGGATAATTGACTGGAGACACGACTGATGCCAAAAGATGCTGAGTAGATAGAAAGGCTGGAGGCGATCAGCTCTTAAATGTACAACAGCTCCTTCAGAGATGAGTGAAGCCATTTTTTATCCCCATCTTCAGTGGAAGTTTTCATTCACAATCTTTGTTGAATCACAGGAGGAACCATGCAGGGAACTTTCATCATCTTCTTGTTCTAGACAGACTAACTGAGTCAAGTTAACAGAAATGGATTAAGTCCGTGACTGATTATTCTGAATACTATAAAGTACTCACTTATGTCCATTCTGACAGTAGGTGCTTTACATAGACAATGCAGGGATAGAAAAGGAAAACATGGAAGTTCCCTATGTGGGAATTCTATTCCTAGTGTCCAATGTAGCTCAATTCCGAAAAAGATAATTTTGATTTTGAAATTTGGCAGACTTTGGTCGGCAAACTTTAGGTTCAAATCCACCAGCTGCCATGTTGCCACTGGGGTACTCTCAGCATAGCACCACCATTGGGAAGGCAATGGGTGTATGAACACAATTAAACAAAGTTGACATGGGCATACATTAGTGTATATTTGTCAGTAAACTAGTTGGCTAACAGGATTGCAGGCATAAGGGGTAGGAAGCTTTCAACAATCCTAAATGCATGAATAATTCTCAACATCTGTTTTGTCTCTGGGTTAAATCTGGATTCATTCAATTTTCTTCTGTCTATAATCCACACGTTGAATTTCTAGGCAAAGCACATACGAGCGGAAGAAATATTGCATTGTAACACAGCCACAGTCAATAAGAAGCGTAATCGCAAACACAATTATCATTGCCATCATCACAACAGTTATGATCCCCATAATCGGCTCCACAATCATAAAGCAGGCAGAGATGCTCATCAAAATGCTGATGGTATGAAGAGGCTGAGTAATTGAAATAGATGCAAAGACATCCATCTAACTTCTCCTGACGTCAGTAATGACCAACGTGACTGAAATGACTGAATCTGTTTTGTTTTGCCGTGAGAGAAATGATAACGTTTAATACAGGAGAAAGTAGAGAAATATGAAATCACATACAATTTGAAAGAGTGAAAACAACAACCAGTAAAGAAGTTGCAACAGTTAGGGGATCACGGGATGTGGAGAAGTGTAAAACAAGGTGTTTTTTCTAACAAGAATTGATTGGTGTTTCCACCCTAACCACAAAATCACACATTTTTTGTACCTGATTTAGGTTTTTTCCCTTAATCAACACATTCAAAAGAAAACAAAATATGAATCAAAAACAGATTTTGTGAAAACCAATGTATATTGTCATCATTATAGTTCCTACAGTACAACTTTGGCTAACACTGTATACTCTGTTGAAGATCTATAATATAAATATATGTACACAGGTACAAGGAAGTGGTTTCACTCCCCTACAACAGAAAATGTTCAGATGTGAAGGAAGGAGAGTGAAGTCCTTCCTTCACAAAGGATCAGAAAGATTAAGTACTTGCAGGAACTGAGATAAATGATGAGTAAAGTATTGAATAAAGTCAAAATGTTCAAACACGTTTAATGTCTTCAAGACTTACTTATTGGGGAAACGCTGGCATTGCAGGGAAAAGGCAGAAGGATAACGGAAATGTAAATTTGTCTGCGCCAGACCCCAGTCTGGTTCCTCAACCACTAGGCCACCACTGCCCAGCATAGGACATGGGTTGATAATGGGATTACTTGGTTATTGCTTATTTTTTTCCAGATTCTGCTTTTGAGGGTTGTAGTTACAGTCCATTATTAGTAGGGGCAGTTGGTGGACTAGTTGTTAAGGAAGCGAACTTTGAATCCCCCTACAAACTCCCCTACTGCCAAGTTAACTCTGAGGTCCACTGAGCATGGCACTGTCCCCACTCACAATTACCTCGGGAGCTCAACGCTGCCCACTGTTCACTTTGGTGATTAAATACAGAGGTGACATTCCGCTGTGTGCACTGGTGTGAATCACAATGTCACAATGACAAGGAGTTTGCTTTCCTTTCCTTTCCTTATTTCCTTAAGTTAGAACTCAGCTCTGCCCTCCTAGGACTGTTTAACCACTATTATTTGATAAAGTTGATCAACTTTCTGCAATAAAAAAAAACAAAGAAAAACAGAAATACATTTCAAGGCCACTTGTTTTTACAGCAATTGCTTTCACCAACGTTTCTCTACTTTAGACTCCAATCTTGTCTTTCTGGGTATTTCAAAGACCCAAATGTACAGGTATTGCATTCTGGAAGCCACAATCAAGATATAGAGATGACAGGTGAAAAGGCTACATAAACCATTAATTTTTAATGTCAAAAAAGATTTCAGTCTCCACACATACTGTGCACAACAGAGCAAGAGCTGTGGACTGTAAAACCTCATTTATACACTTCACAACACTTGACAGTACACCACTGCATGGAAATTACATTGGAAATGCCTTTTTATGTATTGCTCTTCATAAAGAGTATTTTAGTGTTCAGCTAGTGCTTATATTTTAAAATGTATGTATGCAGATTTATCCTTCTGATAGATTATGTTGGATTACAGCGAAGAATGCAGTAAATGCAGTCATAACTCGTGTCACAGTACAGCCTGTCATCCAGAACACATTGGTCAGGAATACATGTCGATTACCTCCAACATCACGTTAACATACCTCACATAGGACATGCGAGATGTTATGGCCTTCAGTAACTACCAAGGACATTCATTCTTCCCTTCCTCACAAACCTGCCATCAACTAAATGCATATATATTTTCTTTTTTTAATCAATACAGTTATTGGAGCAGACTCCCATCTGTTAGGTTATATATTCTGGACTGTAATGGTCTGCAGATCACAGCTGACCTGCACTCATGTATTCAGTGATGGGGGGGTGGCAAAGCCGACGCACTGATGTCACAGTGTTTCATTATGCAGCTTGTGTAAACACTGTGTCACTGTGATGTTGTGCTGGTGGTGGTGCACTGTCATGTGTCACTTTGATGGCTTGTCAACTGACAAGGAAGAGATGGCAGCCAGACAGGTGGTGAAGTGGTGGGAGAGCAGAGGTAGAGAGACAGAGCTGTGGACCTACACAACATGGCTGTGGCATTATTATTTTCATGGAGTGCATATTTTATACCAGACATGGGCAAAGAAGGGGTTGCGGGCTGGATGTAGCGCACTCAGCCTATCAACATGGCCCGCCAAAATTTTCCAAATTCTATATATTTTTTGTTTTATCGTTATATAGCTGCCAGTTTATCTGAGAGTCAAGGTTTTTGTCATTGGTGTTCACCTCATGGAACAGATCAACTCCCAGTTAGGATGAGGTTGATAGGTTGGCAGGGGATGTCCAACAATATAAGTTGACTGCTATATTTCCTGAAATAAATAAAAAGTATAAAATATAATATAAAAAAAATATATCATGCTTTGCAGAGTGAAGCGGGAGATGGTACGATCCATGAGCTAATCAGTATGAGAAGCAAAATAGCATGCTCAATCTCGCCAGTATTTCACTAATAACGCATCGTACAGAGCCAATGGTAGGCTCTGTACGATCACGTCCGTGTAACCAAATTTACCAGCGACCGTAATTTTAGAGTCAAAACTTTCATATGGGGCTGCAGTGGTGGCCTAGCGGTTAAGGAAGCAGACTTGGGTCTGCAAGCCTTCATGCTCTGATCATAGCACTCTCCTGACCCCCAAACTTCCAGTGAGCCTCCCTCAGCACCCAAAGAAAGGGTCATGGTGTGGTGCAGTATAATTTGGGTGGTAGTTGTGGAGACTGCTGCCCCTGAGACCTGGCAACAGACAAACAGATGAATGAAAGATGGTATTGTAAAAAAACCGTGAGACCTCACTTTAAAAAATGTACTGAAGGAAGGATAGAAGAACAGTGGCATAGAGAGGGAACACTGTTGTTTACCACAAGAATGTCTACAGTGCCACTAGCAGAACCATCACATTCACTTTTATCAGTTTCACCAGAGAAGAAAGAAGCGATGATTAAACTTTAATTTGTTGTCACTTGTGTAGAGTGTGTTGCAAAGATTAAACATACAGGAAGACAAGAAAAACCAGTTGTCCGAGTAGTGTTAAGTTACAAGTTATAGATTTTGGTGGAGAAAAAAAAAACATGTTTGTGCTTTCAAAGCTTCTGCATCGTCCATATTGTCGTCATCGTCCCTATTTCCATTTGCAGATTTACATTCAAAACATAAATCCGTTTTTACTGACAGCGAAGGACAGAGAAGGACAACTCCTGTCCACAGACTCTGGCATGTGTTTAAATCATTTTCTCATCAGGCTCCTCACTGACATCCATTTCAACATCAGAGCAAGAGGCTTGACAACGAGGCAGAAACTGGTAATAAAGACGAAGCAGATAAAAACACTGGTGCAGAATGAAGCCGCGTTGAAAACAAAGAGTGAAACCGTGACTCAGTTCAGCTGTGAATCACTAGAGTTTCAATGAACGCAGGTTAATGAATGCAGCTTGTGTTCATTTTCTTTTTTTAAATGTTTGCTCCACTTAAGAGCAGATGAAACTCAATACAAGTAGATACGGGTCGGGAACAACCGACAGCTGACTAATGTTGCTTAGCAAGATTGTATTTTAGATGCAGAATCTATTCCCTGCACTGACACACGTAGAAACTACTTCCTGTTACATTCTCAAGTGCGTAGATCAGGTTTTATGGGCACTCTCACGGATCACCAGAGCCCCTTATTGTTTTATTCTGTTTGCTTCATAAAATTCATATTAAAATTCTCCAGTAAACACATATCAAATGCAGCGTTTAGTGCAAATGAAGCTTGGATATAATAACTGTTGATTAAATGATGGCAGCCATTATGGTTCAGCTCTCAGGTCTTTTCATTCAGCTTATTGACTACGAGAGGAAACTGCAGATGTACAACTGTGACGAGCCTCAGTCTACACTCAATGGGTCTGTGTTCACACTGGTTCAAGACACTGTGGCAGAACTGCAGTATTTTTAATTTGCTGAACAGCATACAGTACTCTGTACCAGACATGGTTACACTTCCTTTTCCCTGCAAAATATGTATTTCTCCAATAGGTGACTTTACACCTTTATGCATTTTACATGTTATTACACACAGTTAGCAAAAACAATCCAACTTTCTGTTTCTGAACCAGCCCACATCAAATGTTAGGACCCTTTGTGGGCCGCCATTAAAAACTCCACCTACATTTAGTTTATGCTGTACTAAAGGTCCTGGTATATTCCAAAGTCTACAGAAGGGTCAGAACTTTGATATATTCCTGATATATTTCTGTGTTTGTGTGTCCGTGGGTAAGTGTGGGTGTGTGTGTGATTATAATGCAGTAATGAGGCCGAAGTCTGGCTCCAAACACAAATCCAATACCTACTCTGCACCACAAAGCAGATCGAACAGATTAAAGAGGGCATTTCTAAGCCTGTCTGAGCCTGAACCTATGTGTGCGTAGGTGGCTGTACATGTGTGTGTCCTGCTTTTCAAAGGAACGGTTGTAGGCGACTGGACTCATTCTTGGATCTTGAAAGACATTTTGTTCCACAACTGAGGAACTTCATCAACCTCTGGGCGATGCATGAGGGAACACTACTGTAGTTCTTCTTCTCTAGACTTACTTAACAAAGTTGTCACTATCTCCATCCATGATGGATGGATGGTTGAATGGATAGATAGACAGACAGATAGATAGTCACACAGACAAAAAGATATAAAGATAGATATAAAAGGTTATTTAGGAAGAATTGAAGTAGTAAATAAAGTAAAATTAGTGTTGCATCCTCAGCATTAGTGCCAAAAAAAATAAAGAAAAGAGAGGCCTACTGTGGTATTGATGGGCAGTTAAACTTCTTTAGAATAGGATTTCAAGGCTGAATGATATGTAGCAGACATAGATAGATGTCCCACACTGTGTGGTTTGCCTTTTTCCTGTTCTTGCCATTTGCTCTCTGTGGCACAATCACAGTCACCTGTGTCTGTCTGTAATCAGTCTCACTCGTGTCACCTGGTACCCATTGTATTTGTACCTCTCTGCCTCAGTCTTTGTTGACTCATTGCCTAGGTGTTCAGTTAGTTCATGGTTGGGTTTGGCTTTCAATTCAGCTTTTTCTTAGTTCAGGCTTGTTAGAATTTCTGAGGTGGTAGATGTTTCATGCCTGGTTGAGTTTGTGCCCCGTCCTGTTTCTGAGTTTATTGTGTTTTGAGAATTTCCCCTAGAGGAGAGCCTCTTGTTATACATATAGTTGGTTCCTACCTGCTACCTGCTCCAGCAAAACGTAACACACGCAATACTATTCAACGCTGAAAATGTCTTCCAAGCTCCGAGAAGAAGTCCAGCTGTTTACAAATACATTTTTGAAACACCATGACCTGGAGCAATGACAAATCTTTACATCCCTGAGGTATATGTAGGACATTAGATTGCCAGGTTATTGACAACATATTATATGGTTTACACATCAACAAATGCCTTTTTCACTTCATACTGTTAACCCATTTTAACAAGGACATTTCTTATCCACAGTTCCAGACAGAGTCACCACATTAGCCACTCTGATGCTGCATTTGCAGTACTGCAGGAAAGGCCTTTTGCACCACAGAAGGTGTTTTATGAACTCTTGCGAATTTTATTTCCCACTTTTTTTTTTGCCACAGTACTGTCATTATATTTATAGCTCCTTATTCTCTATGCGGTTACAGATTGAGCCTGTTACATTATACTGGATAGATGCTGCATCCCCATAAGGATCAATAAAGTTGAATATTGTCTCATCTCATCTTATATAGCTGGTGACATCTGCAGGAGCCGCCCGGAGCTGCCGCCCATTTTAGTGTCATCTGTCGGCGTGCTCATCAACACGGCTGAGCGGCTCACCTGCAGGCGCACACACACACAGCAGCCTATTGTGTCTCTCTCTGCCTGACGGCGGAAAATCTGTTGTTGTGCTCTTCAAAGATCAAACCCAGCTCATGTAACTCCTTTTCAAAGGATGACAGTCGTGTGAGTTGTGCATAAAGCACGGATGAACTGAAGGAAAATAAATGATATGTAATGAGACAAGGGAGATGAAGAAGCTTTGTGACAGGCAGACATGAGCTCAGGGTAATGGGGAGATATACCAGAAAAATAGGACACAATGTAAAAGATACGTGCGGTGTCGATGATGTAGAGATGTAGAGTGAAGAAGTCTCCGCTGACTCTTGGTTGCAAACAGAAAGGTTTATTGCAAAGAAATACAACATCAAGTCAGGCAACCGGTCTGCCTGGACGAACCCTGATGTGGGTCTCCTCCCGAACACCCCCAAATGGCCTGTTTATATTCTCTTTGGGTGACTTTTTTTGGTACATTGCAGAAATCATATTCTCCTAATTTGGGTTGAACATCTGTTCTTACATCCAGACCCACAACAACATTAGCAAGGCGCCAACGTATCAGGCACCTTGCATGCATTCAGGATTTATGGGCATCGGATTCACTGAACCCCTCTAAGGTCAGTAACTTATGGGCAAAAACCACACAGTGTCTGCTTGAGATGAAGCCTCATGAGGCTTCGAACCACTTGAGCCAGGTAGTTCGAGAAAGGGTTCACGTCTCGAAGCTTCATGTGCTCACGACACCACCTACAGGCCAAGTGTATAATAATAATACACTTGGCCTAATAATAATGTCATACAAGAGGAGATCTATGGATATGATCAGTTGTTTGCTTTAGGTGTATCGGAGTAAAAAACTTAATATAGGAGCCTGTCTACTTCATTTGCAGCATACAAGGGGAAAACACACTGACACAAGAATCCTTTGCTTCAGACATTACATACGCAACATGAATAAGTAGCACTTCCTCCTCACATATAATTCACTGTAATTTCAGTGCAGTAATCAGCCGGCTGTTTATTTGTCCCGGATGATTTCCAACCTTAAAGACTCCCCTGGCTCTTTGCAGATGATAGAAATCATAAAACCGTCATCGCTCACCCTCCAAGAAAAGCCCTTTCACAGTAGCATTTTGTTATTTTTCTTTTTCCTAACTTCCATTAGCCCATTTTTAATGTCTTCTTGATGCATTTCCCTCCTTCAAGTATTTCATCCCCCTCTCTGCCCCCCCACAGCCCACTTACAGTCTCCCTCCTTTCATGCTTTCCTCTTTTTCTTCACTTTAACCTCTCTGCTCTCGTTGATGCCAGGCTGTCGACACAGTTTGAGAGCAGAGATTAGAAGAGTGTTTGTTTGTCTGAGAGCTTGGATTCATTCCTCACACTAATGATGTGGCTGTTTATTAATGGATAACAGTAACAGCAGTGCTGGCTCCCTGTCGTCCCCCATCCTTTATGTTCAAATATGCTCTTTATTTTTTTCCTATTATAATGAATGTGGTCACATCAATAATTGAACATCATTTCTTCACTTTTGTCGGAGATGATCTTTGTTTGATCCATATTCTCCAATGAATACCCAACATATATTTAGATAGTAAAACTAAGTTCATTGTTGTGTTTGATATTAAGAAATATTAACTTCAAAGAGATGAATAAATTTTTTTTGTGACACTGTTTCAAAGCAGGGCACCATTGGAATAACATTGGAATTTTTCTCCTATTTAAATAGTTTTGTATCCTGTGGATCAGGAGTGGTTGGGTTAGGATGATTCCGAATCCAAAGTTTTGGGGAAGGACACCTAAGTGACTGGTTCAAAATAATACTGGCGACAGCATTTAACCCACAAGCCCCCAGTTGGTTATCAGTTCTATAGGTATGCAATAATTTTTTTCTGAGCAATATGATGCTATGCAAAGCAAAACAACCCAACTTTTGTAGAAGAATTATATGCTTAATCATATTTTTCAGGAGGATTCAGGAGAATTTAACAATGGACCCATATCTAGAGCAGGTGAGGGTAGACTTTAGACTCAGAGGCCACAACCGCTCCTAAAATTGGACACTAGACATGTAAACCAAGATAAACCACAGGTAAAGTGATGCATATAGGCTTAAATGATACATTGCTCATACCCTTTGTACAACATTGATGGGAAAAATGTGGACATTGCTAAGAAAAGGCAGAAGTATAATTACAACACAAACTAATTCTACAGTTTGGACTAGTTTGCTGGGCTGGATTGCAAAATTAAATGGGCCACATCTGGGCCCCCAGCCTTAGTTTGCCCATGCCTGTTCTAGAGGAACTGTGCAAGTTACTGTCACCTCAGCATTGTGTCACTGTAAACAAGTTTGACTCGATGGAAACAACTGTCTGTCATCACAAACAACGGACTTGTCCATCATCTGTCTCTGCTGACTCTTTGAAAGTAAAGATAAAAGAAACTCCCTGGAAGTGAAATCACACTGTGTGTCTGAAACATGTTGTCGATCTGGGACAGCAGATATGACAACATCAATTCTTTGTGTATTTGTTGAATAGGGATTCAAAACTGTGACATCAGCAAAACCTCCTACATGATTCTTCTTTTTCTTCTTCTTCGTCTCCTTTCAGCGTGTCCCTTTTTCAGGGGTTGCCACAGCGGGTCAACATTTTCTGTCTCACCTTGACCCCAATTCTCAACTCTGACTCCTCTCTCCCTGTCCTCAGTGTCTTCGACTCTAACTCCAACTACCTCCATGTCCTCCCTCACTGCATCCATCAATCTCCTCTTTGTCTTTGCTCCATCTCTAGGATACATTTTCTACCAATATAACTGCTGTCCATCCTCTGAACATGTCCAAACCATCTCAATCTGTCTTCTCTAGCTTTTTCTCCAAACCTTCCTGTCTGTGTTGTCCCTCTAATCACCTCATTTCTGATCCAGTCCATCCTTGTCTTCCGAAGAAGAATCTCAGCATCTTTAACTCCTCCACCTCCAGCTCTGCCTCCTGTCTTCCACCTATTCCTAGTGTCTCTAAACCAAACATCATGCCTGGTCTCGCAACGGTTCTGTAAACCTCCTACATGATTCGGCGATTGCTAAAAATAAATACAGTGCATTTAAATGGGGCATTAGGTAGAATCTGAGGACAGTTTGTCCCAAATAAAACCATTCTATAGATAATGGAGAGGTATCAGGTATGTGTTGAGGTAGGTTCACAAACAGAATCCAGCTAAACTATAAAGATAATGTGAAAAGTCCTGTATAAGCAGTAAACTTAACTATTTGTCAAAATAAAAGCATGAGCAGAATAAGTTACAGTGTTTTATTTACAAAGAAAAAAATTATATTTCAAATGCATTTACAACACATGAAATTAAATCTATGATATTGGAAACAATTCACTCAAAACACCTGCCTACTGAATGTCTGAGTAGATTATTGGAGAACATATAAAATATATTTTTTATCACCCCAATAGCGCAGTGAGCGTTCAACCCAAAGTCTGCTGATTCAAACCAGGCCAATATATCTGTCGATAAAGCTTTTATAGAGTAAGATTATAGACACAACAGCACAGAGTGGTGTGTACAATAAACATAGCATTAATGTAAAAAAGAAGAGAAAAATTCAGTGGACAGATAGTGATGTCTTGAGACAAAGTCCCAGTTCCCACACAGTCTAATCAGCCTGGACGTGTTCGCCCTTTTGGAGACTCTCTGCCCATAACGTTCTCCATCAAATAAAGGTGCTCTCTGTAAATGACGTCACACACACTTCCACTTTACACACTCCTACACAAAACTATTCTCATTCACTTTGACCTTTTCCTCAAAAGTATGAAAGTGGTCCAGTCATAAAAAAGGAATCAGGAACATAACAGTGTGGAAATTATGACCCTTCCTTCTCCGTCACAGAGTGTCCTCGTTAAATCAGCATGAGTGAAGAACTGTAGGACATGTCTGCACCACACACACTTTTTTTGAGGTCTTAAAATACATGTTTAATCCTCACCCTGGTCCAATCAGATGGGAACAACAGCTTCATTCAGACTACTGCCAAAACTCACCACACAACACAAACAGTAACTATCCTCATCTCTGTCCTCTGGGTGACTTCTTTGGACCCAGCGTTCCAGACTAGACATTTCTTGTCACGAAGAGTTTACTTGACATGTTTTAAAATCAATATCTATTTGCCAGAGTTTTCTTTTGCCTTTAAACTTCAAATGTTGCAGCTCATGTTCAGTGAGAATGGGTCAGCAGTTACAGTGCAGGCGGATGACAGTCTGACAAAATGAGTTTCTTAAACTCTTCAACACTCATCAAAAAAAGGGCAGCAAAAACAACATGGGCAGCCATGTTGACAATGATTTATTCCCTTATCGTGTCCTCTTTCAAAAATCCATAGTTAATCTTACTTAATGGGTAGCAGTGGTGGCCCAGTGGATGAGGGAACAGATTTGGGTCCACAAGGCTTTGGGTTTGAATCCACCAGCTGTCAGGTTGCCACTCAGGTGCTGTGCCGACCTGACCCACATAACTTCAAGTTAACTTCAAGCTCACAGTGTGATTTGGGTGCCAGTCATGGAGACTGCTGCCACTGCGACCTGGTAAGTCATATGAAGATGAAGCTGAATGAATATATATAAACATATTTAGGGACAAATAAAATCAAACAGCGGTAACTTGGCGGATGAAGGATAAAATGAATGTTCCTGACAAAAAATCTTTTATCTGGTCCTGCTGATGTAAATGGTTCCTGCACTGAAACAGATTATTTTCCCACATTCTATGCTTGTTGATATATTCTCTGCTGCAATGATTACTGAAGCCCATTTGGACAAACTGACATCATGTCAAATCCAGAATGACTGCCTAAGTGCTGACTGTTTGAGGCTTGAGGCCAAGGTGATGTTTGAAAGGTATTCATTTTTACCCATTTTAAGCACTTTGTGGATTACTGTGTTCCATTTTAGTTTAATTCTTGTGTTCTGTATATTCAGTCCTAACCTGGTCTTTTGAAATTTCCATATACTGACCTTTAAGGTGTGTCAGATAAATACAATTGAATAAAATTATATGACCAAGAACTTGTTCTTCTCGTTTGGCTTGTTCCTTTTTCAGGGTTTGCCGCAGGGATTCAGCATTTTCTGCATCCATCAATCTCCTCTCTGTCTCCTACCTGGTAGCTCCATCTCAAAGAACTGGTAACATTTAATCACACCAAGCGGTTGATGTAATATAGAAGCCATGTTCTCCACCCAAACCAGACGTAATTCACACCCCCATGAGACATAATGATCTGCAGCAGGTATAGGTTCCAAAATACTGGACTCACTCACTGTGACACCAGTCACCAGCGATCAAGGTTACCAATAACCATGGAGAAAATCCATACAGCGTTAGCTCCTTCAAAAGTCACTGATTCAGGCCAGGTTTTCACGCAGCATCAGTGTAAACTAAGTTTCATCTGTCACTTCCAGATAAAAGAAGCTGCTACTATTGATCAGCAACATCCCAGTTCACCTTATTATCCAGGTCCAAATCCATGCGGCGCTGGCAGCATGCCCACAGCCGGGGCTTTTAAGGTTAGAACCGTACAGTATCCACGCACACAGACAGTCGTTCACACAGAACAGGGAAAACAGGACTGGACGGAGGTGAGGAGTTCCTGGCCTCATTAAAATGTGATTGACGCTGCAGCTTCAAGGTTGACTCAGCTCTGTTTAATTAAAGCTGCCAAACAATTCTTGCGTCCTTCCCCTCCATGCATATTCATTCACGCATTACACCCACACACCAACGCCCATCTCACTCTTCTCTCATCCATCAGGGAGAACTAGGCTTGCACATTTTCCAATCCCTCTTAGTCCCTCCCACAGAGTCAGGATTTGTCACTCGGCCTCATTATTCACGAGTGGTTGCCCCTTCACCACTGCATGATTGCTGGGTCTGCCCTTGCAGCAGCTGTACCAAAGTTAGAGCTGGATGTGATGGAGGTGAGTCAGTCAGTCTGGGTGCTGCCATGAAGCTAGAACACGTTCACAATTCTTTCTTTTCTTCAATTTTTAGTTCATTTTAATGGCTTGTACCTACAAATGTATCACCTAAAGAATGCAATGTCCATGCAAACATAGAGTCCATGCATGAAAGCACTGTTTTTGGCAGTTCAATGCTACAGCTATTAATGCAAGAACTAAAGATATTTTGGTTACTATCAAGAAATATTGTAGAAATGGCTGGATATACGCTCTGAATTAAACTTATATGTAGTATATTTGTCGTTATCATTATATTTGTCCAAAACAAGTGCACCTTTCGTGGAAGCAAGCATTAAAATGAACAAGAAATTGAAGAAAACAGCAAGGTGATCACCACCCATTTGAAGGCTTATCGTATGGAGCAGTGTGATTTGGGTGGCAATCAGACTGCTTTCCCTTGTGACCTGGTAACAGTTAAACAGATGAAGAAGAATGAATGAATAAATGTATGTCAAACTCAAGGCTCGCAGGCCAATTGTAGCCAGCCAAGTCATTATGTATGTCCTGGCTTTAGTGTTTTCCTTATCAAGTGCTGCTAAATTTTTCCTGATAAATAATGTTTATTACACAGCAATGTAACTTCACTGAGTCATAATCAATGGCTGAGACTTTTTATTACAGAAGTAGTGACTGAATGAATGAATGATCTTAGAGATGGAGCTACCAGATAGGAGACAAAAAGGAGATTGATGTATGCAGTGAGAAAGGACATGGAGGTAGTTGGAGTCAGAGTAGAAGATACAGAGGACAGGGGGAGATGGAAAACGTTGATTTGCTGTGGCAACCCATGACAAAGGGACAAGCCGAAAGGAAATGAGGACGATTGGTGTCATACATTTATCATACAGTTTTTTTGTCGACTGTAAAGGGTTTTTAAACCTGGTGCCTGTCATTGCGATCCCTCATTTCACCTTTTGAGCTCTCAATACTATGATATTCACAGGGTGAGAAAAGACCATCTGTTTGGAATTGAACGTCTCTCTGTGTTTGAAAGTCAGCCTGAATCAGGACGTTCAGCCAGCTGTTTCTGTGACAACATCGTGCCAGGATTTCAGTGCCAAAAAGAAGTTGGCATAAAGTTGGCAGCGACTGGCTTCACCAAACTTTGAAATGACTAAGAGCACAAACTAGCTTACTAAACAAAAATAAAACCCAAAGTTGAACAGTGGAAACTATCGGAAACTGAACACTTGGTAGTTTGTGGGATGGCAAAAGTGAGATAAGTAGAAGTCAAATGAAATTCTTAACTTTAATGAATACTCCACAACTTTGACTTTTACTTCAACTTTCACAGATTTGCAGAAAATCCGCGTTTGTACTATGTTGCCAAACTGGTCGACAATGGTGGTAAGGAAGCAGATTGGGGTCTGCAAAGTGGTTTGAATCCACCAGCTGCCAGGTTGGCACTGAGGTGTTGAGCATAGCACCACCACAACTCACATAACTCAATGAGCTCTCCACCCACAGGAAGGCTCAGAGTATGGAATTGGGTGGCAGCCGTGGAGACTACTGCCCCTAAGACCCAGCAAGATGAATAAATGCTGCAAAACTCTTATATGAATTCATCTTAAACTGCGTTCCCATTGCCAAGTTGCAGGGGCAGCAGGTGCCACCCAAATCACAATGCCAGGGCAACCTAAGGCCCAAGGGCTGGATTCAGCCCATTTGGTGTTACTTGTCCAAATTATACTTTCAATTTATACTATCGCCACAAGAAGTTTTGTGGGTCAGGACCGTGCTACGGTCAGAGCACCTCAGTGGCAACCTGGCAGCTGGTGGATTCGAACCTGAAGGACCCAAGTCTGCTTCCCTAAACACTAGGCCAAGACTGCCGACAACATTTTGTTTTATAACAACACATGCATTGAATGACTGTGATTGTTGTCATTGTTGCTGTCCGTCTTCATAAAAGAAAAAATATCTAAATATGTCTTATTATTGATTAAGGCATTAAGGCCTGGTGCTGAAATCTGTTCGTACGCTAAAAAAAGTCTTAGATGATTGAAATATTCATCAAAATAGCAGTAAACAGATCAATGAAAAAATATAAATAAATACTCACTTCTGGGTACATTTTTACTTCTAACAGACCAATAAAATCCCTCTTGCTCAGAATACATTGCAAACAAATGTTTTTTCCATAACCAAATTCATGTCTCTACATGTCATCTGTCCTCATCTGTTGCCACTATCTACAATTCCCAGTTGTTTGACGGTTGTAAAC
Organism: Paraplagusia blochii; assembly: GCA_016785265.1. Taxonomy (NCBI): domain Eukaryota; kingdom Metazoa; phylum Chordata; class Actinopteri; order Pleuronectiformes; family Cynoglossidae; genus Paraplagusia; species Paraplagusia blochii. The sequence goes on along the minus strand of JAFBJS010003159.1, from coordinate 32,527 downwards.
AAGTGCGCAGAAGGGAATATCTGAGTGTCAGAGAATGACAACACAGATGTAGCGGGGCGTACGGAGACGCACTCGCAGCTACTGTACATGCAACAGATCTGACAGGGGTTCGATGTCAGCCTTTTCCCGCGGCTTTTTGTGCGATTTGCGCGCCCCGTCTCCCCAGAGTGGCCACATGTGGTGCGCCAGCAAAAGCCTCCTGAATTATTGAAGAGGACAAGACGTCTCTCAAACCGACATGCCCCTTTACACACAAACAGTAACTGTATATCTGCCCTCAGGGGGAAAATGAGATAATGATGAATTCAATCTAACATGGTTTTAGAGACCATAAACATCACAGAGGGAGGGAGAGGAGGGATGCTGACACTGATGAAGAGGGGAGGTGTGAAAAGAAAAAAAAAAACGGATGTCTTGAAGGGGGTACGGGCTGATCACGTGCAACCCTGTAAGGGAATAATCTGACGTAACCCGTTCTCCCGCAGCCAAAACACGGTACCTACTGTAAGCCAAGCCATTTATTACACAGAACAAGGTATAATTTGAACGCCACTCTTATGATAATCTGCATCGCCGATCCCCTTGAGCAAGGCAGCGGCCGTGTCCATCATCCCAATAACAAGTGCTGTGATTACGGGGAACAAGAAGAAGCCGGCCCATACAATCCATCAAGGCACAAAGCTGCTTTATAAATCAAAAGATGCAACTTCATTAGACCCTGTTAAAAATAGGAAAGTGCTGCTGCGGAGTGGAGCGGCGTCACGTCACTAGACACAAAAGGGAAATGAATGACTGTTATGGCTGAGCTGAACAGACAGCTCTAATTAATACCTGATTATAGCTAATGTCCACATTAATATAGATGAATCTTCGCCCGACCAACAGTCGTGTGTGTGTTGTGTTGCTTTCTGAATAAAACAAAGTCAGTGACTGCATCCGGAATTAGATCTTGATCTGAGATTAGATGCTGAACAGATCCACCTGGCACTGACTCTGAAATATCAGCAAACAGGTCAGAACAAAACTCAAGAACATGAGTCAAGAACTCGCAAATCTGTAGTAGTATTCTTGGCTTCTAGGAAGTCTGATAATATCTTTCAATTAATATTAACAGATAGTGTAATGGAATGCCTTGGTTTTGCCTAGTGAGGTGTGCCAATCAACAGCTTAGCAGTAGAGCTTTGTATGAACACCAGCGTGGAGAACTCCCCACAGGGCTGAGACAGGACTTGTTCTGACAAAGTTCGACAACACTCGAATAACAAATTCAACATCCCTCCATCTGCTTATCTGTCAGGTCCGTAGAGATCATGGTTTACAGATTTAGGGTGATTCTTCCCTTTTAACGTTGTAATCACGTGGCCTGGATTAAAGAACCAATTCAACTATTTTGTCAGCCATAGTACACACGTTTATCAATACGTAACAGTGAACTTTGCCTAACCCTGTGACCTTATTGTCCTCTGCACATGTGAGCCTCTCTGTCTTTCACTGCATTTATTGATTATATCTAGGCTCCAATCAGAGCGACCAGATCCTGCAAAATGACTGATCGATCGTAACAGGTGACCTAAGGGTGAATTAGAAGTGAATTGTGAGTGTGTGTGTATGTGTGTTTGTGTGCTTGTCTGGGTATTTGTCCACAGTTGAACACACATACGGAGAGAGAGCAATAAAAAGGGAGATCCAGTAGCTCCCATAAAAATACATGATTAGAATCAGCATTCATGTATTTTTAATCAATAGACGTGGAGAAAGATGTATATAAGAGGCAATGTCTCTGTGGTGTGAAACCCCAGGGTTCACCTTCTGGGCAAGTTTGAATTCCGGTTAGGGCTGTTGGCTTAGTGGCCTCTTCACTTGCAAGAAGGTATGGTGTGGTACAGCAGAGTGATGAATGAAACAAACATCAGGCAAGAACCTCAATTAACTGATGGAACTACGGAATGTATGTACTATATTCAGTATGTTGCAGTGTTGATCCCTATGTAAAGGATGTACCAGTATCCAAAGAGTTTGGACTCTTCTACATGGGAAAATGTCTAGTTTTCCAACTGAGGAATCAGTCTCTGATCCCTTGTCTTGGATGACGGATGAGTTCCTATGCCTCGTGAGTTAGTCAGTACTCACTCACCTACACTAACAAAGTGGTAGTATCACAATCTTTGACTTTGAAACTTAAGAGGAATCTGACTTTTGCTTGGGAGACACAATGAAGAGTGAAATGACCCCTCAAAAAAACAACCAAAACAAAAGGAAGCAAATGCAACACAGTCTGATGTATGGTGCACAACTGGTTAATGTAAACTAACTTCCACTTAAAGTAACTAGTTCCTCGTTAATAAGTTTTTGAGCTCATTGGAATTTAGGAAAAGAAAGTAAACCACCAGTGTCAAACTTAGGCCCGATTGCCAAATCGGCAACCCGAGATACGATCAGATGTGTACTAAAGTTGGCCCAACAGTGTGTAGACCTTATATACTGTCAGAATACTGCTCCAAGAGGCCAATTGACCTGATAGACCACCTTTGAGTTGTGGTCCTTGAGTTTGACAACCTGATACCCCCCATCACGTTGAAGTGCACAATTAACCAATCATACGTTTTTGTACCCAGTCAGCATTTCTCATAGATGTAACATCTTAACCCTAGACTTAAACCCTTTCATCTTGAGCTCCTGCACCTTATTCCCTGAAGTGACTCTAATCTGAACCTGTTTCTAATCCTAACACTAAACTGAATCCTGGTTCTAAAAATACCACCTCACTCAGTGGGGACCTGCAAAACTTCCCTACAAGGACAACGTGTCCCTGAACAAATCCTAATTTTTCATAAGGCTATGCGAGGCACACACACTTACACACACGCTTACACACACAAATGAGAGTAGATGTACCAGAAGACGAGGGTAGAACTTGACTGTCTCCCAGGTGAGGGTGCGTTCACTGACAGGTGAAGTGCAGCTCAGAACACGCAGAGTCAGCAGAACACTTTTTCCAATTTGCAAAGAGACTGGGAAAAAAACATGTCACACTTTCTACAGACTGGCTTTAGTTTGAAAGGCACTTTGACATGGAAAAATGGTTCCAGAAAGAACTATTTTTTTTGGTTCGTTCTCATCGATGGAGGCATTTATTCCTGAGATAACACTGAGTTCTTCAAAGTTATGTATTTCATATTTACAGTTCTATCATGTTTTTTGAATGTTTTGGGAGTTGAGTTTTGGTTTGTTTTTTATTCTTGCCTTACTACACTGGTAGAAGAATGATCCTAGAGATGGAACTACAAGGTAGGAGACAAAGAGGAGATAGATGGGGGCTGTGAGGGCGGACATGGAGGTAGTTGGAGTTAGGGTTGAAGATACAGACAAGGGGTAGAAAGGAAAACGTTGATCTCTTGAGCTAAAAGAAGATAAAAAAAAGAAGATGAATGTTCTTGTCCTACAACAAAAAAACACTGGTCAACGGTTTTGTCAGGTAACTGGACAGGAAGTCATTTTAGAGTCTTCAGTTCAAGAGAAGCTTCTCTCTTGGAGCACAAGTGAAACATTCATCCATTCATCTTCATCTGCTTGTCCGGTACCTGGTCACAGGTGCAGCAGGCACCACCGTGGCCACACTGCACCATACTGTGAGCCTTCCTGTGGGTGGTGAACCCAAAGGCAATTATGTGAGACGAAATGATGCCATACTCCAAGTCCACTTCCTTAACCACTAAGCCACCTCTGTCACCCACAGGGGAAACATTTTGTAGAAAACTTGTCCAGTTACCTAATGAAACCCTTTACCTTGACCATGTCCTAGATCAGTGGTCCCCAACTACTGGGCCACGGAGAAATAATGTTTCCTTTTGGCCCCATCTAGGGGTATTTATCTGCCACAACCTAACGATCGGTCTGTGAAAATAGTACAGGACGTTTAACTGGTCCGTGGGGCAAAAAAGATTGAGGTACCCTGGTCTAGATGACTGAGGATCTTCATGAAGAAAAAACGAAGGTTTAAGTCCTTACTTTCCATAAGGCTACTGCATGTTTCTGTGTGTAGATGCATTTGGATTTAAACATGGATTTAAAATCCACACAGACCATCAATCACTACAGGGCATCGAACCGTTGATCTTCTCACTGACTTCTTCCTTGCCCCTACATTAAATATGAATGGGTTTATTGAATGGCATTCCCTGGATTCATCAGACGCAGCACATTTGCCTCCATGTTTTGATTAAAAATACAACGGAGGTCTGTGACTGCTTCCTCCCGGGGAGAGAAACTTTAATTCAACCACCAGGACACAGCAGAGACGGGCTGCAAAACCTCAACTTTCCACCAGGTCCAAGAGATAATAAATTACCATCCTGGAGGTTGTACCTGTTTTTTACAGAAAAATAACTCTGAACATATGTAGAAAAATCAGAAGTGCCCTCAAGGAAATTTACATTTCATGGAATTACAAAGGGAATGCGTAAGAAAGGAAAACGAGGAGAAGAAGACAAAGAAAATCCTCCTTGAGGAGCAACAAAGAAAGACTGTGTAAAAATAATTAAACACACAGCATTTTCAATTGTTATTGGAATTGCAAACGTTGCTTATTTATTCTTTTATTTTTCGCTCTCTTGAGCTGGCCTTTTCATTAACCCTTTCAATGCTGAAAATAGACGAGTTGAGATACAGTTTTACAGCATGTTGTGTTTGTTTTTTTTTGCGGGGGGGGTTAGGTTTATGGACAAAAGAGTTTCTCATTTCAACATTTTTTAGGACAATGTTGATAGTATGGAGAATTGGAAGGTTTCAGGCTAATGCTCTGCTTAACAGCGCCCCACATGCTGAATTTATGAATGACATTTAGGAAAATAGAAAGATAAATAAATAGAACTTTGTTAATCCCTTGGGAGTATCCTTCAGGATATAACCTCGTCATTGTGATTCACACCACTGCACACAACGATATGTCATTTCTGGATTTACTTCATCACCAAAGTCAACAGTGGGCAGCTTTGAGCGCAGTGAGTGGGGATGGTGCCATGCTTAATGGTAACCTGGCAGCTGGTGGATAAGAACAAGTAGGCCACCACTGCCACCCATAATTATACTGTATATAATATATTGTGTATATATATAGTATAGATATATATATATATATATATATATATATATATATATATATACATATATATATTTAGAATTGTCTGTCTTAAAAGCTGTATTTTTATGAGAGTCACAATAACTTGCATTGAAATGTATTATGTTGGCACGATTACTGGGTTAAAAAACATTGTAGATCAATCAATATTTTTATGACACTGATGTCATAAAAACTTGTTAACTACTTGTTACTACGGCAACTTGTCAACCCAGTAGGTTAAAGATAAACTGTATCTCTGTTGTCACGTAGTCCATGTATCGCAGATTTTTAACATTAGAAAATCATTCATGTACTGCAGATATTGACTTTTTCTTGGGTTTTGCAGGACATAAAATTTTCAACGTTCATTTTTTGTTATGAAATATCCATTATCTTGCATACAAAAAAAAGAGAATTAAGGATTTGATGACATTATGCAACACATACACATGCGGTACTACAAATAATGTAATGTATGTATAGGTAAATGAGGTCTTAAAAATTTTCATAAAGATTGTTGCTGTTTTTCATGGCCTATGATGCCTCCCATAAGCTTTGCAAAGTGTTAATAAATATTAATAATATTATTTTTACTACAGTATATACATTTTGCCTATAACAGGTGGTCTGCAAAAGACAAGGGGACAGCTGTATTTCCATGTTATGCTGTATATGTATACGTATATCCAGTGTGACCTCTGCACCAGGTGAGATGTCCTCTATTTACAGACCAGACCCACGTTCTCATGGTGGTTCTGACTCTGCCGCTGAAAAACAATAATAACCCACAAACAACACAGTCGTTCCAGCTACAGCATACAAATTTATATTCATGTCTTTTAATGCAGCCCTTTTTTTTTTATTAAAGTCGAAGCTCATAAGGGCAGTGATTATAACCCGCCTGAAAAAGTGAAGCACTTTGGCATAAATAACAACAAGTAATTTAGCAAAAGAGCAGCACATGTGGATTAGCAAATTCAAGGATTAGGAAACGGAGAAGCTTTAATTGGCCATAAACACTCGCTCTAACGAAGCGGGGAAACTCTGAGTCATTTACATGGTAAAATTAACCCACTGCACTGCAAACCTAGGCTCAAACTCTTCATTGGAGCTGAGTATATGTCACTGTTGAGGTGACGCTGGACTGAAGAGCTTGGTTTACAGCTAACGCCTTGACTTGACTGTTTGTTGGAAATTAACCCGATTCTTCTTCCTTTCCGTTTGGTTTGTGTCTCATTGAGCAGTTGCCACAGCAAATCAAACTTTTCTATCTCATCCTGTCCTCTGTATCTTCTACTCTGACTCCAACTACCTCCACGTCCTCCCTCACTGCATCCATCAATCTCCTCTTTGTATCCTACCTGGTAGCTCCATCTCTAGGATCTTTCTTCCACAAATATAACCGCTGTCCCTCCTCTGAACTGTCTTTTCTCCAAACCTTCCTGTCTGTGTTGTCCCTCTAATCACCTCATTCCTGATCCTGTCCATCCTTGTCTCTCCTAAAGAGAATCTCAGCATCTTCAACTCCTCCACCTCCAGCTCTGTCTCCTGTCTTCTAACTATTCCTAGTGTCTCTAATCCATCCATCGTGACTGGTCTCACAACTGTCCTGTAAACCTTTTCCTCCACCTTAGCTGATTTTCTTCTGTCACAGATCATGCGATTGATCGTGATTAATTCCGATTATTTGTGCGAAATAATATATTTATCCAATTTCTTAAACGACAACATTTTCCAGCAATGTAGGCAAAGACATATCCAGCGTATTGCACTTGCAAAACTGTAAAAAATGCATTGAAAAAGCCATTTTCACAGACCATCCATGTGTTCATCTAACAGATGTTCCTGTAATTAAAAAGAATATACATCACATACAATTTCTACATAATTCACCACCGTATTTCTTGAGATACTTAAATCCGAGGAGTACCTCAGGGCCTGGCTGCAAGAGGAGAAACAGTTTTATTTCTCAGATAGAAGAAGATGGACCTAGGAAAAGATCGATGGAACTCACTTCTGGGAGGTTTAACTGAGAACCTGTCTGTAGGAGGTACTGTAGAGAAGAGCACTGGTCGGTCCATCAGCACTAAAACCCTCTTTTCTTCCATCAACGTTGAGCACTAAAAATGTTCTTCTCTAGATGAGTGTCCGTTTTCCCTGTGGTACCTGGGACCATCTGAACTCTGCCCGTTAAACTATCGCACTAGTTCTGCTGCCAACGTACGGCCACTCATACATTATGCAAGAGGGAAGCAAGTGGCTCATCAACGAGGATGCAAAGTGAAACATGGCAGGCAGAGGAGAACGGGGGAGAAGAGGAGGAGTCACGGGTGAGGGCAGCGAGTGCAGGAGGACGAAAGAGAGAGGGGCCATGGATGAGGAAGCACAGGGTCGTTCTCCGCTTCAGAGAGGGGAAGAAAATAAAGGCAAGTAAAAAAAAAAGAACAGCATGCTAGAAAACATTGAGTTCATGACCCAGGGAGGCTGTGAGCAGGAGGAGGAGGAGGTGAGCAAGAGGAAGAATAGGAGCATTGTTCTACAAAACACAGCCCAGATGTCCAGGTTCTATGTTGTTACTGACCACCGCATGTCATGGAACTAAAACTGAAATATTATCATCTACTAGAAAACAGCTATTCCTTCTGGGTTTATTTATCATTTAATCTCCAGACCACGGAAAAAAATTGATTAAAATGTCTGAAAAGTTTGGGTAAAAAAACTGAAGGCCCCATTGAAAAGGTCATTGAATATTTGTTAGATGAAACATCTATTAATGTTAAAATCCTTGATGAAAATCATGGAACATGATTCATTTGTGTAGTAGGGGTTAAAGGGGTCCACATTGTTCTGAATGTAATTATAACAACAAGAAATAGTAATAACTATTGATAATAACTCAGACAATGTCTTTTGGTTATTATTTATCAGAGGAAAAACAATAATGATCTTGTTGTTAACTAGACTAATTTCTATGGACTACGTTCTCTCTAGGACAATACAGACAGGAAGGTTTGGAAAAAAGCTAGAGAAGACAGATTGAGATGGTTTGGACATGTTCAGAGGAGGGACAGTGGATACATTAGTAGAAGAATGATCCTAGAGATGGAGCTACCAGGTAGGAGACAAAGAGGAGATTGATGGATGCAGTGAGGGAGGACATGGAGGTAGTTGGAGTTAGAGTTGAGAATAGGGGACAGGGTGAGACAGAAAATGTTGACTTGCTGTGGCAACCCCTGAAAAAAGGGACAAGCCAAAAGTAGAAGACTACAACTGATACTACAATTACCATCAATAATAATAATAATCCATCCATTCCTCAGCATTTGCTTGTCTATTACCAGGTTGAAGAGGCTGTAGTCTCCACAACTGCCACACAAATTACACCGCACCAAACATCTTCTCCTTCTGCTGACGGGTCTGAATCCACCAGCTGCCACTGAGGTTCTCTGAGCACAGCAATGCTTCAATCCTCATAACCTCTTGTGGGCTCACCACCCACAGGGAGGCTCACAGTATGGTGCAACGTGATTTGGGTGGTGCCGGGCCCCTGTGACCCATCAATGGACAAGCAGACGAGGATGAATAAAGTGAGAATCTCCTCTCATAGAAAAGGTTTAACATTAATGCTTTATCTTGTCCATGTAAAGAAATATTCAGCCTTTAAACCGTGTTTCCACATCTACAAACCATGTTCTGACTCTGTTGCCTAGTGCCAGCAGGTTCAGAGAAGAAAAAGTCAAAAAAAGAAAATGCAACAAAATGAGCAGAAAAAAAAGGAGCAACTGTGTTTGAGCAGACAAATTACAACTGGCAGGATTTTTCATCTGTGTGACCAAGGAAACACAACAGCACCTCCTGCATTTGGCTGTGATTGTGGCTTTAAATATTCAACATAAACGTCAGCACCTTCCTCTCCATCCATCCCTCCCCCCTCTCGCCGCCTGTGCCTCTCCACGTTCTATCTCCTTCCTCCGTCCTCCCCCGACAGTTTCACGTTAATGAGTTTCATTTTCACAGGAGACGACGGAGGAGAATCAAGGGTGGTCAGCACACACACACACACACGTACACACCTCCACACACACACATAAATGCCTGCAGGTCAACACCTGGCTGAGAAGATCGCCCACCTATCAACGAGTTTGTGTAGTTTCTGACTGAACCAAGTCCAATTAAGGTGAAGGTGAAAGTCAATGTTGGCCTTTTTATATGATTTAAGCTAACATTTATTTAGTACAGTTCTACAGCAGCTCTAAAAACTAACTTATTATTTCCAGGAAGAATACAGAGGCAGCAGTCTTCACGGCTGCCACCCAAATCACACTTCACTGCACTGTGAGCGTTTTGTGGGTTGGGACAGTGCTTTGCTCAGAGCAACGGTGGGCTCACCAAGGCACAGTGTGTAGCAGTGTGATTTGGGTGTCAGTAGTGATACGAAGAAGTCCAGTTGCTAACAACAAAACCATTTTTCGATATCATGACCTGGATGAATGAGACTCTTCACACACAATGTATTAATGTAGAAAATATTTTTGTGACTTTAAAGAATTATGACAGAATGTTTCAGTATTTTAAAAACATGAAGCAAATCTGTTTTTGTCATTTACTAAATAAATTATGGACAGGGACAGGACTTGAGAACAGGCAAGCCAGGCAGTTGCTTGGGGTCGCGGCCACTAGGGGGCCCTGGCTAAAAAAACGTGTCTTCGCTGCTTGCACTGTAAGGATGGGAGCCCCAGTGACATCTTGGATGAGCCTAAGAGAACCTAGCACCAGCCCTGGGTGTAGTTGCAGTTATGGTTTTTATGGCTTTTAATGCTAAAAGGTAGGAAAAGGACTTTATAAATATAAAAAAGAGGAAAATAGACAACTGACCAGGTGAGGGACAGTGAGGTACAGCATGACAGACTGTCGGGTGGAAAAGGTTTGGTCAAACAACCAGAAACCATATAATTCCGCACATCACAAGTGAAATCTTGCATTAGTTTCCAACTCGTAACTTGGGAAACTTGTATCTAGAGGCTCCACTGTGCACTGTGTTTCTGTCAAACTGTCCCATCCAATCAAAGTTGATCTTATTCCAGGTCAGATTTCTAAAAATAAATTGTTTCCAGGCAAATAAAGAGAAAAAAAAAATCCTCATAACTAGTAATTACTGTTATACGTAACATTTCCCCACAACCTGAACTCACTCACTGGTTCTGTCCTCAGTTCAACAACTTTCAAAGTAAAGTGCTTGGTAATGTGGAACTTAATGAGGTACTAAAAGAAAATGGGTTCCTGTGCACCCAACTTTCTAACAAATAAAAGCCTTTGCAGTAGGTCTGCATAATCTGTGTCTGTCCACTGAGCCATTTCACTCAGCAAAGACATTAAAGTAACATCACCTGCGTTAGCCTACAGCGGGCTGAGCACCTGGCGTGACGAGACTCGTCCAAAGCCGCCTGAAACAAAAACACTGTTGTTGTTTGAAGGGTTTTATCAACTCTATTTTGTTCCAGTGTCTCAGAGCTTTTTTTTACACCTTTTGAATTTTTTTCTGGCACAAGACTTTATGATTTATACAACTGAATACAAAGATACAAGCGACATAAAGACTTATATTTTCTAAACCTTATAGTGAACAACAAACCAGTATGTCCTTGTAACATTGCACATGTCTTTAACACTTGGTCTTAAAGAGGAGAAAAGGCTTTAGTAGCTCAATAAACAGCCGTTCTCCTTGTAGTATGCAGCACAGGCTTGGTGCATGGAAACAACCTGTCACGAAAAGTCAATTTTTCAAGTTGGACTCATGGAATTATGTTTTTTTTTCTTCATTCTCCTCACTGACTCTTTTACCCTGTGCTAAGAAACTTTCCAAGGACGTTTATTTCTGTTCTTAATGCAAGACTCAGGGTTTCAATACTTAGAAATGCTTCATTATGGATATAAATAAGTAATGTGACTAAGACAAGCAAACAACACAGACGGGGATGTTTGGAGAAAAAGCTAGAGAAGACAGATTGAGATGGTTTGGACAAGTTCAGAGGAGGGACAGTGGATAAATTGTTAGAAGAATGATCCTAGAGATGGAGCTACCAAGTAGGAGAGACAGAGGAGATTGATGGATGCAGTGAGGGAGGAGATGGAGGTAGCTGGAGTTAGAGTAGAAGATACAGAGGACAGGGTGAGATGGAAATTGTTGTGGCAACCCCTGAGAAAAGGGACAAGCCAAAAGGAACAGAAGAAGTTGTTGTTCAGACTGGTTCTGATTCTGCAAACACCAGCTGGAGGTAGCTGGAGTCAGAGTAGAAGATACAAAGGACAGGGGGAGATGGAAAATGTTGTTCCCTGTGGCCGAAATGTATCAAGTGTTTGTCTTTTATTTTTTCACTGATTTTTCAAAATAAATCATTGTTCGGAATCAGAAAACGGAAATAACCAAGGTTATGCTTTCATTCTGTGCCACCCGTTACCGATTGCCCCCACGAATCACTACCAGTCTCACCCCTCCATGCTGCCTCCTTTGCCCACCACCATCCAATCGACGGCCATTAAGGTGATCATTTCAATCAACTTCCAGTCTAATAAATATTTTAAAGTGTTCCCATATGTAGAAAAGGAGTCAAGTGATGAGATGGAAATATACCCAGATCCTACTGAAATGCTGAAATCCAATCCAGCACCACCTGCTTTTTGTGATTGCACGGGTCTGGAAATACTTGTGATGTTCACCTTTCCTGAAATGTCACCCTGATAAATGGAAAACCTGGCAATCACTGCTGAGAGCTACCCCCGGTTGTGGGGGTGGGAAGATTGATGCGGCGCCGCACCAGGATGATTCCCCTGCCTCCATTTATGGTGATCTTCAAATGAAGCCACTAATTTATACAATGATTCAATTTGTCATAGTTTAAAGTGGTATCTCTGAGCCTCGCCACTGTTTACCCATTACCATAAATCTGCACCTCGGCCTGCAGTGAACTAAGGCTAAAGTGCTTTAACTTATGCCTGTTATCCCCAAAGACACGGCCTCGGTATTTCAACAAAACAGATTCAGAGACAACGACAAGTACACATGTAAACACAGGCGCTTTACTAAAAACCTCCGTCAACAACGTCCCATAAATTAGACTTTGTTCAGTATAATTGTTTGTAGAGCAATAAGAAAACAAAGCATTCTGCTGGAACAAAAGCATTCAGAAGAAAACCAGGAGGATTCTCTGAAGGTTGGGTGAACGTGCCAGAAAATGCCTGATATCATTGTAACCACAACTCTATTGAACTATTGTTATCATTAGGCATCAATCACAGTCACATTCACCACTGCCAACATAAAGTACTGATATTCTGTTTCTCAACAAATCACCAGGAATTGGTACCTGAAATCTTAACTGTCCAGAAAATGGATGAGCTGAAAAGAAAATTATGAATGTGAATCACTAAATAAAGAAGAATGGGATGAACTCTTGCAGTACCACTCTGAGCCAGTAGGGGTACACAGATAATCAAGGTAAACAAGTTTTTTCTTCTTAAAAATCTCAAAAAAAAATTGTCCGGTTGAATTGTGTTGGAATTAATTGGAAATCGATTTTGAATGAGAATCCCTATATAGAGTAAAATGTGATAAACTATTGCAGTACCACTCTGAGCCAGTAGGGGCACACAGATAATCAAGCTAAACTCGTTTTTTCTTCTTAAAAGTAACCTTTTTTCCAGGTCTAGTGTGTTGAAATCCATTAAAAATTAATTTTAGATAAGAATGACAAAATAGAGTAGAATTTGATAAACCCTTGCAGTACCACTGTGAGCCAGTGGGGTACGTAGGTAATCAAGCTAAATAACTTTTATCTGCTTAAAATCTCAAAAACCTTGAATGAGGTGATTAGAGGGACAACACAGACAGAAAGGTTTGGAGAAAAAAACTAGAGAAGACAGATAGAGATGGTTTGGACATGTTCAGAGGAGGGACAGTGGATACATTGGTAGAAGAAAGATCCTAGAGATGGAGCTACCAGGTAGAAGTCAAAGAGGGGATTAATAGGTGCAGTGAGGGAGGACATGGAGGTAGTTGTTGATACAGAGGACGAGTTGAAATGGAAATTGTTGACTCTCTGTGGCAACCACTGAAAAAGGGACAGCCTGAAAGACAGAACCTGAAGTTCAGTCCTGTTTCTCAAACAGTTTTCCACCAGCGAACACAGGTTCAGATCTGAACCATGAACCTTCTGGATGTGTACAGTGTGCACAGCTTTGACCAAACTGATGAATAAAATCACAGGGTAAAATAAACAGTGAACTCATTAAGGAGGATTCTCCAACAGATCCATGAGCCCAGGACTCCGGCTTGTCTTTCATCCCTGTGTTTAAACCTGCTGAGTTTCTACAAGGTGGATTATGCCTGCTGGCAAGTCTCAAGCCTTCACAGGGTGTAGCAAGGGCGTAGTGAGCTCCCTCCCCCTTCTCTTCATCCCCCTCTTCCTCACAACACACACTCACACCAAAACGCACATAATAAAGCTGGTCACAGTGGCTCTGCTGGATCTGTGTGTGTGTGTGTGTGTGTGTGTGTTTTCCTACTCACATCTCTGAATCTGTTCCAGGATCTGTCCTTGTTGAACTGAGCCACGGTGCTCAGCCATTTATCGTTGCTGTTACCGGAGACCGTCGTTTCTCCGCTCAGCAAGAGAGCCACGACAGGTAACAGGAGAAAGCGCATCTTCTGGAAGCCCGAGGCGCAGAGGCAGAAGGGGGAGAGAAGAGTGAGGGAAGGAAGGAGGCAGTCAGGGGTGAGGATAAGGATGCTGCTGCTGCTGATGGAGATGAAGATGCTGCTGGTGCAAAGTGCAGGAGAGACGGAATAAAGTCGGGTCGAGGACTCGAACAGCCGCACAACTCTCAGACTGTCAAGTGTCAAGATGTAAACAAACAGAAAAAAGAGAAGAATGAATCAATTTTTATGTCCTCCCATTTAATCCAAGGGATTATGTTTTTTTTACTTGTGCCTAATCCGATTAGAAACATTGGAGAGTTGTGGCTGTGGCAGATGCGGTGCAACCTCAACCAGACCTGCATCGGCAGTTTAAGGTGAATAAACGGCTGATCTGTGTCTTCTCAGTCAGTCAGTCACTTCATCTCCAACAGCAGCAGCAGCAAAGTCCAGGAATGGACTTTAATATATTTTTTTAAAAAGGATAGAATAGTGTCCGGCACCGTGTCCGTCCTCACCTGCTTCGTAGAGTCCGCGTTGACCAGAGGAGAATCCCGGGGAGAAATAAACCCACGGCCCGGGGCACTGTGGTTGCACCCGACTGCTTACAAGAACTGACGATGAAACAGAGCAGCGAGGACGAGCGGACCAGGAGCTTTCTCCTCCTCCTCCTCCTCCCCCTCCTCCTCTTCCTCCTTCTACTCTCTCACCAGACACCGCCTCCCTCCCTCCCTCCCCCTCTCTCTCTCTCCCTCGCTCTCTCTGGAAACCCACAAACCGTGTCATTGATTTTCAGCAGGGGGATTTTATTTTGCATGTTCGCACCAAGGCGCAGACAGGATTTGGATTGGAAAGTTGTGTCAAAAAAAGGAAGGCTGTTCAGGATGTAAGACACAGATTTCATTTCAGTCATGGCACCTCGGAGGTGCAACTCCAACTCGTGTGTTGCTGGATATGGTGCTTACACACAGCATTGTTTAGATAAAATAAAAACAAACACACAAAAAAATCCCTGCTGTTTTAGTGTCGGCCATCACTTTGGCACAGAGGCAATGCCTCTGTGGTGTGAAACCCCAGGGTTCATGTCCAGGGCGAGTTAGAATCACAGTTAGGGTGGTTACCTTCACCACCTGCAGGAAGGTACGGTGTGGTGCAATGTGATTTGGGTGGCGGTTGTGGAGACTGCTGATTGATTAAGCGGGAGGGAAATTAATGGATGGATGTTTTATTGTTGTTGCTGCGCAGAATGTTTTTTTTTTGTATGGAATAGGTAGAAGACAGGAGACAGAGTTGGAGGTGGAGGAGTTAAAGATGCTGAGGTTCTCTTTAGGAGAGACAAGGATGGACAGGATCAGGAATGAGGTGATTAGA
>JAFBJS010003157.1:423584-444590 GCA_016785265.1 Paraplagusia blochii | reverse complement strand
TTAAATGTATTTGGTGATATTTTGACACGTTCAAAAAATATGTTTTTCGGAATTTTCGGAAAAAAAACATTCACTTTGCAATACGTTATGAGCCATAAAATTGCATTTTCAGGAACTTTTGGCACTTTTTATTTTTCACCAAATTTTCACGATGGTAAGGGTTTCCCTTACAGTTTTTTGGTGATTATTGACGTTAAAAAATTGTTTTTCGGAAATTTTTGGAAAAAAATATTCACTTTGCAAAATATTTTGAGCAAAAAGCTTGCATTTTCAGGACATTTCGGCACTTTTTATTTTTCACCAAATTTTCACGATGGTAAGGGTTTACCCTTAATAGCTTTTGGTGATATTTTGACACGTTCAGAAATTATGATTTAAGGATATTTTTGGAAAAAAAGAATCACTTGACAACATGTTTCGAGCCATAAACTTGCATTTTCAGGAACTTTTGGCACTTTTTATTTTTCACCAAATTTTCATGATGGTAAGGGTTTTTCCCTTACATGTATTTGGTGATATTTTGACACATACAGAAATTCTGTTTTTCGGAATAAAAAAAAAAAACTCACTTTGCAATATATTTTGAGTCATGAACTTGCATTTTAAGGAACTGTTGGCACGTTTTATTACTGACCAAATTTTCACGATGGTAAGGGTTTACCCTTAATAGTTTTTGGTGATATTTTGACACATTCAGAAATTATGGTTTTCGGAATAATAAAAAAAAAAACTCACTTTGCAATATATTTTGAGCCATAAATTTGCATTTTCAGGATTCTTTGGCAATTTTTATTTTTTACCAAATTTTCATGATGGTAAGGCTTTTCCCTTACATGATTTTGGTGACATTTTGAGACGTTTAGAAACTATGTTTTTCGGAATTTTTAGAAAAAAAATATAAACTTTGCAAAATGTTTTGAGCCATAAACTTGCATTTTCAGGAACTTTTGGCACTTTTTATTTTTCACCAAATTTTCATGATGGTAAGGGTTTTCCTTAAAGTTTTTTGGTGATTATTGACATGTTAAAAAATTGTTTTCGGGACATTTTTGGAAAAAAATATTCACTTTGCAAAATATTTTGAGCAAAAAGCTTGCATTTTCAGGACATTTCGGCACTTTTTATTTTTCACCAAATTTTCACGATGGTAAGGGTTTTCCCTTACATGTTTTTGGTGATATTTTGACACATACAGAAATTCTGTTTTTCGGAATAAAAAAAAAAACTCACTTTGCAATATATTTTGAGTCATAAACTTGCATTTTAAGGAACTGTTGGCACTTTTTATTTTTCACCAAATTTTCACGTTGGTAAGGGTTTACCCTTAATAGTTTTTGGTGTTTATTGACATGTTCAGAAATTATGTTTTTCGAATATTTTCGGAAAAAAAGAATCACTTGACAACATGTTTTGAGCCAAAAGCTTGCATTTTAGGACGTTTCGGCACTTTTTTTTTTTCAATGTTTAATGTCTACCTTTGATGTTTACTATTCCTCTGATGTTGCCCCCTAAGTTTGAGATGTCTGCCTTTCATGTTAAACCCTAAACCTAGCCCCAACCGTAACCTTGAGATAACAACTGCCTTTGATGTTGCTTTTGTCTTTGATGTTAGCATTGCCTTTGATGTTGGCAGCCTACAGATAGCGTCAAAGGCATAGTCAACATCAAAGGCAGATATTATCTTAAGGTTAGGATTGATGTCGGCATTTTCTATGATGTTG
This sequence comes from Paraplagusia blochii, assembly GCA_016785265.1. Taxonomy (NCBI): domain Eukaryota; kingdom Metazoa; phylum Chordata; class Actinopteri; order Pleuronectiformes; family Cynoglossidae; genus Paraplagusia; species Paraplagusia blochii. The sequence goes on along the minus strand of JAFBJS010003157.1, from coordinate 442,869 downwards.
AATCCTAAACATACACTAATCCTAAAATTATGTCTGCCTATGAATTTGGCAAAAAAGGAAAATGAGACAAGATTTCACTGATTGACATTTGTCTTATTATAAACTTCACAAATTGGTCTGTTTGTTGAACAGATTTAAATGTACCGCATTCAGAGGAAATTGAGTTATTTCAGTTACTTTCTACATTTAAAGTTAACCCAACATTTTTCTAAAAATTGAGGTATTACAGAGTACCATCTGATTGTTCATTGCAACATAAAAGGTTAAGTTGCTGGTTTTGACACAGATTAATGTAATTGTATGTGTAGTAAATCAACCTATTAAAACTCAGTCGAGCTGTTGCTATTTTACCATCTCTGGTAAATATATATCTCAGAGAAATATTAAGAGACACTTCGATGTCTGGATTTATTTCATGTGACTGTGTTTCAGACAACAAGCTGCAGTGGACTCTCTCAGGTCAGCACTTCTCACCTTCACTGAACTTCATGGACAGTTTTAACTTCATGGACAGTTTCTGGTTGATTTTTTAACCTTCTCGCCTGCAAAAACCCAGGATTTATTTCACTCTCGCTGCTCTCAAAGAACATGTTTTCAGCTCCAGCAGCAGGCAGCTGTAATGAGTGAAAAAAGGAGACACCAGCCGCAGTTAGTGACTGTTTGGTGAATACAGTCCAGTATTTTCCAGCTGAAAAACAAGATATTTCTCTCAGGAGTAGGCAGAGAACAAAAACAGAGCCAAAGAGGTTGAATATTGGAAAATCAGCATGTCAACCTTAAAGTTAATGATATGTCAGCGCTAAATCTTTTACTTGCCTGACTGCCTGCATAGCCTTATGAATAGAATCTGTCTCCTAAGACACACAGTTGAAAATAGCTTTGTTAAAATTATTTAACAGCAATTAGAATCAGTAAATGTTTTTCTCACCACACAATTTTTAATATCTCCTGTTGTTATAATGTATAATAGAACTACTTCAACATCAAAAACAATTCATGAATATTGATCATTCACTGGCAGGGACTCAAAATGTTGAAAAGAAACTGAAAAAAAGGAATATAATGTAAGTTAAAGAGACAAGAGCCACAGACAAGAACAAGGAGATGTACGTGCAGAACATGCATGATGGCAGCAATACAATGGTGAGTTGTGCAGTCAGACTGACAGATGGGCTGTATTTAGGAGATGCTGTTAAAAAAATGTAACCTTCACTTGCTCAGACAGATGTCAGAAAGGTTGACAGATGATCAGTCATATGTGAAAAGGGAGCTGCAGAAAAATACAACCTAAAAAACTGGTGTGCGAAAAGGCAAGAACTGGAAGTGATGAAGGTAAAAGAGTCAGTGGATAAAGAAGTCTGAAGGTGGAGCTGAACGGCTGGAAAACACACCAAGATCCAGAGGAGATGCAGTTTTTGAAACACAATGTGCAAGTGATCCCCAACCACTGGGTCGTGGCACACTAGCATCCCACAAGAGATTATAAGGTGGGCCACGAAATATTTTACTTTGCTGAACAAAGGATGAAAATATTCTCTTCTACTAGGTGGCAGCAGAGGGCTTTGAAATGTAAAAGAAGACAACAATTGCTGCTGAAGATCTTCCTACAATTCCTGCCAATATATCAACGTTGTCTTCATCTAAACAGGCAGATAGTTTTGTCCAATATGAGGTCATTAAAACTAGACAATTATTACATTTTATTGCATATACATTTGAGAGATTTTTGTTTGGGGCGTGCTCCAAAATGCTCCTGTCTACAGGTAACAGGGTCTTTTTTAACAAGTAAGCTATAGAAACATGATAATAATAATAAAGAAAAAGGAGAAGAAGAAATAATTGTCTCTCTTATCAGTTAAATAACAGCAAATGAATCATCTCTTCTTTTCTTTGTCAAAAAGTTGACAGTTTTGGGCTGTTTTCACAAAGTTTGACGAGTTGAGATGGAGTGATACGGACTAAACCCAATTATCAACAGGGCAACATATTTGATATTTACACATTCTTCACAGCAACACAAACACATGCAATTTACACAAATTTACAGGTGGAGGAAAAACATTAACCCAGGTACAGAGAATTTTCGTTGTGAGATTGAATCGATTACAGTGTGACGTTATGGGAGATAATGATGACACACGTGCATTGTAGCGTACACACACACACACACACACACACACCACCATGTAGCTAATATAAAAAAAGCATTTATGATATTAAAGCTTCAAACCAACAGAGCAGCGGTGGCTCTAATGTGACAGTCTGACATTTGTTTTACTAATCACTGAGACGATTATCAAACACAGCTGAAGGACACAGACAAAGACATTATAACATGTTATAATGTGATTTATCTGACTGCCTTGATCCTCACACCTCGACGGCTGTCGCAGATTTTAACATGTGACATCACAGAATAAAGGATGAGTTCTGATCAGACAGAACATGTCACATTTCCTGCAGATACTTCAGAGAGCACTGGGCTTCAGTAAACGAAGGCAAGTTATATTTTTCAGATCAAAGTTATTATATATTTAATGTCAAAAATGTAATTTATGGAGTTATATGTAAATATAAGCATGATATGTTGTCAGAAAGTCAACGAGTCAACGTGAAAAATCTGACACAAAACGCGCCGCCCACAAGGAACATTTTGACATACCCTGAATTACATGCTGATGATGTGATGATGCAAGACTAAAAAAGAACATTTTAGAGCTAAAAAAACAGACACAAAATAAAAATGAAGCGCACAATGATTGTGTGCCACATTGCACATCCACAAAAACTAAAGTAATAATTTTCTCCAGACGATTTCTATATAACAAAAACCAGCCACTTTAGCTTAGTTTTAACATTTGGCAACTCTGCACAAAAAACTCCTCTTAGTAAAAACCTAAGAACCCTGGTCGCCTTCATCATCATCATCCATCAACATGCAGTAGATGATGGACAAATGTCAACATCCGCCTCATTATTGGAGAATTAAAAGTAGGAAACGTCTACAAATTAGGGTCATAGAGGCTGCGCTTTCTTTTTGATGTAAATTTGTTTTTCATTTAGTCGGTGAGAGAACATCTTTAATTACACCCCCATCCTTGGAGACTGGCTGCAAAGGGATGAAGAGTTTATACACCAACGCATCCATGCACACACACACAGACACACACATGGAGGCAAGCATCTGGAATGGGCCCAAAGAACCTCAGTTTCTAAGTTTGGTCACAGAGCAGCACTAATGAAACTGTGACTACTTCAAGTGCACTCAGACAGCTGGATAGTGGAGTGTGTAGGTGTTGACGAATGATTTCCCTCCAGATCTGGGGATTTAAACTGGCAACCATGACATTACAAGCACTGGTGTTTCTGACTAATGCTGCTTGATAAGGTGTTTCTGCGCTCTTATGTCGGGTAAAAACAACTTGTTAGCAAAGTTTATGGAGCAATTTATGTGCAAATAAAAGGCTCTGGACCCTTCATGCATACCAATAACCTCTGCCTTTAATTCCACATTTGTTGCTTCCCTTGTGAGTCCAGAAGGCAGAGATCAGAAGAAGGGAGTGATAAAGGGGTAAAAGGAGACAGACATCAGGGTGAGATGGTAATTGTCCTGATGTAGGTCAAAACAGACTTATGTCAACCTCAAGGGGAGGAAGGATATTAAAATAATCCGTGATCAAACACAGTTAAGACAAAGGTTTTGAAAGTATTCCTCACCAGGCGTTTCTCTGCACTTGGGGTCTTGCACAGACATAATCAGCCGGTGCCAAATGTGGGTCAGGGCGGTGATTAGCAAGTGATCAAGTCTTCATCAGAGGAAGAGTGGCTGCTCACAGACACATGCACATCATTAGGTGTTAGCTACTTCCACCCCGGGGAGTTGTTTCCTTACATAAACAGTTGATGAGGGTTTATGTGATTGAGCTGCAGAGCAGAGAAGCTCAACAGATTGATTAGATGTTAATGCATTCTCTCAACAGCACACACTAACCAAGGCTTTGCCGTTCAGGGTGAACGAACAATCGTTTACAAATTAAACCAAGAAATATATTTACTTATTGGATGTTTTCTCCGCTGCAGGTTTGTGAAGTCTATGAGGCTGCATTGTTCCAGCGGAAGTCAAAAAGTTCTATGACTGAAGAAACAAACAAAACATGTTAAATTACAAATGATGAAAAAATACATCAAGGAAAAATACTTCTTAACATGATTGTAAAAATTGTGCTTACAAACTGACGCATTTGTTAAAAAGAATAACATAACATGCTTGCTTTTTAAGTTTAAAAAAGGAAAACAATGTCTCTAAATATTTTGACATTTAATCACCAACATTACCCTAAAACTGAAATACATGCGCCTGACATTAAATGTTATATTTCCACAAAAAGCATCTCAACAACGTTATGCATCTGCTTACTTGAGAAAAGCACAGACATCATTGGGTGAAACAGGAGCAGGGCTCTTCAACCACTCGATATTGTGACCCTACGGAAAAAAAAAACAAAGGCAGTAGGAACCACAGTCATAACGTACAGTGTTCCACTTTAAATTCAGCCTTTGCTCCACAACCAGTGGACTAATGAACAGCTGCCTGCTGCTGTGACTGAGTAATGTGTTTTTGCAGGAGTTGGAGGCTGAAGCTCAGCTGGAATTCGCTTGCCCTTGGCCACACAGAAATGCTGCTTCTTCAGATCAGAAATGGTGCTGGGTTTTTTTTCTTTCATTTTGAAAAACCAAAATAATGTGGAAAAAAAGTCATTGAAATGGCAACATTAAAATGATGGCTTTGTAAAAATGACTGCAACTGTAAGAAGAGATAAATGAAGAATAGGAAAGGAAATAAAGGATGACAACAAAGCCGGCCTCAGGTTGATGTCAATCATGATGCTAGAACTGGCTTCACTTCACTGAGGGGACAGACATGGCTTTTTAGTATTAATGAAGCAAAAAAAAAAACTAAAAAAAAAGAACTTAAAACTTTCCTTTGTCTAGATGAAATATTAACAATGTTTGTACAGCAGTTGTTTTGTTGCAACTTTTGCTTATTTGTCCAATTAGTTTAGTTGAGCAACTAAGATTTCTGTTTTCAATCATCGTGTTTTCATATGAATTATTTGACTTGTAACTGGCAGCAGCTGGTTCTAAAGCAGAGGTGGGCAAACTTTTTGGCCCAGAATTGGAACAACTTAAACAACTTAAAACGCTGAATTTCTAAAGCCTTTCTGGCGCCAACTACTGGGGAACTGAAGGCATTGCAGGGAGCAGAACTGGCGGGCCACATTAACATGCTCAACCGGTCGCATCTGGCCCCTGAGCCTTAACATTTGTTGAACTGGTATAAATGGCGTGTAAAAATCAAGTAAAACAACTTAAAAAGCTGAATTTCTTAAGCCTTTCTGGTGTCATCTACTGGGAAACTGCAGGCATTGCAGGGAAAAAGCAGAAGTAAAATGATAATACAAATAAATTATTTCATTTGGACAAGGCTGGCGGGCCACATTAACATGCTCAACCGGCCGCATCCGGCCCCCGAGCCTTAGTTTGGTCATTGGTTTTACGGTGGTGCAAAACCGGACCTAGCCCAGCCATGCTGACAGAGACTCTGTCCATGGTGCTGTTCTATATAATCTAAATATTGCTTTTCTCTGTAGCCACAGTCATTAACCTGCACTTAAAATAAAGTGCAACAATCTGTGCCAGTCAACGATGAGACCGCCCAATTTATGAACAGAGAGTGAACGAGAATAAAGACACTCCTCCCCCCTCTTCAGAGAGCGAGAGAGAAAGGGAGACACTGAGAGAGGGGGAGAGAGAGAGGGAGATGGAGAGAGAGAGAGGAAAGATCGACAGAGGGAGGGAGGGAGTCAGTTGGAGCAGGGATAATTGCCGGAGTAGGTCAGTGTTTGTATGCGACGTCGGGAAAAGCCAAACAAATGAAGGTGAAGCCCACAACAGAAAGTCGGACAACATTACTGAAAGACACAGAGCCCCACTCCTCCACCTCCATCCTCGGCTCTGACGTCCAGCTTTTGGCAGGAATGAGCAGTTTCTCCTCCAGCCTCCAATCACCATGAACGAGCTGAGCTGAGCTGCCGTGGACTCTGAGCCGCTGCTGCCCAGTCAGGAAGAAGAAAGAAGGGGGAAAGCGACCGGGAAACAATGCTCGGGCAGAGTCGTGTGCACTGAGCCGAAGTGGAGATCCCGATTTTGGTTATTGCAAAAATCCTGCATCATCTTTTGACACTTCATCCAGGTCTGCGCGGTCAGAGAAACGGTGAGTCGCAGTCAGTTTGTGCGCTGAGGGAGAGGAGGGAAGAGGGAAGAGGGGAGAGAGTGTTTGTGCGCCTGGGATGAAATCGCAGTCAGAGTCGGAGTGTTTGTGAATGAGTGGAGCGCCGTGACATTTGCCAGTGTAATCCGGGAGCAATGTTCTGATCTGAAATACCCTGTAATGATGACGATGGTGGTGGTGGTGGTGCAAAAGTAGTGAATTTGTGCGCAGAGATTACAGGAGAGTGGGAGGGAGAAATGATGTTCGGTGTTTGGAATGATCTCTGGGCTGGAGCTTCTTGGCTCGAGGACACTACGGCAGATATAGTTCAAGTCCGATAAAGTAGCACTCCGTGTGATTGATGTGTGGCATTAACATTACAATAATCAATGCGACTCGATCGTCAACAAAAACTGTGCAGAATAATACACACAGATGTCGAACTATTCTCTCATGACTTCTGTGTGTGTGTGTCTGCTGTAGGTGCACTTGTGGGGACATTTAAAAAACACTATTGGGTGTAGAATTGAGATTAAATACAAATCGTGGTAAGGATTAGGATTAGGGATGTATTGTGGTTGATCTTAGTGTAAAGGACAAAGGGGTGCTCCGAGTCTGGACAAGATCTTCACAAGGCACAAAAAGCTGTATGTGTGTAAGTGATGGGGGGGTGCCTACACCTCTATTTAAACTGTACCGCTGCAATTAGTTAATTTATTATTTATACAATATAAACATGGTTAAATTATTATGATCTTGCTCTCAGATGTTAGGTGGTGGTGTTGGGGAGGACCGCTCTGCTTCAGGGGTGTAGCTGATAAAGTAGCCATGGAGTGTCTCGTCTATTCATATTGACTTCTAAGTCAACGCATGTAAGTCAGGTAATAATGTAGAAGACATTGTTAAGGCTTTCATTGACAAAGACAAAGAAAATAATGAGCAGTTGAATTTCCTCAGTCTTGGACCAACAGGAACAGCAACAACATCAGATTTTTGTTTTTTTTAGTTGATGCAGTTTGCATCAAACCAAAGCCATTCATATCAATTTCCTCAGCATCTGGACAAATGAACCGCAGTTGTTTTGTTGTTCCCTTCAACAAAATCCAGCACAAACAGCCAGTGAGTTAGAAGCTAATGGAGCGACTTCCAGTGGGATTCAGAACCGTAGTGAGTCCACGGCCTCATCATGTGGCAGGATTAGACTCTCGCACTAAAAACAGCCATCACCACTTTCTCTGCAGAGCCTGTGTGTTATATTCTCATTCACCTGGGAACATTAAAGAAGTGACACTGTTGTCTCAGTAAAAAAAAAATGAAATAGGTCGTAATAAGATTACTGCTGTTTGCCTCGGAGGGATAACAGCAGCGAGTGAGTTTACATGACATTAGAGAAATCTGAATATGAATTCTCATCATCCGTCTATGACTGCACTCAGACATAGTGAATATTTGCCCGACTCAAAGGAACAGTTGGCAAGAAGTGAGGTGAACCAATAAAAATACAAAAGAAGTCTGCTTTTTGTGATGGTTTCTTGGAACATTTCCCCAAATGTTCCAAGAAAATTGTATGTATAGTATATTCTCAAATACACTTCTGCAATCAGACTACTGAATGTCTAATTATGGATCTAAATTGGAGTAAGTATTGAAATCCATTATGTTTAAAAAAAAATTGGTAAAAAAGATGAACTGAACCTCGGTGAAATCTTGTGGCAACAGGTCTCATTCAAGTTTTTAAAAAGTAGAACATACAATTCTTCTTTCATTGTCCATGTCCTCCCTCACTGCATCCATCAATCTCCTCTTTGTCTCCTACCTGGTATCTCCATCTCTAGAATCATTCTTCTACCAAGAAGTGTATCTAACGTCCCTCCTCTGAACATGTCCAAACCATCTCAGTCTGATTTCTTCAGCTTTTTCTCCAAACCTTCCTGTCTGCGTTTATCCTCTAATCACCTCATTCCTGATTCTGTCCATCCATCTCCTAAATCTCAACATCTCTAACTCCTCCACCTCCAGCTGTCCCCTGATGAAAGAAAAAAAAAATCAGCATGTTAAGAAGTGAAAAATAAACCCAGATGATGGCAGTGTTACAACTTTGCTGAAAGGATGTGTTAGCAAAAAGAATAGTGAAAAAACTGGGAGAAAAAAAATTGAAAATAGGAAACAAAGAAGGTCAAAAAATGCCAGAAGTGGTTCACATTAGCCTGCAATACTATAGCATAGTAAATAAATCAATTCCCCTGATGGGTCTGTATACCGAGACAAGGACTGTAGTCCAATTAAAAGCTCAGGCTCAGTCAGGCTAAAAAGAGTGTTATATTCCCCCAGAATGAGGAGTCTCCACACATCTCCTTCCCCGTTGGTAATTGCTATTCTGCACATGACGGAGTGTGAAGCCAAACAGTGGGCCCCTGGACAGGACCTCGTTTGTTTAACTCAGAGGATGCAGTGTGGGATCTGCACGGATCCGTGAAGACAAGCTCTTACTTCTTATGCCTGCAGAGATCTTTAATTTTTCATTGGCTCATGTCTGTCAGACAATGAAGACTGAAATCTCTCCTGGCTGTAATTGTACAGCACCCGGCCTGACGACGACACAGGCAGATGGCAGCGGTCGCTGAAATAGAAAAGAAATGCATGAGGAAAACGCAAAACTGATTACTTTTCACAGTTTGATTATTTTCTCTCCTCGTGCAACGCTGCGCAGCTAACAATGAAGGCGACATGGAAGAGTGTTATACATGCAAACATCCGACATTCATCACTGGCCGTCAAGCAGGTGTTGACACCACCTAGGCATTATTTATGAGAGGCAGATGACTGCAAATGCAACAGTGAAACTGTAAATGTGTTGTTATATATGTGATGGTATGAGCAACTGTTACCGCGTGGATTTCATTCCACTCTCAAACACACTGCTGTGACTCCCAGTCACACTTTTAAATGAATGTAATAAAAAGGAGTGATGGTTACAATTCCGATTCACTCATCTGAAACATTGGTGAAAACACGCTAATGCAACAGCTCACAGAGAAACAGGATCAAATTCCGAGCCATCCGTGAGTGAGAGCTGGTCCTATGAGCAGAACTGCTCCACTACTCACACAGGAAGCATGCCATTCCCCACCATCCATCATCCTGGGACCTGTCTGATCTCACACATCTGCAGCACTGATAGACAACGGTGTGCTGAGAAACGACAGTGTCTTCTGACGGGAAGTGTTGAGACTTTTCAGCCAATGAAAAGCACACAAAAGAAGTGGCAAAGTGGTAGATCGTTGATGGATGGAGGAGGTGGTGAGAAGTGTCAAGGCTGATGTGTGATGGAAGAATAACAGCAAGTGGAGAAGGAAAAGCTTAGGAGACAGTGATGAGAATTGTTACGGCAGAAAATAAAAGTTCTTGTTACTGGCAGTGATCAGAAGAGACAGGATTAGAAACCACCATGGATGAGAGGTTTGAGGATGGAGATCTCATGTGGACATGAGGTGAGATGGGTTCAAACGTCAGCCAGAAATGTTGGAGTTGAACGTGGTGGTGGGGGAGGTAGAGACCAGCAAAGTGTTTGAAGATGAAAGATTTCATTGGTAGTGATGGGCCATTCTCTGCCTCCGTATGTTCATTTTTTCTTTAGTATCAGTGACTTTGCTCAGAATCGGCGAAAATACACAAATGAGAATAGTTATAATTGGTCTGTACAAAAATGTGTCAGAGCCACGGAAAGAGAAATGTAAAATCTGAACTTGTTCTCATCAAACGTATAATCTTTTTCGATGTTTGTTGTTAGGACAGATCAGAAGACATTTTTCACTGTGTGGGTGAAATATACGTTACTATGCAAACAGCGAGGAAAATCTTTCCTGATACAAAACCTTTAAAAAGCACGAGCAAAAGGTAGCAGGTCGAAAGAGAGTCGTGAAAGTTGACATTTTTTAATCCCATGCAAAGGCCAATTTATTTCCCAGAATAGCCAGAGGAATTAGGAGGAAGATTCGTGAGTCTCTGCTTTATTACCCCCCCACACACACACACACACACACACACACACTCACACTATTACTGCTGAATGACAATCACTCTGGCTAATTCAGTATAATGTCCAGAAACTGGCCATTCATTGTTCGTGGTTAGCGCACTCAGCATATTAGAGCTTCTGCTATCGTTCTCACAACTTTGAAAGACAGAGTTTCAGGTAAATGAAAATACTCAGGCATCAAGAAGGGAGCGTTTACACATTTGTCAAGTGGAAACACACGGTTCTATACATTGCTGTGATAGTAAAAAAAAAGTCAGGTTAAGAACAAAGAATAGAATTTATGTTTTTACATAACTCTCATCTTCACCCACTGCTGTGAATGTTTGACCACCTGAGGCTGCAGCAGCAACAGACAGTCAGAGAGACAGACAGATAAAAAGATAGACAGATCCATAGACAAAAACGTTTTCCAATGTTAACTAAAAAAACTGAACAAATCTGAGATCATTGCAATCACTGATGAAGATGGAGTTAAAATAAACCAACTGCCTTGGTCTGCACCTACAGCCGGACACACAGTACAGCTGCTGTGAACACAAAGACTGTGATCAAGTGCATCATCCGCCCTTGACAATTACAGTGAGCTGTGAGCCCATGAAAATGAACCACTAAGTAAAATTGTCAACTGAAAAAAAAGACAACGGAATCTGTCAGGCAATTTTTAAAAAAAAAGAGTGTTGGGGTTCATATGTGTGTACCGACACTAACACATCCATTACTGTAGGTGATAAAGCCAGGTGGGAAAAGTATTAAAATTTTGATTAAAATACATACATTAAATTATATGTACTTTGCTCATACTTTACTTGGGTAAAAGTAAAAAGAACCCAATTTAAAATGTACTTTTAATTACTTTCAAAAACAGACAAGTGATAAATCCACTAGTTATTTTTATTAACAATTCAATACCAATGGCAATGACTGACAATGATCCATTTGACACTTGATATGAGGCCGCATACTCTACAACAGACCTCGGCAAAGTAAGGCCCGGGGGCTCACTGCTTACAGCCAACAAATGCTGAAATACTATGGAGAATAACGTGTATACCTGTATCTATACATCGACTAATAAGTTGCTGCCACCTAGTGGCTGGAGGCTTCTTGTCATTTGAGCATTACACCATGAATAGAATTACTGCGCTAGTCCTCTATGCACGAATTAAAATCATTCCATTTGGCACTGCAGTTAGACACATCCACGTACTGTTTCTGACGTCACTGAAACGTCAGTTATCAGGACGTATGCTAAGCTAATCGATAATAAATCGATATCATAAAGGCACATTTGCTTTAACGGAGGGTTTTTAACCGAACGTTTGGAAAATACCTAGACTCCACTTACCTCCACAGGCTTTCGCAGGCTTAAAGAAGAAGTTTTAACAATCCCACAGTTGTTTTCGCCGACATTTTACACCGTGTTGCCGAGACGTCGTTCGGCGCGGGCACGCGCACGTAATTTTCTTTCAACAAACGCAGCTTGTTTAATTGTTCTCTCACTCACCGATTCTTCTCCACAGCAAAAAAAGTTCTTAAGTCGAACTATACGTGTAAAAAAGTATAAATATATATTTATATATATACTTTACCGAAACTACTTTGGATTTTTTTCTATTTCTCATAAAATTCACTCAGTTTCAGTAACGTTAATGTTATTCGTTACTTTGTGACGAAAGTGCTGCTGGATCGTGGATTAAAGTTGCACATGACAGCAGAGCACGGCCACAGAGTCTGGATTATTACACTTTAAAGTAAACAATAACCACTGTGTCAGAGGGAAATTGGCTTCGGTCTTATTTATGTGCAGCCTCTCTGTAAAAGGCAGTTTCAGTTATTAGTTCATTATGTTTGAATGGCACAGAGAACAACACTGTAAAAATAATACGTTGAAGGAAGGGTTGACAAAATGTCACGGTATTGATCACCAGGCAGGAGACTCTGAAGAATAATGGTGATTAAAAATAAATTAGGCTGAAGGAGGAAGAGATTCACTGGTCATCACAACAACAAACACTTTACTGATTGGTTACTTATATTGGATATTAAGGCTGGATGAGGTCAACCCTTAACTCTAGGAGTTAGGGAGTAAAATAAAGCATTTAATGCAGCCAAGAAACTGCAATGCATTCAGACAAACATGTTATAATCTGTAAAAAAAAGAGGCATTATTTACTAAAGCCAATCTCTAACAGCGCCATTTATCTTGCCCTGTTCTGTGTATAGTTGTTACCGATCTCGCTTAAAAGAAGTAAAGAATACGCCGACCTTCGAGATAATAAACTGTCCGTTCGCCTTCGCAAGGTGCATTAAGTTCAGCCCAAAGAACGTCCACAAAAACTGTGTTTCTCTATTGACTCATGGCTCCTGAAAAATTCATAAAGGCCACATTATTAAGAAGTGAAACCCCAAAAGGACAGAAGTCATCAATTATTCACCAACAACAAAAATCCAACAGTTAAAGTGACACTAAATGCTTTAAAGTATCGCTTTCTTATTACATCCGAGCGTTTACGATGTGGCGCCGCTTTCACACGTGCGCCATAATTCCTGCAACATTGTCTCCATGCATAAAACATGGCGGTGTTTTAAATTCATACATTATTTACACAGCTGTTTAGCAGGATGAAGAACAGACTTAATAAGAGAACAAAGAAAAGCACCAGGCGACAACCAGAGTCTGTAAAGTCTGTATTTAAACCTGTAGAAATGGCGACGTCGATGGTGACGATGATGGCGACAATGGCCGTAGTTGGCTGTTGTAATCACCCCTCCTGGACTGAGTGGGTGAAGTAAATCTGGGGTGGAGAATGGATATTGATTATGCATTCATCCTGCTGCCACTGTGCTCTTAGCTCCAAATTATCAGCTACAAGTCAAAGAGAACGGCAGCTGTTACAGCAAAGCAAGAACCTGTTGACAGTAAATGTCGTTCAGGTCATTAATAATCACTGCTGAGTCTTCAGTAACAGTGAATCCCTGTTAAACTAGATTTTATTTTCTAGGTACTAGTTTAAAATACATTTGAAAAAATGTATTTTAAACTTGTTTTCAGTGGTGTCAAACCTTTGGGTCAGAAATCAAAAATAAGTTCCTGTTTATTGCGTTCATATTTCTATCCCAATAAACTTATTTAGAGCGAAATATTTGACAAAACACATGGAATGAAAAGTTTATTTTCCTTTTTTTTGCTTTCAAAATTCAAGTGGGCTGAAATGACCCCCCAGGCAGCCAAGTTTTAGCCCATGGACCTTATTAAAGATTAAATTTATTTTTTTGTCATTGTGATTCCCACCACAACACTCAATGAAATCTCACCTCTGCATTTAACTCATCACCAAAGTGAACAGTGGGCAGCGATTTGGGACAATACCATGCTCAGGACACCTCAGCAGTAACTTGGCAGTAGGGGGTTTAAACCAGAGACCTTGCGGACCCAAGTCCACTTATTTTTTATACATAGTGTTTATCTTTAGAGCCATATTGTAACAGTGGGTTGATTTCATTCAAATAAAGCTTTTAGTTAAGGTTTACTTTTCATCTAAAACTCTCTTTTATATTCAGTCCACAACAGAAATCCAGAAGCTCCAACTGAATGTCTGATTAGCTCTGAGTGTTTGGCTCTGTTTGGGCTTCAGTATCTTCCTCATATCAATAGAGTTTCAGCTCCTCTTCACGGCATTAACGCAAACCTGTCGCAGCAGCTTATCGGGTTAAAACTCCAAAAAAGACAAAGGTTTAGTGGGTTTGTCCAGGCGTAGGGAGATGGACTGAGGGGTTTGGACTAAAGGCTCCACTGGGAGTCAGTGGTAGGATGAAGATGCTGCTGCTGCTGTTGGCTGTCTCTTCTCTGTTTAAGCTCATTCTGACAGGAAACACACAAACACACAACAAACATGAACTACTCCTTCACTTTGTATCTCCTCACTGCAGACATTCTCCAACGTAATCCCCAACTCTCCCAGAACATCTGTTTTTTACACTGAAAATCAATGTGTGCCGAGGCCCAGCAGGACACAGAGGTAGTCGAAAAAATAAAGAAATCAATGGTGGCTTATTAACTGAGCACAGCTTCCTATTCTGTTGACACAAACACACACACACCAGTGAGAGAGGGAGTGTGTGTCTGTAGTTGAATCAGACATGCAGTGTGACAGTGAATGATGATTGCTGCTGGCAGGGTGTGCGACTGCATAAGTGTGTATCTCCCTCCTGTGTATGTGCGCATGTGTGCGTGTGTGTGTGTGTGTGTGCCACTCACACTGCTCTTCCCTGATTTCTCCGAGGCTGCTGCTTGTGCACAAGTGCTACTTTTATATATACAAAGGCGTGCCCTGCATGTTCAACAATGTGTGTGTGTCCATGCACGGAGGAAGCCATCGCTCAGAGTGTGTGTGTGTGTGTGTGTGTTGCTCTTTGGTGAGTGCCCCAGCCTTCTCCTTGTGCCTTGGCCTCTGTCTATTTGTGGAGCAAAGGATACTGCGAGACAAGTGATTTAGAAGCTGTCAGTCAGAGCAGAAGGACGAGGGATGAGGAATGAAAGAGGTCAGATATGAGGAAAATGATGGAGGATTTCTGAGCGGCAGTGAAAAGAGCAGGAGGGAGGAAAAAAACAGAGGAGGCTCAGAGAGGGAGAGAGGGAGCGGGAGGAAAAAAATATTCCAAACTGGAGAAAGAGAGTCGGACTGAAAGAGAATTTACGATTTAGCTCTGGGACATCGCATAGCTCAAGTCCGTGTAAGCAATTTTCCAGCGGGAAATGACAGCTTCTATTTCAGAGGAGCTGTTTGCCTAACTCCAGCTCACAGGCGCCGCACTTGGCCTTCGGGCCCCGCAATCAGCACTTCCCTCATCACCGGAGTTACCATAACAACCAATGAGGCCGACCTGCACCTGATGGCAGCGCAGGGATGTGAACTCTACCTCCGCCTGCAGCACTTTGCTGTCTGCTGCATCTCCCTGCCATCTCTCCTCAGGAGGAAAAATAAGATAAAATCACAGCGGCTCCGTGCAGAGAATTGTCTCCGCTGTGGCTGTTTGGCTGTGGCTATTGTTGTTTAAGGAGGGAAAAGGCAGCAGTGTGTGAAGAGTGCAGAGACAAATGTAATTCTTAAGTATACAAAAACACCGGCTCTGAGTGGATCTGACGCCGGGAGAGGAAATGAGATTTTAACAGATGTTGTGGAGTGTTTTTATTTCACAGCAAGAAATATATTTCAGGAGGAAATTGGATTATTTCCGAGACAATGTCCTGATCCGGTCTGTCTTTGAAGCTCTGAGTGTAAAGTCAGCTTTTTTGCATAAAGAGTAAACACAGAAGGAGAAGTGTCTGTGGCGACGTTACCCTGAGCTGAAGGATCTTCCACAGAACAACATGCAGAGTTTGGGTTTGTCTCAGAAATCACCCCATCACACTAACACAGCAACATCAAAACCCCAAACTGTGCCCTCGTCCAGCCCCATTCCATCAACTCAACTCTGGTTATTCCTCTACACTCACTGAAAACTGGAAGTTTCTTGGTGGATGCAGCCGATCTGCTGCACCACAGCAAAGAGTCAGACACGGAAGGAGATCAGAGCTTCCAGGACAGAGCAGTTTTCCCAAGCTGACTTTCTGGATCACTGACGGGTTATTTGTTCGTGTCCCTAGTTAACAGACCTAAGATCTCTGTACTTTAACGGTTTCTAACCATCACCTCAGACTGAGCTGACCCCCACCCAACCCCGTCTGTCCAGGGAGGCCGTGCTTCCTGAAGCAAATGATTCAGCTGGGGCTGAACAGAGCGACCGTGTGAAGAGGAGTTTATTCAGTTTTCTTTGACTTTGGTGGAAGCGTCTCCACAGCCGCTGCCCTTTCACACTCAACAACACCCGCTCTAATCATACTGTTTACATGTTGTTGTCCTCACCCTCCTCCTCCACCTCCTCCTCATCCTTCTGCACTTCCTCCTCCTGCTCCCTGCAGCCAGTGCTGATAGTTTTACTGCTGACCTGCTTTTTTTAAGCCAACACTAAGAGCAGCTCAGCTAACGAACATCTGATTGTGCAGATTATGCAGCTTCCATTGAGGATTATGGAGACTGAAATGAACAAATTGACCTCATAGACACAAAAATCCACATCAGCACAGACACAGACACAGACACAGATGGGTGAAGACAGGCTGATTATGAAAAAGCATGGGGCGGAATAAGAAGCAATATTTTTCATTTCTTTTGTGTCTTTTTCTGTTGTGTTTTCCAACTGTAGGGTTGTCTCTGTCTCTGTGTTTCATCACACTGAACGTGTGCCATTATTATGTCCAAAGAACGCAGAAATGTCACAGTCATTTTCTCTACCTGGCAGGGTGTCATTTGCATTGATGTTTGTCTCCAACCGTAACGACAAATGACAACAACAAACAATACACGGCGTGTTGTGAATCTCCTCATATTCTCAGCTGGCGTCTCTCTCTTTTCTCCTCTTTTCTCCTCCGTTCTGACACTTTTCAAATAAGCCAAAGCCATTTAAAAGTCACCGCGCCGTGAAAGTAACAAAAAGTCAATGACAGAACTAGACGCTATTCAAAATTCAATTTTTTTTCCTTCTCTCTTTTCCCCTACAATGGAAATACATAATTTCTCTTCACGCTTGTTTGGAGAGCCGCGAGGAGGAAATTAGACGTGCTCTTGTTAATAAGTGTATCTCTGCTTTTCTGCAGAGAGGAGGCGACGGAGGAGCTTATGTGGGTCACATTGAATTAATCTGACTGATTTCTTGTGTGCTCTAAATGAAACAGACAGTAATGAGGCCAGGGGTTGGGCAACATAGTTTTGGCAGTTTTCAAAATCACTATTTTACATTTTCGGTTTAATATTAATTGAATAGTTTGAAAGAGAGAGAGAGAAAGAAGGGAAAATGAATTAGACTCAATAGAATCTGACAGAAAAGTATTTTTTACTGGTTTCCAAAGATGAGTCGTTGAAAGATGTATAATTATGGAAGGAAGATTTTAAAAACACTGCCCTTATGGTCATGTCATCAATAAACTGCAGTTTCTGCCTCTGTACACCAGGGGTCCCAGGGCGCAGGGAAAACATTAATTCTCAGTAAAATGCAAACATTCTGAGGGCAGGGAGATAGATTAAATACAGCAGACTCTCTTCCACTTATCAAGAAGCTTGTCAAAATAAAAGTCTCAGGAGTCTTTAAGAAACACTTCCTTTAAAACCATCTACTCCTCCTTATCTTCTCTGCCTCCTTTATCTCATTTTCTTCATTGTTTTCCTGCTCCTCTTAAAGTCACTCCCATCTTTTCTCTCCCTTTTAAGAATTCCTTTCATTACTGGTCTTCATCACCGTTCTTCATCTTCTTCTCTCATCTCTCCTTAACATTTTCTTTTTCCTCTACGTCTGTTATTCTCCATCTTCCTCCCATTCTTCTTATCTCTATTCTCTTCTCTTCTGTTCCATTTCCCAGCTGTAACCTCTCCTCCATCTTATTCTCTTTTTCTCTCCTTCCTGCAACACTTCTCCTTTTTTTTCCCCTTTTTCGATTTGGATTGAGAGGAAAAATGCCAACAAAGACCTTTTGTCACCTAATGTGTTTGACAAAGGAACTATCCAAGGTGCTGGGCATCTGAAGAACAAGCGATGTTCAACAACTCTGGTCCAAAACATTTATAAAGAGATATAACCTTGTAAAAAAATCACGTTGCGAGTGTTTTCTGGCAGTCCTGCCTCCCCAGCTCTAACATCCTGTATTGCTCTGTGTGTCTGCACTGTTACTAATGGCCAATCTGGCACTAAAAAGACTGGAGCGAGTGATTTTACTGTTATAGGAAATAAATGGCTGGTCTGGGGCCACATTACCCCCTATTTCCTAAAGGGCTGATTCCCTGAGATAGATTCAAGCCTGGTAAAGATAATAGATATGCACTGAGCATCAGGGCCCGGGGGAGAGTGGGGATAGAAATGCAGAAAAAAATCTGTTGTTGCATCATTAAAGCAGTTCAGGTAGTTCTGCACATAACTTACATTTCAGTTTAATTTGATTTATATCTATGCAGAGGACATGGACATGGTTTTATATGATGTTACTGTATTTATATTCATTATCTTGCAGTGGTTGTTGTGCTGCTGTCTTTTCTGAATAGTCATGACTTCATAGCGAGTGAGGAAAAGATATTCTAATGTGGTTGATTTTCCAAAATGTCCAATTTTCCCCAGTGTTGTCTGTATTAAAATGCATGAAATGTTCAAGACTGGGTGGCTTGCATTTAATTACTCTGCCATTTGAACAAAGCCAATTGTTATGCACCAAATAAATTCATTAGAATTCAAAGCTGGACCCTTTGATGAAGACCCGAGTATTTTTAAGAGGACGCGTTTGGTCCTCAGGTATTTCTTTACAGTTAACGCCGGTCTGTCCTGAACACAGTGAGGACACCTCTGTCTTAGAGCTCTTTACAGGACTGGGGAGTAATTAGAAACAGTGTGGAGAGCAGGAACGTACCTCCAGAGAAGCTGGTCGCAGGGGAGAAGGATGGGAGAGAGCCCTCGTCTGCAGACTGTGCACAGAGGAGGAATGAAGGGAATACTGTGGAGGAAAAGAAAAAAAAGATGAAGAGTGTGAGCTGGGAACACAGAGAGAAGAATATAAATTACTTCATAACTTGCCATGAAACAAAAAGTCAGCAAATGTTGGCACAAATATAGGTTTCTATCTGAGAAATATATAGAAGCTGTGAATATTCAGGTCTAATCTACCAGTCAGCTGAAGCATAGGTCCAATAGAAGTGGTCCCCAACCACTGGGCTGGGGACCAGTACTGGTCCATGGATGAATTGGTGTTGGGCCGCAGAGAAATAATGTTTCCTTTTGGCTCCATCTGTCTATTCCTTCCACTTGATCCATATCAACAAAAGAACTGACCAATAGAATGGCTAGGATTCCATCATCAATAATGTAACTATATTTGATTAGGAAATATTTTCTCA
>JAFBJS010003157.1:368930-423541 GCA_016785265.1 Paraplagusia blochii | reverse complement strand
ATGACGCAGAGTCATTGATACAAGATTCTAACCTTGTATACTGGTCTGGTAGCAGAAAATTATAGGCTGTGTGCACTTGAGAAATCCCTGTTGTGTGCATGCACAGTTAATTCGGGTAGGAATATTTTATAGGTAGGAAAATATTTCAGAACATCGTAAATTTCATTTTATCAAGGGGCATTTATCTGCCACATCTTAACGACAGGTCCGTGAAAAAAGTACCAGACATTTAACTGGTCCATGGCACAAAGAATGGGTTTCTTATCTCACATTGGTCAATTTGTCTTGGATTTTGGACATTTTTGCTCTTTTTGCTGAAATATAAATAGGTTTACTCTGCAATCACATCAATCTGTGTTCACACCGACCGTTACTTCAAAAGTACAAAGACTTTAAAAGCTCCTCAGTCCCAGTGAACTGACTCTGTGCTGAATATATTCCCACCTTTCTTTCTGTGTATTTGACCTACATACAAAAGCCAAATCAGTTCATACATTTTTAAAGACCTGGTGTGTTTTTTTGTGATTCCACATCAGTGATGTAAAACCATAGAATACACAGTGACAACACAGAGTAAACATAAGAAAGTTTAAGGACAGAGTGGAGAATCACAGGAGGAACAAGCGTCCCCCGGGTATTTTTACATAATCTACTTTTGGCCTGCTGGGAAAAAAATATGAAATTTCTCACTGGTGCAAACAAGCAGAGGCAGCGAGGCATGAGTTAATCTGTTTGTTCTCTCATGCCTGCCTCTCTGCTGCAGCACCAGAGCCAGAATGTTCCACTGTACAGAGGATTTATACTTTCATGAGTAAACACTGGTCATCTGTCCGTTCAGCTTTTCTGGTTCCTACGCTACGTCGACTTCCTTTCTATGATCTGCTCCAACGCTTCTGCTGTTTATCCCTGTGCTTCTGGTTGTGTGGTTTTGAAGGTTGTCAGGCTGGACTTTCTGCTTTGTTTATCTACTCAAAACTGAGTTTGAAGCTCTTACAAAGTGTAAACATCTTCAGATTTGTTTAGTCTGCAGGTGAAGAAGGTACTGACGCAGGTCCAGTCTGTTCAGTTCTCTGTCGTAGTGTTAAGGTCTTAGACCATGTCTGTGTAAATGTACTGGTTCTGAATGGATCCCGACATTTAGAACGTCTCTTTGTTCAGGATATATATATAAAAAAAAATAAACTGAAAGAAGACGGAAAAGGTTTCATACCAGAGTCAGGCCTGAGGTTGGACTGATGAGACGGCTGCTTGACCAGCAGATGAAGATGGAGGAGGTGTAGGAGGACGAGGTGTTCCTGCAGCAGGTGGATCAAACTGTGGTCAGCAGGGCAGAGCGACACTTCAGCCTGTCTTACTGCACTTCTCCATCAGCTTCACTGTTGCAGTGAATGAAGGCTGCAGTTCTGGAGCAGTTCTAACACACACACACACACACACACACACACCTACCAGAGCAGAACGATACGAGGAACGATGTTCCTTGTGAAATTGAAATGGGAAATGAACACGGTTGAGTTGCTTAACGATGGCTTCATATCAGAAGAACATGTTGCTGTGAAAGAACAGCGACTTTCAGCCCACGCTGCTGATGTGGGTTTGGTTTTTTTCCCACAAAGAGGATTAGGGTTTGATGCCTCTGGAGATGTTAGGAGGGTAATTCCATTTTGGAAGTAACAGCGTTAGACCAAATAAGTCGGAGACTCTGACAGAGAACGGCCATTTAACAGTTTTCACTGGCCAGAAGTGAAACGTTCAAACCATCAGTTGGACACAGACGACCGGTGGAGACCAGTGTTTTTGTCCAACCTCCTCAACAGTCCTGGACCTTGTGCTACATTTAGTTCTTTTTGGCTGTTTGTTTGAATCATTTTTATTACTGAAACAATTTAATTGAATCATATTTTGTTGTTAAGATTGATGAATATTACATTTTATCCATAAAAGGTTTCATGTTCATTGCAGTTTTTGCAGATTATTTTCCCCCAAACTTTATTGTTGTCTGTTCACAACATTAAAAATAGCATCATCTCCATGACAGAGATGTGGCAGATGTTTGAGCTCCAGTCTTCGAGGCGAATGTCGTGTGTTGAAATTTCACCTGAGGAAAATATTTATAAGGTGACAAACAGTAGCAGAGACAGTAATGAGGATGTAACCCGTAGGACGGAGGCGTAGGCGCTTCACCTTCCACGACGTTATGAAGAACACAAATTACAGGTACTTATACGTCGCCTTCACTGACACTCTGTGCATCTCTATCTCCTTGCGGCACATGTCTCTGTGCCTTTCAGAGAGACAGACAGCGTGTTTGTCTATGTGCATTAACAAGACAAGGCCGCACCCCCCCAACTCCCCCTCCAACCCCCCACCTCGCCCCTCCAGGCAACTTGTGCATCTTTTATCACATCTTTAATTAATTTGAAGCCCATAATGGAGGCTGCAGCGGTTTCTTTTCAATAGACGCGCCTGAATGAGAACAGGGATGAACAGATACTCTTATGTATCACCCCCCCCCCCCCCCCCCCCCCCCCCCCCCCCCCCTCATCCTCATCCTCACCGCCCCCTGCTGTCATTATTCCCAGCTCCCAGGCTGATTCTCTGTCATTGGCATGTGTGACATATCTGGAGCTCCTGTCAGTCTGGGCCTCCAGACGACAGAATCAACAGAAAATAAAGAAATTCTTCTCTGGTTGTGGATTCTGAGGAGAAACAGAAGGATTTGATTGACTTTTCATTTGTGACAGAATTTAGAACTAATTTAGCCTTTTTTTAATTACCTTTTTCTCTCATTTTTAACTTCTCACTGTTGGGATATTAGGAATATTTCAGGCATACCGGATTTTTGGATGTTTTCATGAAAAATTTCCCAAATGTCAGTCTGTGAAATCCAGGTCAATGCTCCTTTTTGTCTATTTTTCACCAACCTCTTTCTGCCATGTCTCAATTATTTTCTATTCTCCAGTTATTTCTGTCCAAATGTCTTATCCTCTGGTCCAGTGACCTGCACTGGTTGGATTGGTGCTGCAGTGAAATAATTTATAATTCATTTTGTTGGACCTGATGGTTATATAATAAAGTGAATGTTTTATTTTGAAAATCTTCTCTTTAAACAATCCATTTTACTTGTACATCTTCTTCGCTTCTGCCTGCAACTGACTTTTCTTCTCTTCCTTCATCAGTTCCTCCTCCCACTGTAACGGCACCATGGTCCTCCTGCGGGCCTCCTCACTCTTCCTCCTCACCCTGACCCTGCTCCCACAGGGGAGGCTGGGATGCCCAGTTGGCTGCCGATGCTACAGCCTCACCGTGGAGTGTGGATCTGTCGGGATCAGAGAAATCCCGCAGGGCGTCCCCTCTCTCACTAAGGTCAGTTGGCAGAGTGGAGCCTCTGTGTGGAGGCTGTTGTATCACTTTACTTCCCCTTTGATCCACTCTTATTACTGTTACATTTTGGTGTTTAATCAATTCGTCATGACCTTATTTGATGTGGGCCTGGGGGAGGATCTGTGCGGCGTCTGCGTAATTATTTATTCCTGCACAGAAAGTGACTCCCGCTCGGCCCTCTGATCATGTTGTTAAACATCGCGTCGTCTCTTTTACTCCGGGGTGCGGGCTCCTCCACATCACTGCAGCTTATGAATATTAATGAAAAGCATGTAGCACATAAATTGCTCCATTAACCTTGTTCAGCAGGTCCATCTCTCTTTAAGCGAGCCGTACCTCGCGGCCCACGTTCCGTTGGCGCCGGCACGAAGACAACGTGGATGAACGTGCGTCACTAATCAAGCAGAGAGTCGGAGACAGCGCTCCTCGTTTGACTGCAATCACTCAAACCCTGCGGCGTTTGAAGTTGTTTGCTGACAGACGTTGTTTGATGCACAGGAAAAACAGGAACCAGTTCACGGTGATGTCACTGAAACCACAGCGACCAGACTCTAGACCAGATCACATTGTTTCTACCGACTACATTAACATACATTAAAGGAGCAGCACCAGTGTCTGACTGCAGATAAGTTTGATGTTGATTCAATAACCAACACAGAAACAGAACACGTTTCACTTTCACAGCAGAACAACAAAGGCAAACATCCTAGAATGAACAAGGTGACACAACGTTTACTGAAAAGTCCAGAGAAGACTGTGGTAACAGTCATTTGAATGCATCAAAATATCTCATAATTATTAATGAAATAGATAAGAAAAGAAAATAATCCAAATTCTATTGAAACAATGCCTTGAAGACAAGCAAACAAAAAAGAACCAACAATTTGGTCAAATAAATGAGAGAAACAGCTTCAGGAGAATCAACACAATAGGAACAATAGCTGCAGGTGAAAAAACTAAAACAACTGATGACTTATTCATTTCACACGGTAGAAGCCATGGAGCAAAAAATGGAAGAATAGGTGAGAAAAATTGGCATAAAAAGTGATAAAATTTTAATATCACCGCAAAAATATAGCAACGCTAGTGTTCAGTGTCTTCTTCTCCCTTGGTGTGTCCCTTTTCTCAGGGGTTACCACAGCGAGTCAACAATTTCCATCTCCCCCTGTCCTCTGTATCTTCTACTCTGAGTCCAACTACCTCCATGTCCTCCCTCACTGCGTCCATCAATCTCCTCTTTGTCTCCTACCTGGTAGCTCCATCTCTAGATCATTCTTCTACCACTGTCCCTCCTCTGAACACGTCCAAACCGTACTATTGTTCAGTGTAATGAAGTATAATATATTTGGTAAAAATCAAAGTAAAAGTAGTAACAAATGGTGTTACAGGAGAGTTACCCAGGTATGGAGTGTCAACAGTGTCAAACCTCACACCAGTCTGTGTTTTTACTCCTCTCTCCTCAGACCATCTTCCTCCAGGACAACGCCATCGTGCAGATCCGCCTCCAGGACCTGACCCGCCTCGGCAGCCTCCATTACCTGTACCTTCAGAACAACAGCATCTCCGCCCTGGAGCCGGGGGCTTTCCTCAGTCAGGGGCAGCTGCTGGAGCTCGCCCTGAACGGAAACCTCATCCACCTGGTCACGGCGGACATGTTCCGGGGTCTGGAGCACCTTCGAATCCTCTACCTGGCCGGGAACCAGATCACCAGAGTTCAGGACCACACCTTCAGGGGTCTGCAGGTCGGTCAATCACATGCTGCATGAATACAGGCATATTTATGACACAGTGATTTATTCTAATATTTAACTCAAGTCTTTTCTGGGAAGTGGAAAAAGCTCAGTTTGCGTCGCTGCCACATCAGTGAGGTTTTCTGCTGAGTTTTTCAGGAAAACTGTGGCTGTAAATCCAGCTCTGGGCAGCACCGTATGACTGAGTGATCCAAAGCAGGGTTTCTGCAGGGGGAGTCATAACACAGTAATGGATGACCAGCAATATATGTTTAGAACATGGCCGACGGCCCCCGTGACCACCTGTGAGGGGCACCGCAGTCGCAGCGAATATAAATAGCTAATAAAAATCCAATTGGAAATAAATCTCCGACTCGACGTCTGCGTCTGCAGCTTTTCCCCTTCAGTCTTCTTTGTGCTGCAGGAACAATAGGTTGCACTTTAACAAAAAAGGTTGTTGTGTTTATTTTAGTTATCTTCCCTTTTTTTGAGCATAGGCCAAGTGTCGCTTTGGAAGCCGAGCGTGTTTAATAAAAGATAACTTTTTGCGTGAAGCATTTTTACGAAGCAGACACGAGAAAAAGAATTAATTCTGTTGAATAAATCAAAGAATAAAATGACTCAGTTGCAACAAGATCCTCACCCCGATACCCAAAATAGGTCAAGTTTTCTTCTCTAACCTGTCTCTGAAATAAAGGCGAGCTAAATTTCAGCAGCCTCTATCCTGCAAGGACCTTCTTCAACTTCCCGTCCCAGGATTGAGTCTGGTCTGGCTTTCCTCAGGAACGTCCACCGTGACCCAGGTCTTCTCTGTGCCTGGATCCTACAAAAAAAATACCCAGAAAGAGTGACAAGCCACGGGTAGAGAGGAGAGGGTAATTACTGTGGCAGGAGGCAGAGGGAGAGAGACATGCAGACGCAAGGGAAGGCACAGAAGAGGGCACAGAAGTAGGGAGGACAAAAGGTGACACACACTCAGAGAAAAACAAGAAAACACTGAAACAGAATTCCAGGGGAGCTGGATGTGAAATCTGACAGTCCCATTGTCAGCTCCAAGTTTCAGGTATAAAGTCGTGTTGGCGTTTTCAGGTGATGCTGCTCAATAATGTGATTAAACCAGACTTTGGTGACAAACTAAGGCCTGCGGTCCAGGCGCAGCCCGCACATATTTCTAATTCAGCTGCCTTTTCCCCATGTTTTCGCTATAGATGCTGAAGAGAAAGTTAAAAACATTTCAGCACCTGGAAGATCTCCCGTCCAATTAGATGACAGACTGATGCCCTTTGTCGCTATGGTGGAATATTCCGGAGAAAATCTACTTGGATGTTTGTGTCTGGATGACAAGCGCGACAAGAGTCTTATCAGAATTGTGTTACACGTGACCTTTAGAAATAAACCGTCAGACTGGCGACTCATTTATGTCCAATCTGACATTTCAGCAGTAACAGAGACATTCCTGATATCTGGAGCATATTTATTTATTGTGCTATTACAACTCTGCGAACTAGGGGGAGCTGCACCCTAGGGGACAGATGTTGAATCAAAATATTATTAAACATCTGGTTATATATATTTTCTTATCTGTACAAACCTCTGTACGGTACATACGATGTACTGAATATCCAAAAATGATTACAAATTAATAAAATGAGCTGAAATACTGCCATCTTGTGGCATTACGTTCATATACAGGACATACATTTCAGGGCACACAAAACACTGATTTTCTGTTATCTGGTTTTCATTATCAGGGGAAAAAGCCTTAAAGATTCTCACTAAGATAATTTTGCAAACATCGGGGGAATATTATGGGTTGGTCAATGTTATCTGTCATCCATAGTGAACATTCGAACACAAATTTTGTTCTGCGTGGTAAAGGTGAAGAATGAGAGATATTTTATCCAATCAATGTCAAGACCAGTGGAAAGAGTTCCGTTCAAATGCCGCCGTAGAAGTGAACTGAAGTCCTGAAGGTGATCGTGTTCCATGTTTCACTTCAGTAAATAAAATGAAAAACATACAAATAAATTGTTAGTTTGAAATTGCATTTTTTTTCCCTGACATGTCTGGCATCAAATCCCATCCGTCTTCAGTCTCCACCGCTGCATTCCCGTTAAAAGATGTTTCTGCTAAATATAAACTCTGGCTCCAAAGTCAATACAGAGCAAACTTTGGAATGAGTCAGGTGGAAGTGAGCCCTTAAATTCAACATTTCTATTCCTCCTCTCCTCTCAGCTTACATCTCTCACCTTTTTCTCTCCCCCATGCTGTACGTCTTTTTGATGTCTGCAGCGTCTGCAGGAACTCCACCTGCAGGAGAACAGCATAGAGCTGTTGGCTGAGCAAGCCCTGTCAGGCCTGTCATCTCTGGCTCTGCTGGACCTCAGCAGAAATCACCTCCGCACCCTGGGAGCCTCATCCCTCAAACCGCTTGTCAGCCTGCAGGTGCTTCGTGTCACAGGTAGGCAGAGACCGGAGAGGAATCCTTAAAACACGCCGCGTCTGCGGCCATTATGACATCATCCTGTAAGGTTGAATTTAACGCGTCCATAGATCAATTTCGGAGGAGATGACACTGTCAGGAAAAATATGGCGTGGGTGCGTTGAAAATTCATGCCCTGCCAATGAAATTTTAAAAACTGTCCACAGTCGACACATCGACGTGAATGGAAATGATCTGTACGTACTTGTAGTCACTTTTCAGAAGGTTTCACTGACCTCCAGGGGGAGACACTGGATTAACATGCAGGAATATGCAAAAAAAAATAAATTTTGAAATCAATCAGTCAATGAAATTTTATGTATATAGCTCAGATTTACAAATCAGATTTGTCATACGAGTGCATGTTCAAGAACTCACTGCTAGTTATAGGATCACTTTCTCTAATGGATCAAAGTTACAAAATAATAATTAACCTCCATGAAGGCAGTAGAATTTGTTTTTATGGCGCCACCTACCTGCTGAGGGGTTAGATGTTGTCTGATTCCCTGATTCTCCTTTCCGCTCCAGAGAATCCCTGGCGTTGTGACTGTGCCCTCGGCTGGCTGCGGACCTGGATTAGCCAGGACGGTCAGCGTCTCCTGAGTTCTGCTGAGCAGCGTCAGCTCATGTGCTCCGAGCCGCCGCGTCTCTCTCACCTCAGTCTGGCGGAGGTGGCCCCCAACAGCCTGGTCTGCATCCCACCTGTGGTCCAACTGGAGCCCAGCCATCTCACTGTGCGACTGGGGGAGAGTGTTCGAGTCTCCTGCCAGGCTTCAGGTTACCCTCAGCCCCTGGTGACCTGGAAGAAGTCCTCGCACGGAAAACCTCAGATATCTCCACGACGTTTGGTCCAGGAGCCGGGGCCCAGTGGAGAGCTCTTCAAGCCTGGGGTTGGAGGGGTGGTCACAGCTCTGCCCAGCAGTGGGGGTCTGACTCTGGGGGGAGCTGGTGGCTTCCATGGCTTGGTGCGAGGAATTGAAGAAGGAGGCGAAAGGGACAGTTTTGATCCGGACACAGGAAGTGGAATGCTGTTCCTCAGCAACGTGAGCGTAGCTCACGCCGGGCGTTACGACTGCGAGGCCTGGAATCCTGGAGGAGTGGCCAGAGTTACTTTCCACCTGGCTGTCAACATGTCCTCGTCTTCATACGCATCCCAGTCCTGGCCTCGTTTCAACGCTCACCCCTTTGTCTCCTCCTCCTCCAACTCCCTCTATCAGCAGGACATCGTGGACATGACCCAGGAGTCTTTGTACGAGCAGGACAGCATGGACTTCAGCGCTCTGGGCCCGGCCACGCAGACCGCCATCGCCATTGGTATCTCCCTGTTGGCGCTCACTGCTATTCTGCTGGTGATCATGATCTACAGTCGCCATCAGCAGTACCAGGAAGAGGAGGCGGGTTCTTACTGCACCAGCAAGGAGGAGAGCATCCTGTACGTCAACGACTACTCCGACGGACCCACCACCTTCTCCCAGCTGGAGGAGTACCGCGACGACCAAGGCCACGAGATGTACGTCCTCAACCCGACCAGGCCTGTGCCCGGATCCACTTCAGCCAGATGTACCATAATGGGCGGGTTTGTCCAGCAGGGGGGGCTAAAGGAGGCGCTCCTGGAGCATGAGATGGTGCAGACACTGACCAGATCTGGAGGACTGGGGATTCGCAGAAACCCAGCGGATGGAGGAGAAGGTCCACTGACGTCTGACCCAGAGGAGCTCCTCCTGAGTCAGAGTCTGCTGTTTGGATCACAGGTCGCCTACGAGATTCACTGTTAGGCTTTTTTTTCTGGCATGAAACAATTTCCTGAAGGACTTCATTGAAGAACTAAACTTGATCAGAGAAGTGTGTTCAGGTGAGACATTAACTTTAAAAAAGCAGCATCATGGGAAAAAATAAAATAAAAAAATAAGTGAAAACAAAATAGAAAAAGGAATGAATATCATTTTTTTTACCAAATTGTTTTTTTTAATAATTCTCCTTCAGGTAGAACTGAAAAAAAAAATCCCTGGAGCGACCACAGAGGGGATTTTGACTGCAAACATTCTATTTAGACATTTCTTCAATAACCAGCAAACACCCAAGGATAAATACTTCACATTTATATAATTCAGTGATAAAATTTACTGTATTAAACTGAAGGCCAAAAAGCACTGAACTAAAGTCAATTCCTCTGATATGACAGCTCATTAAATGACTCTATAGCATACAGACATTCCCCTTTAGTGTCATATTTATATTTACATTTCATTACAAAACATGCAGTTTGAGGGTCACAAAACTTAAACTCTTCAATATAGTTTAAAAGAATTAAACTCTGACATATTTATAATTATAAAGACAACATCCTATTGTCAGAACCTGAGAAATATTAACTCTGTATGACGTACCAGGTACAGGGTCCACTGTGATGTTCCGTGTTCCGACTCTATTTTCGGTTTTGGTGATTTAAAAGCACACAAAATTAGTTGCTGCCCCCTACAGGCTACACGGGTTGTTAGGTGTGAACCTGAACTTTGCATTTTTTTCTGGTTTGAAAATAAGAGTATCGTCTGCATAACGTAGACAAAACTGTAAACTGTGAACTCCAAATTTGATTAAAAACCTATTTTTGTTATACAACACACAGGCTAGGAGACAGTCAAGGTCATGTATTTTCATTTTTTTTTTTTACAGTCAAAATTGCAGTCTTGGTAGTTCCAGCGTTGGTTAAATTTACTGGAAGGAAAATCATTTCTGAATTCTCAAAAAAGAGGCTAAAACTGTGCAGTATTTTTTGTGAAGTAAAACTTAAAAAAAATATTATATTTTGTACTGTTTGTCTTTAGGACCTGTGTGTATGATTCGTGTGTGTGTGTGTGTGTGTGTGTGTGTACTGTCTGTGTTTGTGTGTAAATAGTTCCTCTGTTGAACTAGACTTCTCAGAACCTTCTTGGTGGAACGTTCCGGTCGTTCTCACTGAAGCGTCGTCGGATCTCTGTGTTTGGAGACGTTCTCTTTGTCTCGGTGGAGACCTTTCCACCGCAGCGTCGTGCTCTTTCATCTGAATGTGACTTTTGTTCCAAGCGTCTCCTTTGCATCGTTCCATTGTCTCGATTCAACTTGAGAACATTGGCATCACTTTGCAGTTCTAATTCTGTAAATAACGCCGAAAGATTTTGATCTCCTGATTCTCTTCGTAATAAAAAGTCATTTCCAACAGATTCGACCTGTGGGATTCTTTCAAGGTCAATGTGTTGCCTTTACAGTCGGTCTGTGCTGCTAAATCTGGGAAAGATCTTTCTTTTAACCCCCGCTCCCTCTGCTGCCTCCCTTTTCTCCAGTTCAGCTCCTAAGATGCTGCAGCTCTCAGTCACTGCGCAGAAGTCGGTCTCAGAGAGGGTCATGGTCCATAAACTCTTTTATTTCCACACTCTGATGACGCTGCCGCCGCAGCTGAGAACTGTAGTATCAGGTGAGCTCTGAGGCGACACTCAGCCTGAGACCAGAGAGAGCCATATTGGGAATCTGTCTTGAAACGCCATAAAAATCCATACCTCACATCAAGAGCAGGAGCAGATATCGATTCTCATTCAGAATCATACTAATGTTGTGTTCAAGTGCTCGTTCTGGGCTGTCAGAGGTTACAGCTGTGTTAAATGTGCTTTCTGTGCAATCACAGAGGAGCGCAGAATCACACGGCCGCAGGTCACTTCGCATTTGATTCAAAAATCATGTGGCCTCACAATGGCATCGCTGGTGTGTACGGCCGTTCTGCGGCTCTTCAGGTGTGAAAGGCAGGAAAATGAATTCTGAGAAGCTACAGGAGTGAAGATCAGGAAGAATGTCTGCTGTGTAATGTCTGACATTACTGAGGTGTTTTCATTGGAGAGTCAACGACAGAGTTTCGGAGAGATTTTGACACAAATTCCCTCCCAAAAGTAGCTATTTTTTATTTTTTGGAGTAAAAAAATTATAATAAAAATCCTCATGTATTTTTCAGCTACTTCTAGAGCAAGCATTGCTAAACTACAGCCCGGAGGGTGGATTATTATAACAAATATGGCTTTTTTTTCAAATTATGTTAGAAATGAGTATTATCATCATAGTTCTGGTGGTAGTGATGGCTTAGCGATTGAGGAAGCAGACTTGGGTTCACAAGCCTTGGGTTCAAATCCACCAGCTGTTGTCTACGTTGCCTCTGAAGTGCTCTAATCATGGCACCACCCAACCCACCACAGAAAAGACTGAAAACCTTTATGCATGACTTAATCATTGACTGTTCCGTGAAGACCCCATCTATCTGCTCCTGTCACAGCCCAGTTGCTCGTTCTAGACCCACTTTAATCCTTTTTACTCTTTGTTCAATTTGGACAAAAGGTTAAAGAACTAAAAAAAAAAAAACTGGTCCTCAGTGAAAGATTCCACAGTCGAGTTACAATCTAATTTAATTCCAAACAGAACTTCAACCTAAAATGACCTCAGAGTCCAACTGCAAACAAGTCCCTCAAAAGTTACTGTAACTTCAATAGAATGTCCCCATAAGTATGGGTTCGGCAGGACACACACACACAGCTTTATGATGACGGACATGGATGTGCGAGACATTTTTCCATGTTTCCTCTCTGTGTCGAGGACACGACGGCGACAGCCGCCCTCCTTCATTTGTCACCGTCTGCCGTCTCACTGTTAGACTTCAATAGTTCTCGTTCCCTCGACGATGGAGTCGGGAAATCCTGAAGTAAAGACTTTTTCACAAAAATATGGAACCGCAGCTTTGAATCAATAGGCCTGTGACAGCGGTGCTTAATCAGAACAAACTGTCCGATGAAGTCGTTTGTTTCCATCGGTTTAATAATAAAACATAAGTACAATGCATAACAGCACTCAGGGAATTACTGCTGCACATTATGTCACTTAGAAAAACGAGCGTCTTCTCAGTAATTTAGTCTATTTATCGTGGAGATTGGCCTAAATGAGCGAACGAATGTTTTGAGTGACAGTAATGAAGACGAAACGCGGCCATTTGTGAAACGGTGGCACAGAGATGAAGAGTGTTTCTCAGATATTCAATTAGTCAATGATCTGATTAGAAGTGTGTGACTCTGAGGGTCCAGCTGTGGACTGTCACCAGGACACAAACGGAAAGGAGTCAAGGAACTAGACAAGAAAGGAGAAATATTTGAGATAAGGGGAGGCAGCAATAGGTCGGACTGACTGACCAAAGAAACTGATACAAAAGGCTTCACTGAACAAAAAGTTAAGGCACAAAAAAAAGCGTAAAATGAATTAAAAAATTTGATATGACATCTGCCTGGAAGAAAATCTGAAACTTGAATAAAATCAACAGCTGAATAAGTTGTGATAAAAGAAAAATATCCCAAAAGAGCAATTATTAAATCAGAGTTAAAACACTCAAAAACATCTGGACCTCATATGACGAGTCAAAGTGCCACAACTGGACCCCAAGCCAAACTTTGATTTGACGTATTTAGCAAAGAAACATATTTTTGTTTGTCCACGGCGCCGCACGGTGTTCAGCTGTTGCTGTCGCTATTAACGGCAGTGATTTCGGTCGGTGATAGACCTGTGGGCTGGTCAATACATCAGGTTACCTACAGGGGGCGAGCTGTAAATGAGAGAGCCACAGGATTGACTTAATGGACAAGAGATTCTGCAGAACCTCAGACCAAAAAGGCAGAACACGAGTTTCCATTCAATATTCAGGAGAGAACGTTCTGGAGCTTTTTTTTATTTTCATCAAACCTACGTTAGCTGCTCCTGGGTGAAACCACTCAGGCTGTGAGTTTGGGTTTTAAGAGCGTTCGGGGACAATCAAGGACACTCGTCAACATCAGCATAATTTGACTGCTTTTCATCCTGACAGAAAAAGGTGGGAGATAATAAGACGTGAAGTCGGTGGAATCTTTGAGGACTGGAGGGAGGGAGGAGAGAGGGAGAGAGAAGGAGGGGAGAAGACAGAGAGACAGAATGTTAGGTTGATCCAGAGCTAGGGAAAGATGGGAGTGAAAGAGAGACAGAATGAACGAGAGAGGAAGACAGATTAAAAAAAACAAAACAAAATAAAGCTTAAAGGGGGAGGAGAGGGGGAGAGAGAGAGAGAGACATCTTAGAAGATAGAGAGATAAAGAAGGTTGAGACAGAGCTCAGGGAGGAGGAAGACAGGGAGTGAGAGAAGAGGAAGAGGAAAAGACAGGTAGACAGCTCCAAGGAAACAGAGATAAAGAAAGACAGATAAGCAGGAGACAGACAGACAGTGAGCTCCAGTCTGTCATACTAATGCCCTTCTTCATCCCCTCGTCTTCCTCGCCTCCACAGTCTGCTGTCACGTCTTTAAAGCAGAGTCAGAACGAATGGGAATGAAAGATGATCCGAGGTCAGATGTATAAATATTAAAGACTGAAGAACAAATTTGTGTCGGTCCTGACTTGAGCAGGAGTTTGTGTAGAAACACAGAATCATCAGGGTTTCAGTGTGAAGGCGACAGGTGAGGACGGAGGAGTCCAGGTTTCTGTCGTCCACCTTAGACCACAGCCATTCACACACTGATAAACCAGCCGGACTGAAAACACTCCCTGACTCCAAGCCCAGACTGTGTTCTTCCATAATTTATCACATTATGGCTAAAAGCTTAGTTTGAAAAAATGATCCTCCATATCTGGATAACTGCAGTCGGAGAGAAACGTCTCAAAAACTGTGCTTTTCTCAACGGCTCAAAGTCCAGTCAGCAGAAATAGGACGGTATTTAAGACAGGTTTGCAAAAAAATAAAATTAACCTTAACGGATGTAAAGAAAAATGAACGGTGGAAACAGTCGACTGGAGGGAAAATAATAAACAAAATAATCCACACAACAGGCCAATGGCATCATCAACACCGGTGTTGTGCAAGTTACTTTAAAAAAGTAACTTATTACTTATACTAGTGACTGCTCTAAAAAAGTAACTAGTTACGTTACTAGTTACTTAATTATAAAAGTAACAAAAACGGTGTTACTGAATGGGAAAGGTAACGCGTTACGTTATTAGTTACTGAGAAAAGTAATTACGTTACGTACTGGCGTTACACGTAACGTTAGCGTTAGTCCCAACACATAGTGTGGCTCACAGAACCTGGCAGCTGTGGGATTCAAACCTGGAGCCTTGTGAACCCAAGTCCGCCTCCTCACCCACTAGGACACCATTGTCAACCTGGATTGAATCAGAAATCAAGTGTTTGGACGATATTGACATATCTGACCTGTCTCGTGTTATTTAAGGTGTCAACACAGGAAGGGTCACGGTGGTGCAGTGTGATTTGGGTGTCAGTCGTGGAGACCTAGCAACAGATACGAGGATGACGATGAATGGATAAATGAATGTGTGCTTCACTGCGTGAAAACAAAAAAAGAAAACTTTGTTCTAGTTACGATGGTCCTGGTCCTGGTCCTGGTTCTGGTCCGGTTCACTTGACATCTAATTAGACTGCATGTGGATCTGGAAGCAAATTGAGTTTGACAGCTCTGGGTTGAAGGCAGAATTCCTCAGAATTTCATCTGCAGATTCAATATTTGAATGGATGTCAGAATTAATCAGTGTTGACTTTTCATTTCTGTTTCCACTTATTCAAAAATGAAAAATATACATGTCGCAGCAGGGCATGATTTTTATTCACACCTGCAGAGAAAAGTGCAGCAAAAAAAAAAAAAAAATTGAAGTCGAAAAAAAACCCTCAACAATCAGCTCTTTTGTGTTCATTCAGCTCCTGCAGTAACAACATCGTTTCCAGGTAACTGTGTAATTAGAGCTCACGTTGGTCTTACAGGGGGATTCTTTCACATGGAGATTTGTTATTCACAGTTTGAAGGAACAGCGTGTGATTTCCCGCCCAGCTTTGTACCACATGAGTGAAAGCCAAAAAAGAAAAAAAAATTAAGAAAGAATAAAAGGAATCACCACAGGCCAAAAGTACAATTTGAATCCTCCAATGTGTCAGTCAAACAGAGAGTCCTTTCCTTGGCTCTGAGACAGCCTGCAGGGCTGGAACGGTCCTGCGGAGCACAGACGTCAGCGCCTCCTGCTGGATTCAAGTGTCTCACTGACATCTGCATAGTCATGTCTGCTGCTTGACTTTTTCTGCTGATGCTACTGTCAAAAAAACCTTAGAGCTACAGATCACAGAGGAGGAAGAAGAGTTGGAGGAAGAAGTAAAAATGATTTGGAGAATTTGGATGTTTAGACACTGAGTCCAAGGTCTGACCCAGTGGACAAGTCCCACAGTAGGACGTTAGTTGGTTTTGGGTCCGTGTTTCATTCCTAGTTGGTTGTTTTCTCCAGTTAGACCTTTTGTCATTGTTAAGAAGGAAGGAAGTAGAGAAGGAAAGGAGTGAGGAAGGAAGGAAAGAAGGAAGAAAGTAATGCAGACTTCCTTCCTTCCCTTCCTCCTTCCTTCCTTCTTGGCTCTAAATGTTTATTTCTTCTAGATCTAGACGATCCCTCAGATCCCTCACTCCTGACTACCATCACACCAACCACAACAACTACAACTACAGTCAGACCAACTACAGTCAGACCAACTACAGTCAGACCAACAACAACTACAGTCAAACCAACTACAGTCCGACTGACAACAACTATAGTCAGGCCAACAACAACATCAACCACAGTCAGACTGACAACGACAACTACAGTCCGACTGACAACAACTACTGTACAGTCAGATCAACTACAGTCAGACCAACAATATCAACTACAGTCAGACTGACAACAACAACTACAGTCTGACTGATAACAACTACAGCCAGACCAACTACAGTCAGACAGACAGCTACAGTCAGACCGGTCTTGATGTGTCTGGTTGTGCTTCATTTATTAAAACAAAAATACAATACCTATATAATATAATAGGCAATAAAAGGCTGTATATCACAGTAAAAGTCACTAGATGGCAGCATTACAGCTAAGTTAATTAATCCCATACTAACATACAGGTGTGTACAGATAGATTACTATTACCAGGCCTATATTGGTATATTAGAATAAAATATTAAGGGTTTAACATGTGAAAAAGTTTAATATAAGACACGTTTTTACTTTAATTATATTAATGAATAATAAACTAAGTGAGACTCTGTCTTTAACCTCCACTGTACCATGGTGTCTGGACAGTGAGAGGATGAACTCTGTTACTGTTGTCATTTATTTTATTTTAGTGTGTGTTTCTCCTGCTGTTTGATCCACCATTAAACTGCTCAGGCCTGTCCTGCGGCTGAGGTCAGGGTGGAGTGAGTGTTGGTGGGTGGAGGGGCACTAAACATCATCTCGCCCCGGGCAGTAAAATGCTGAGTGGTTCGGTCAAAACTGCTGGTAAACAAACCTTTAGGCCTCAACAGCTCGGTTTTATTTAACAATGTCACAAATAATTCTGGTATTTGGTCAAATCTGAACTCTCTGGCTCAGCGTGGATGGTGAGGCGTTCGATGGCCTCCTGCGTGTCTCCTGTGACGGACGTCTGCGGCGAAGCACTCGTTCGCAGTCTTGTTAACACTCGACCACAGCTCACTTCCCACAGGGTCGTAAACGCTTTAATTGATTTTACAGCCTTTCCAGGCGTCATGGGCAGAACTGCACAAATAAAAATCAATGTCCTGTTAAGGTGGGAAAAATATGTGTATAAATATTGCACTGTTTCTCTGCAGTGAAGCAACGTTGCTGAGGCAAAACGCAGCCAAGTAGAACATATTAGCTCCTGCTGAACTGCAGCCGAGGAGAGTCAGCAACGACCACCGTCACTTTCTCTTCATTTTTCTTTGCGGTTTGTGACATAAAAGCCACGGTTTACGATAGTCATCAGCACCAAAATGACCAAACACAACGTATCCCACCTTTATTCTCCGGGAACAGCTCGAAAAATTGAGTTGTTGCGGCAATAAATTGGCCGATGTCGACAGCACTATAGAAGCATGAAATGGATATTGATCCTTTTGTGCTTCTTATTTTTCTTCACAGACTTTTCTCACTCTATTAATGGTCGAAAACGCAGCATCAGCCCGGAGTCATTATCCTAATCTTCAATTTCTCTTTGTTTCTGTGTGAGAAAGTAATTTTCTTCCAGGCTGAGTGATACATACAGGAAAATTGACAGAACTATTTTTTTGAAAATTAATCATGTCTCTCCTCTCCAGTCGGCTGATAGCTATAAAGGGGTGACAAAAAGATGTATTTCAACTTCCAACCACACGAGGACAAATCACGCTTTTTAAGAACTCTCAAAATCCAATACTACAAGTGACCGTAATGATCTGACAAAATATGCACTTTAATATTTATAAAGTTCAACCAAATGCTTTATAGATGATAACTGATTTATGGTGTTCAAGGATATTTTCAAGGGTAACCCCCCCAACCAACCCCCCAACCAAACCCCCACCCTCCCCTGCTGTTTTTCCGCCCGAGGATACAGCAAGCAGCTGTTGTATTGTAAATTTCTCTGAAGTGAAGGTTGAAGGAAGTGTCAGGAAAACCAAGGAAATGAAGACGATGTCATTCACTCAGCTACAGCTTAGTGTCTCGATCCACTGGAAATGAGACCTAATCTCTGTACAGGTGATTTTCTGCACCACCCACCCCACCCCCACTGCCCCAACACCCCCACCACCCCACGTATATTCTGCTAATAGAGGTAGTCGCTGACGTACGCGGCCATTGTTACTGCATTTTCTGCTGATGCTGAAAACACAAACAGACCGCTCCAAGGGACGGTCGGACGGAGCTCCACGCTGACCCTAACAGAGACACCAGCAGGGACGAGGAGGGGGATTGGTGTTAAATCGCAAATGAAATCTGAGATACGCAACATATACTTCTTCTTCTCCTTTCGGCTTATCTCTTTTTTTCATCGGTTGCCACAGCAAGTCAACAATTTCCATTGGTATGGAAATCTTTTTGCTGTCTTGCATCTTTGATTTGGCCAAAGTTTTTAACCTGGATGCCCTTCCTGATGCAACACTCACCATATATCCGGGCTTGGGACCGGCACTTAAAAAAACACTGGCTTGTGCCCCCTAGTGGCCGTTTTTTGCAAGATATGCAACATATAGAGTTCTTGAAAATACAAGTAATATGACAATCTTGTCCAAATCATAACCTTCCAAAACCGATATAAGTCTGGTAATATTTACTTATTGGCACAAACCACTGATTAATTGTATGATTGAGAGATTCATTATAATTAAATGGGCTGCAATGCTGCCATCTAGTGGCTTTCACTTCAGCATCCAACCATTTATCCCCCAGCAAACATCATTGGGTGAAACTGTGGTCTGGAGATTTTCTTGAAAGATTATATTATAGATATATATAGAAACAGATAAATATAAATGTATATATATTTGTATGTGTACGCATGCATGCAAATATATATATACGTTATAACTTTTAAATATCAAATGTGAATCATGCCTTGTCTTTACTCTGTGTCATTGCGTGGACAGTGGATGATGTCCTGAGCCTCTGCCCAAACTTTCTACATTGGTTTTGTTATACGTGTCCACACAGAGACACGAAGACAGTCCTACAGTCCGTCCTTCCACCAGACACTGGTGAACATGGCATAATAATTAAAACAGGAGAAGATCTGAACAAATTAGAATAAACCACAGCTGTCAGCACTGCTTTAGATTAAACTACCAGGCAGGTTTACAAGCTGGTGGCGCCAACGAGCGACGCAGACAGATGTAGACGATAACAACAGGATGAGGAGAATATAAATGTGGAGCCAAAGAAGGAAAAACGCTGTTCAGTTCATTCTAATCATTAATGACATTATCTCCTGTTGTTGAACGTCTGCTGTGGCAGATGGAGATTTAGAGACAAATCAGTCAAAGTCAATCAGGTTTAGATTAAAATATATCAAATGTAAGTAGTTTTCCTGGTCTTTGACTTTACGATAGACGGATAAACTCTTTATTTTAGCATTTAAGTTGTTCAGACTTCTATTCTGCAGCAGCTTTTTCCTTCATTGTTGAATGGATTCATTCATTCCTTTCTTACCTTCATAGAGACTAAGTTTTTTTATAGTTAGTTAAAATACAGATGTAACAAACCAACCAACCAAGTAACTATGTGAGTAAATCTGGATTCACTTTTTATCTCCAATCCAACTCCCTTTTCTCATCTTTTCAAAGGAAACTTAAATCACATTTTTTTTACCATTACATTTTTTATTATTTCTTTTAAACTTTGATGCTTTTCTACTGCTGTGCTGAACATTAAACCTACTTTCTTGCAGGTTTATTTGAGCGCAGCTTTATTAGACCTAGAATGTGAATACATACACACTATATACCTTTGTAGTGCACTAAATAAATAAGTCATGATGCTGTGAACTTGTGTTCAACTAAATTGAAGCCTGAAATCTCACAGGTGAAGGAGTTGGACCTTCACAACATTAATAAAAATAAACCTGTTCTTCATGCACCTCACATGATGCAGACACTTGACTGGAGACGTATAATAAATATATTTGACTCCACAGACCGACGGCTGATCTGATCTGAATCGTTCTGCAGCAGCTGTGCAGTATTTATTTGTCTCTCGTCATCTGATCTTTTGCATCATCTGTCTGCTCAGCCTCCGCACCAGTTCACATAAAGGAAGCCTTCGTCCTCCACAGTCATCCTCTCCTCTGTCCCTCTGATGCCTCATTATGAGCGGCAGCTCTTCACCAAGACACAAAGTCATCGATCGACAAGGCCTGAAAATGGCAGGAGTCCGGCTCTTTGTTTGCACACGGAAAATAAATAAAAGAAAGACAGACTGTTGAGATGCTTCAATACTGCATGTGGAGTCTGGGTGGGAAGAAGAGAAGAAGAGAAGACGAAGAGAAGAAGAAGAGAAGCAACCGCCTCCTCTTCTCATTCAAGCTGATTATTTGTGATGTCGGCTCAGAGGAGCAGGGTTTTTTAGAAGGATTTCCACCGCTTTTTGTCAATATTGTCCAGACATTCATGCAACTTCAACGACCTATTCAATACAGGGTCGAAGGACCAGCAGTCTCCACAACTGCCACCCAAATCTGAGGCCACACTGAGGCCACCGCAGCTCATGTGGGTGAGAAGGGGGCAATGCTTAATGGCAACCGTACAGTTGGCGGATTTAAACTTGGACCCGACGGACAAAAGTCCACTTCCTTAACCGCAGGCCACAACTGCCACATTGTCCAAACAGTAGTTTTCCGATTCCAATGTCAACAGATACCGATATGATACGTACAAGTATGAAATTAACCAATTAACTGCAATGCTGCCACCTAGTGAGTTCTACTCAAAGTCGTTTATCGCCAAAACTATTCTTATGGAACACATCATTTGGAGAAAACTGGGCATTACGTTATTGGGTTTTTGTTATTGAAGTAAAAAACGATCATGATTCTCACAGTAATAACATGATGATGCTAATACCAGGCCGCTTACACTCTTACTTCTACATTAGCATAACAGAGTAAACTATATCCAGTGGGTTGACCTCCACCTAGTGGCTGCACTGATCCCAGAACGCAATAAGAGCCATTTTTGTATTATTTTTCACTGCAGTTCGTCGTCGCTAACATTAAACAGTAAAATACATTTATAGGTTTGTAATAAAACCACAAGGGGGCAATAGTTCAATCCCACAATTGGATGCCTAAAAATAATGGAGGAAAGTTCAAGCTTTAGCAGCCGCTAATGCAAAGAAATATATGAAACACAGGGAGAAGATGAACAGAAGAGCCCAGAAACATTCTCACTGTCCACTAGGATTGGAAAGAAAATCTGGGTTTTCCAGAAGCGAAGAAGAAGAGTCTTGGAAGATCAATGGTTTATTATGTGAGGAATTGGGATCTTGAATGGAATGATCTGGAACAGTGCGCACAGAGAACTGTGACTGTGGGAAATCAATGACAGTTTTGGATTCTTATGAATTTGAAGTCATTTTATTTTGAAGAGAATATGAACAGGTGAGTGATGCAGCAGTGATGGGGGAAAGTATTTTGAAAAAGAAAAAAAACACTTTATAAAAAGAATTAAAGAAAAACTGAACACGTTGATAAAAACTGAGGTTGTAAAAGGATAGAGACACAGTCTAGACATTTTCAACAGAAAAGGACAAAGTGGACAAATATAGGCAGTTTAACTAACTGGTTTGAACTGGACTGTGATTGGCTGCTGTGGTGACGGCAGTTTGTTGAACCATAACAATATCAGGAAGTGATCACTGAGCGCCTGCACTCAGGACATCACATCCACTGATATTTACTTTTGTTCATTCTATAAAATCATCATTTCAGCTAAAAAAGTCATGAAAATGGGAGGAGAATAATGAGAACAACAACAGAAGAGGAGCAGGAGGAAGATCTCACAGATTTGGACCAGAGTGAGAAACATTGTGTCATGACGACTCCTCAGCACCGTGAGAACCAATCACCGCCTTTCCTATCTGGGTTTTTTTTTTTTGCTCATGTTTTTCTTTTTGTTAGATCTTATTGTCTTCATTGATTTCTTGTATGAATCTTTCCACAAAATGCAGTTAGAAATGTGTGACTAATCCGTCAAATCCCAGGTCCAGGAACCAGAGAATCCATTAAACATAGATATTTATGACAAAATTGTTTCAGTTTTTATATTTTTCCATTTTCAAACAGCCTTGAGAAAATAATTAAGTTTGAAAAATTGAGGTTCCACTGTGTTTGTCAAGAATAAATCACCAATGAAACCCAGGGCTCAGACCTGACCCCTGTGTTATTATCATGTAGTAACTACAACAGGACCCTTCAGTGCATGTGTTCATTGATTATTATCACAAACACAAGTTACATTCACAGCCAACCAGGTTGGAGGTTTTGACCAGTCCTCAGATTATTATAATCCACATCAGGATCTGAAATTATTCCCCAACTGCGACCGAAACAAACAGACTTTTCTTATTAAGGCATTAAATCTGTGATCACACTGTGATCTGATCTCTCGTTCACCGGTGGTGCATTCAAGGACCAGTGGGAAGCAATGGGGCAAAACCATCTTACTTGTGCTTCATCGTGATAATGTGGGTGATTCATGTGAGAGGACGCGGCGGCCGAGTGTGTTTGTCCTCACAGTGGAACGCCACGTGTGTCCTGGGAATTCTCGTTAAGGAGAACGATGGCCGAGTCCCGCAGGTCACATAGATCATTTGAATATCCCTGCAGGAGGGAGACGGGGGAGACAAAGGGAAGGCGTCTTAGTAATCTGTGAAGTATGTCCCAGACAGTGTTTTACGGTGTCATAAAACAACAGAAGATATTTTAGTGGAGGCTTACGCTGTAGCTGGCCTTCATCTCTGCTCGTCTCCGCATCGGATCTTGTTCTGGAATAACAAGAGGACAGAAGTTCTTGAAGCCAAAGATAAAACCTTTCTGATTTTTGAGACGCCCAAATTTGACACAGTTTTACAGGAAAATGAAAATGCAAAATTGTCTGCAGAGCTGAG
Source organism: Paraplagusia blochii (assembly GCA_016785265.1). Taxonomy (NCBI): domain Eukaryota; kingdom Metazoa; phylum Chordata; class Actinopteri; order Pleuronectiformes; family Cynoglossidae; genus Paraplagusia; species Paraplagusia blochii. Next base: position 400,466 of record JAFBJS010003157.1, on the reverse strand, counting down.
GGAAAGGATACGTCAGAAAGTGAGTCGACAGATTTGATTTACAGTAACAGTGAAAAGTGAGGTGTAGAAGTGTATTTGTGCTGGTGGTTTTGTTCACATGGACCAGATTCTACACAGCTTATTATTGGCTGATGCAACTTCATATAAATTCATTTGAAAAATAACAATATTAAGAGTCTTCATCTTCTTCGGTTTTGCCTCTTTTCCAGGTGTTTCCACAGTGAACCATTCTTCTCCATCTCATCCTGTCCTCTGTATCTCCTCCTCTTAACTCCAACTACCTCCATGTCCTCCACCACTGCATCCACTCTCCTCTTCTTCTCTTTGTCTCCTACCTGGTAGCTCCATCTCTAGGATCATTCTTCTACCAATGTATCCACTGTCCCTCCTCTGAACATGTCCAAACTCTAGCTTTTTCTCCAAACCTTTGTCCCTCTCATCACCTCATTCCTGTCCATCCTGTCCATCCTTGTCTCTCCTAAAGAGAATCTTAAACAATAATAATAATAACAAACAATCAAAGTTTTCACGTTGAGCCTTACTGTGTTTCTTCCACATCTTCCTCCCCTGTAGGACCAGTCCCACCAGGACCATGAGAGCAGAACAGACTGTCAGGGACACCAGAATGTCACTGAAACACAGACACACAGCACAGACAGGTCTGTATCCAGTGGCTGAGTAAACACAGTCTCAGCCAGGATAATGATGAATGGATATTTCTGCAGTGATCATTATCTGTGCTCGGCTGGGTGAACTCAATCATGGCGCTGCACGCCGCCGTCAATAATGCCTAATAGGGCGGGGAGCGTCCCTTCACGTATGGGAGGCGTCCTAACAGGAGGAGTTTATTTCCATCAGGGACAGTGGGACTGACCTGTGTCTGCTCCAGGAGCCCTTGGAGATGGCTTTGGGTGGAGGCAGGTGTTCAACGGATGAAGAACCCGGTGTCGGTGTCACAGACGCCGCCGCCGCGGCTAAGGGGAACGACATGGAGAAATGATGTGTTATTATGACCCAAGACGACAGAGGGCGTCTGCTCATCAATATTCTTGATAAGTTGCTGGTGATAATCAATACAGAGCAGAGCAGCAGACATGGGAGTCTGTGACGAGTGGAGTGTCACAAACATGGACTGATGTTCAGAGCTGGATGTGGTGGTTCATCATTTCACTGAGACAGAGGGAGAAGTGGACTGAATCGATGGAATTCTGCTCAATATTCTCCTGCAAGGAAGGAAGGAAGAAAGGAAGGAAGGACGGATGGATGGAAGGAAGGAAGGATGGATAGAACTTTGTTAATCCCTCAGGGAATTTGTGGAGCTAACATGTCCTTGAATGAACTATAGTATGTTTATCCTACTGAAAGTAGTATTTGAAGTAGAAAATATTTTCTGACGTAAAACTTAACTAAATTGGTTTCTGATGAACACTACGGTGGCTCTGAAGGGCAAAACATGACCACTGACCAACAACAACATTCTGGTTCCAGGTGTTCCTGGTTCCACTAGATGTTCACACCTGTAACCCTGGAGCTCTGATGTCGACCAGGTATAAGTTGAGGCAATGCCTCAATCTTCACTTGAATACAGTAAACAGCCACAAAACTATTTTACATTTGATGAATCTCAGGCATCGCCTCAATGGGTTTTTACTACGAAGGAAAATGGATTCTCTGTTAATATCAGCCTCATATCAACAGACGTCCCTGGTTCGTAGCCATGTTTATCTCCAAAAACGTTACGTTTGTAATTTAAAAGTTCCATTTTCCATGTAAAGAAAGTTTGTCGTCATCGCCTTCAAGCGTGAAGCGAAAGTGACAGTCGCCGAAAACCAATTAAACATTTATTGTCCTTGTGTTTTGCCTGTCTGTCCACTGTGTCTCCCTACCTCAGTGATTCACTCACACCTGTCTAATGAACCTGTGTCAGTGTCTGTATAATTTATCGTTCTCATTAGATGGTGAAGACCAAAACATAGCTGAAGGGGGAGTGAAATTTGGAGTTACATTAAAATGAAGGCCAAAAAAAAAACAACCAAGGATTTCAGTAGAATACTAATGTAGCCCTGGAGGCTGTTTGTTAAAAATATTCTACTCTAAGGTGACACTGGTGTCTCTGTTGGTTTTCTTTATCTGCAGTCACAGAGAACAGTTGAGTTAAATCAGTTTCATGTTCCCAGTGAACTGAAGAACCTACTGGTCTTGGGTCGTGGTGTCACCAACACCTGCACGCCGATCTTCTGCTGCCCTGCAAAACACAAGTACCAGCCGCTGTCTCTTATCTGCAGCTTCTTTAAGGTTACAGTGAACGCCCCAGTTCTGTCATCTCTGATGGCGACTGAAGTGTCCTCGAAGCTTCCGTCAGACTCTGTCTGCAGACAGGAGCTCTCGTCTCCGCTCCGACACCACTTCTTCACGCTGTCTCTGTTGGCAAACGGGAGTCAGAGGGGAGTCAGCTGAGGCTGAGTGTCTGGAGTCGGGACATCAAGCAAAGAAATGATCTCTGCCGAGTTTATTTGCACTCTGGAATTCTGTTTTGTGCCCCAGCCTGACAGGTAAATAAGAAGAAATAAATATGGGTAAACAGGAGGGAAATCAAACACCTGTATCTCTCACTGTAGAGACATCGGGCTGTGACGCTGCTGCCTTCCTCCCCACTGAGCTGGCTGTTCACTATTGACATTCCTGCAGGGAAGAACACACAACAGTGGAGTGAACAGACGAAATGGATGGAGCCACCAGGTGACTGAGGAAAGGTCTGGAAGAAACCTGGAGAAGGTGGAGACAAAGACCTGGAAATGTTTCAGAAGGTCTTACTCTTTCTTGTCTCCATCTTACAAACGATGAATAACTACAGACGACTTGCTCCAGTTACATTACAAAATAAAAAAAGAAAAAAATAAGAAAAATACAACAAAGTAAGAAAAAAAAAAGAGCAAGTGACTGTAAAATATCAGTTCTGACACAAAGATTTTTACTATAAATGTGCTCAAAATAATATTTCAAGTGCTGTGCAACATGATATGAAACCCTTTTGAACATCAACCTGTGTTTAACTTGTCATTGAAAAAAAAGAAAAGGCTACTGTAAGTGGTAACAAAGACTGGAGTCCAGGTTTTATGGGACTGTCCAGCTGTAACATGTCCTGTCATTTTTTACCGTTAATTTTCCTTTAAATAGGATCTGAACCAATCCAAGACCTTCGTGCAGGAGGTTGAAACCTTTAATACTTATGGATTATACAATTTATCATAAATATTAAATAATCCATTACTTCTCAATCCAATGGCAATGTTTATAATCCAACAGAAGTTAATTAATTAGTGTTCTTTGGTGTAAAAATGTCTCCCCCTTCAGGACATGGAGTAATTTAAGTCTTCACTTACTCACCGTGAACCACCTTGATGTTGGTGTACGCCACAGTATCAGCAGTCCAGAAGCCGCCGATCTCCACGCCGCACATGTACCAACCCGAGTCTGCCTCCTTCAGGCCGTTCAGGGTCACGGTGAACACCCGCTGGACCGGGTCGTCAAAAATACTGACTTTGTCTCCGTCCTGGCCGGTTTCATCAGTTCGGGCCTGACTGGTGCAGAACTCTCTGGTTCTGCCCTGGCACCAGTACTTGACGTTGCTGACGTACTGGGGCTCGTAGTGACACGGGACTGTGACGTTGCGACCTTCCAGAACAGCAATCTCTTCCACTGTCGTCAGCCCGCAGAGGGAGGCTGGTGGGGAGGAGTGAGTGAGTGAGTAACAGGCTGAAGCTTCAACTTCTGCAGACACAACCAAAGCTCAGTGTTTCTTATCTGTGCCTGGGAAACAGGGAAACAGGGAACGTGGCCTTGGGCAGTGCTTGGAATGAGATTTATGGTTTCACTTCCTCGGAAACATCACTTTCACTTTCCCACTAAGGCTGTTTCTGCAATTGGATTATCCTGCTGTACTACAGATTTTTGGGGGGAGGACGAATAGAGCTGGGTTTTAGCCAAATAAACATCAAATACCATCCCAGCGGTGGGAGAGTATTACGAGAGCGTGGGGATAAAAACGTTTCTTCTGATTTCAGCTGAAAATGGAAACCCAACACTCTGAACTCCCAAAGATAATGAGAACTCCATAACGTGGTGCAAAGCTTTCCTGAAACTGCACCATTACCAAACAATGGCACAACGAGAAGTTCCGACAACAGTCATTAATCAACCCTGAGAACTCTAAAGACTGGAGTTCCTTTCTTACCAGGGATCCATGAGAAGAGGCCGACGGAGAAGATGAAGAGACACACCATGTTCCAAAGCTTCTCTGACGTTGACCAGCTGGGAGTTTCCTACTTGTGTAGAAACACAGGGGCCGGAGTTTCACAACACGAACTTCCTCCTTGTCACATGACTCCGTGGGTGAGTTGGATCCAGATGTTCCAGATGTTAACCATGTAGGTGCTGGTCTGATGGGTGAGACAGATTTATAGAGCAGTGAGACAAAAGGCTCTGACCGGACGACCGAAAAAGAGAGTAAAGATGAATCACCAAAAAAGTCGACTCTCTGCGGTTGGACTTAAACCAGCTTTAATCAACATTTTTGTCATGTTTTTGGAAGAATACACATCGATGGAGAGAAGACACTTGAGGGGACCACTCACTGGGATCAGAATACTTTGCCAAAAAATATATTGTGTATTGATGCTGCAGAGACTGATGTAATAAATAATAATGGGACAGTTGACATGAACCTTAAAGGTATCATCTAACATCATCATCATCATCTCAACTCTTCATGAAGACCTTTCTACAGTAAATGACTGACCAGGAACCTGAGGCACACGTTTAACGTTAGGGAATTAGACAAGGAGTCGTTTTCTACTGTTAAAAATAATCATAACAACAAAAATATTAATATTTTTCTAATTTCAACCTTTTTTTTTTTGACCACTCTGGGAATCAGACCCTGGACTGGCTCTGCTTTTGAGGTTGGCCTGCAAACCGCTACACAGGGAACCACTGTAAACTTTACATCCACAAAATGTATGCACATATATATACATATATATAAACATATATACACATATATATATATCCATACATATATACATATATATATGCATATTTACATACCATATTGGTATTTATGTATATATATTTACACATATGTATATATATAAAATTATTTATATAATTTCTATATATAAATATATAGATATAAATATATATAGATATATACACATATATATACATATTTACATACCATATTGGTATTGATGTATATATATTTACACACACACATGTATATATATGTATATATATGCATATATATATATACATATATTTATATATTTTCCTATATATATATTAATCTTGTGAGTGATTAACAACATGTGAATGAACCTGTGGATTAAAAAACTCCTTTGTTTCAACACCTTCGCCCTTTTTCGGGTCCATGGCCACAGTTTGATTCTCTCCATGGGGAAAATCAAATCCTGGGCCTCAGTCTCAGGATGAAGCTGCCGTTATTGCTCAGCCCTGACTGTCGCCAAATTAACAAACATTTATTCCGAGCCTGTGTTTTTGTTCCATAACTGGTGTGAAGGATGTCCCAGAAGCCCCTGCTCTTTAATCCGCCTACAAAGCCCTTAATGCTCATTCATTTGCAGAGATAATGTGAGCACATCTCAGAAGTGGAAGTGAACCCTCACAGTAAGAGGCTTTGACAACAACAATACGCAATCATCTGGTAGACGATGGTAAATTCTGCCTTCAATGGAGCCAGAACTACTGCAGTGATGAACACAAGTCTGATTACAGCAGCAGCTGATCACACTGTGTCAGAGGTTCTACTGACCTGGTTCCTTCAGGACCACAGACGGATCCACAGACAGGACTACAGATCAACCTGCAGCCATGATCACCTGACCAGCCAGGGAGAGGCAGGTGTACTCAGGCCTCTCCTGTTAGTAGGAGCAGGGACCAAGGATGGCAGAGGGAGGAGGAGACTGAAGAGGGCGCTGTGTGCGTGTTAGGGTGTCCAGAGTTGAACTCACAGACAGAACTGACCGTTTATTTTCCCTCTGAAGGTTTTCGCTTCTGATTTCCTGATCCTTCTGTGTCTATTGTGTGAAAAGAAAAACATCAGGAATAATGGAAGAGATGTCTGAAGGTGCAAGAAACAAAAATAAAATGAATACTAAACATCTGGTGTTGGTGCTATGGGGAAAATCATTTATGAATTAAAAGGTTGCAAGTATAGGTTGTGGTGGGTGGAGATCAGTGCCCAGAGTTCCAAGGTGGGGTCTGGCTGAGACTGTCAGTCTAAAAAGCTGAGCAGAAGGTGGAGGAGAGGAAGATGCTGAGATCTTCACAGGGAGAAACCAGGATGGAGAAGAACAGGGATAGAGATGGAGTCACCAAAAAATTAGGAGAAGTAGATGATTGGTGTATGTTAAAGAAGGAGAGGGCAAATAGGATGAGGCCGATGGTGCCTCATAGCGCCCCCTGCAGGGAGGAGCAAAGATAACGTTACATTTGTTTTTTCATTCTTCACAGCCAACAAATCAGAAAAACATGGATGTGTTAACATTTTGCCATTTTTCAGAACAGTAAACAGATCAAAAGTATGTTAACATTATTGCATAATTACAGTAACATCACACCACTAATCCTGGACTTCCCTAATGACTGACAACAGTAGATTAATCCAGGTTCATTAAACAGAAGTTTAATGAACCTGGTTTTCATCTCGGACCAATCAGTGTTGATGAACGTCCCGCTCAGATCCACCAGCCGTCTGGTCCTAATATTGTACACACTTCACTCTTGTTTCAATTACACAATAAATGATTAAAACATCACTCACTGCCTTCACGTCTCCGTCCTGATTAAATGTCTCCAGCGTCAAACCTTTTCCCCTTCAGAAGCCGGCCTGGGAGAACATTACCTCATGGAGCCGAGGGTCTCCTCTTGTGATGGAATCAAACACATTACCGCACAATTGCTGCAAATGGAGGGGGCATTACTGTGGCTTAGTGACATTTGTCACAGTGTGCACTGACCTGAGGGGACATTTCAGCGACTTTGGTCTGACAGAGCTGATTGTAAAGGAGCAGTGTGAGCTCGCCGTGCATACAGAGATGAAAAATAGACTGGAGACGATGGAGATGACCCAGGTTTCTGCTGCAAAGGTCAGAGCTGAATCTTTCCTTCCGCTGATTTAATAGCAGCAGGAGAGGTGGTCTATCTGCTCAGCTCTGTATACAGCGAAAGTATGACATTAGCATCAGTCCTTTGGACAAGAAGATGTCATAAAGTAGAAGTGATTCCCAGAACACAGCCTTACATTTGACTCTTCCATGACCTAACAGGATAGAGATAGAGACGACGCTGGGAAAAAAGTCCCACAGGCAGAGTAAAGGACACTTTGACTCTGTATTTTGACATTTAGTGTCTTATCCTTGATAAAAGCTGGTAAAAATGAGCAGAGGCTGTTTCCGAGCAGGAGAATATGATCCTTTTACAGCGTTATCACCAGCCGTAACGTAAAGACGGTGATGTTCCATTGGAGGAAAACTGCAAGTTTTTAACATTTTACTGCACAATTATAGTTTATTTGTGAGAGTAAAGCAAATTCTTAGGAGAAATAGGTCTTTTACTTTTCTAAAACAGTTGTCAAGGTGTGTAAAAACAGATAAAAATGACGTAGCTCAGGTTCAAACTAATTTAGGAATCCTTCACACACTTGACTGCCTTACGTTACTTGTTGTAATAAAGAGAAAAAAGTCAAACTTACCCCAATGCTCAGCACCACATGTCCAGAATATGTCACATAAGAACCAGCCTTGTTGATAAACCTGTCCTTTGGGTCGGGTTAAGTCCATTTATTTGTTTTTCAACCGTATTCTCCTCTTGATTATTTTATTTTTAGTGTTTTAATGTGTTAAAGTAGAAGCAAATTTAATTAGAAATAAAACAATACATCTGGACTAGTACCAGATGATGCTTTTTACCTTCAGAAAAACTAATTTCTTGCATGGTAGAAATTATCACTTATTTAACCAAAGGATAGAGATAATAAAAAGGAATGTCTGCTGCTGAAATGGAATAAAAAAAAATGAAGAGATTTCTGAAAAAAAAAAATCTGTTAAAATGTATTAAAGCACACGAAGACAAGTGAAGGCAAAAATATAATTAAAAAAATATAAAGACATGAGTGATAATAGTTATAATAATAAGTAAGAACAGTAATAAATCAGTGGATGTACTTAAAATTGATGATTAACAGCCAAGACAATTCAGGACAAATTAACAGAACAACAGCTTCATTTTATCAGAACATTCTTTTATTTTCATTGCCTCAGTGCGAATGGGAATGCTTTACAAATTTAACCATTAAAAAAAAGTGGAAAAAAAAAAATCAATCAGTAAGAAAAGTTTAACTGCATCACTGGTGACGAGATGCAACCGACTTCTTGTGGACGAAGGGACGATGCATGGTCGCGTCTTGTTGGGGACTTTTCAGAACTCTGTGTCGTGATCTTTGAAGAACAAAAAGAGTAATGAGAAGATGGAGAAGAGTGTGTGGAGTTATTGACACCGTGGTTATGAAACAAGACAACAGAATATGACCTTTGAACACATCCACCAGTGCAAAAAAAAAATTTAATAACATGGTTTTCCGGCAGAGCAAAAGCAATATTTGGTATCATCTGGATCTCTCAGGAGGAAATAAGCCTCAAGTCTTTCTTATCGCAGTTACTATCTGGATACGTTGGGCTGAGAAATAAGCAATGACCTGGCAAGGACAGGATGGCAAGGATGTGAGTGACAGAGCCTGCAGCACAAGATTGTGTTCGTTTTATAGCATATTTCAGTATAAAAGAACATTTATTGTCCACTATGGAACTGGAGGCGACATCCAGGGCAGATGTGCTTCACATCACTGTCAACGCCGACGATAAAGTAGAACGTGACAGATTTTAAAAAATGAGTGCGAGACGTGTGAACAACTATTTCAATATAAAAACTCTATGTAGTTATAATAAACCAGTCCAGTCCACACCTTTTGAGGGAGGAGGATCATCCATGTCACTTCAGCCAATGAAGTTCATTACTACCAGGTGGAGGACGGTGTGAGCAAACAGGAAGTCGGCGAAGGCTCGCTCCGGTGAGATGGACAAGAAATCTCCTTTGTTCTGTGGGTTGATCTGGATACGAAGACACACTGGACGGGAGAAAAAAAGTCAAAGGAAAAAGTGTTGATTCAAACACCTACTACACAGCTGTGATGCTCTGTTTTCACAGAACTTAGACCTGGGCTTATGGAAATTCTTTATTTAAATGCTTTAGAAGTTTTTAATTTCAAAACTTGGGACAATGTTGAAGGTACAACGCACTTTGATTAGGGTGGCAGTTGTGGAGACTGATGTTTCCGCAACCCGGTAATGGATATATGGAAAATCAATCCTTTCAGTTTAACATTACAGAAAAGGAAAACTGTAGATAAGATATGGACTGGTATCTGCAAAATACCTTCTTATTTGAAGATACACAGCACAGCAACACTAGTAGTGCAGAAAAAAAATCTAAACCAGACCCAGTAGACTTCATAAACTTTTTGCAAATTGAGTTTGGATAAAAGGACATGAATGAATATTGAAATGCACCGTTTATAATAACATTTTTAATTAAAGTTAATAACGCTGTAAAGTGCATTAGAACATGTTCAAATTGTAATGGCACTAAATACTTCTACACAACCTTGTTAGTACTGTAAAACGACTGATTGTATTACCTATTCTGTGAAACACATTACAGAATTGTTATTTTATTAGGTAACATTCTTAAAATTATATTAAATGGAAAAATCCACGTAGAAAAACCACCGACAGACTGTGAACAATAACATTAATACAGAAAACATTCATTTAGCGGAGAAACCTAAATAATCATAACCGACTCACGTTTGAACAGCTTACGTGTCACAGGTTTTACTCCTCAATTACTAGATTAGTAGTTTACCATCACAAATAAATGAAATAATCCCTAATGTTTAGGAAACGTGTCAAACTTGGCAAAAAATATTTATGTTTTATTAAAATAACCACTACAATCTCTACGTTTTCCTCGTTAGCCTAGCTTGGCTATGTGCTCCACTGTTTCCACTTTGGCTCAAAATAAACCTCACGTCACAAACAAACGCACTGTGGTATAAGACGCTTTTGCAAATAAAAACACAATTCTACTAGAGAATCAAAATTACCTGCGAGGATGAAGGAGCCAACACATGAAATGAAGCCTGACAAGAAGCTGTTGAAGGGAAACGTCCCGACGAGCAGACAGTAGAGGAACTGCAGCGCACCCGTCAGCAAAATATACAACAAATACGCATCCACGACTTTGAGTTTGTTGGACGTCGTGGAGGAATATTCCTCCAGAAACCGGGAGATAACAGAAATCACGGAATTCGACATGTCGGTGTCACGGTTTGGTTTACGTCGCTAAGCTAAGTTAGCACCGGCTCCTTTCCTCGGTCCTATGAGTGACGTGTCCCACAAACCGGAAATCGCCTCGATGATACGCGTGTTCCTTACCGGAAGTGGCGACAAATACATTGTTTTAACAATTTCGAATTGAATTAAAAATCCAAAGTATGATTCTATTAAATGTATTTTTAATACATTTGTTTAAACGCACCATGTTAATTATTAATTTATATTTCATATACATTTTTTTCCGATGGAGGTCAGTTTGCACACAACACCGACTAAAATGCATTTCTTTATGACTTCATTATAGATGTATATGTATATTTAGGTGCAGTGTAAGGCAATTTAACCTATTAAAGTAGTAACACGTTTTTATATAACTCAAATGTAGTTATATAAATAAATAACACAAATAATTACTTAAACTTGGACGTCGATCCATTAGTGTTTGCCTTTCAGTAACATAGCTGCTTTATTATAATCTGCATTAATATATTTGTCTATATTTTGTATTTTTGTTAATTTGTAAAATGTTATGTATCTTGATTTGTTATGTATTTGATTTTTACTTCGATACCGGAAGCTAAGTAAAGAATAGACTCCGCCCACTGAGGTTTTTTCTACAGTAAAAGATGCTTTATTGTAATTCTTTTTAATAACAAAGTATGTGACAAACTTTTAATTGTGATGTTTACAGAGACCAGGGGTAATGTTTTAAACAGTAAGTAAACTCACACCAACGACACATTTCATCGCTGTACGTTTTCTTCATGAGAAACAAGTATTACATCTCGTCCCTTGACGATCTTTGAGTTGGGTCAGCTGACTGAGGAATTTCGGAGTTACGAAAACATTGGAGGAGCGTAGTGTAACAAACACGACACGACGGTCTGTTGTTCAGCGGAAATCTTAAACCAGTTCATTTAAAGACAATTGATGATTGAGGTTAAAAGTAAATGTTCTGATCAGCGATGGATCCTGGAGCCACAGTGACCGTGAACAGCGACTGTGAGACAGAGTGAGTGACTGCTGTTCAGTGTAATTACTCTATTATGACTCTGTGATGGTATTTCTTATTTGTCTCTTAGAACTTAGAAGTTTTCTTTCAAACCTAAAGAAGTGTTCGTTTCCGTGTGTTCTATCTTACTTTTTTTTGTCAGAACTGAACACTGAGATTCTCCTGAAGTCGGACTGAAATGTATTAGCTCCACGTGATCTGGAGTAGAAATTATATTAGAGTCCATTACGTCTAGATACTCGTCACTAAAGTTTACTGAAGGAAGTGTTGTACAATATAAAGTGTTTAATATCGTGCAATATTTGTCAGTGTGACTAAAATATACGGTCACTGTTAGATACATATTCATATGTAGATCATAGAAAATCTAACCACAGTAATGGCTACGATGACTTTTATTTATTGTTTAATGTCTACTTTTAGAGTATTAAGTGAATACGTTATTTATTGTTTTTAACTTACAATCTATAATAGGAATCATTTTGTTTCTGACTGTTACAAAACAAACAGTAATGTGACTCAGCAAGTTTCATTAGCAGTTGAAAGGTGAGGCTTCAGTGATCCCACCTTCAGTCAGTCAGGGACCATGGAGTGACATGGTTTTCACTCCCATTGTCAATATTTGATCTTCAGTCCAGTCAGTAAAACAGTCATTTTTCACAGCAGCTATAAAAAAGTATGGGAAAAATATATACATATTATTCTGTAACTCTGCAAAAAATGGAAACTTTCTGTAAAAACCAGACATCTTGATGTCCTTGACATTAACATTGATACATGAAGCAACTGAGCGTTTGCTGAAGGAAGTGACGTCCAGGAAAATGTTCTAGGATAAATGTAGATGTAATAACATCAAACTGACTTAGTAGTAAGGAGCTAGATGGTTATCAGTCATGAAATCATGAGTTGGAAATGTTGGCCTAGTGGTTATGGAAGTGTTGCAGGTAGGAATCCACCAACTGCCATAGCACCATCCTGACCCACATAACATCCATAGACTCACCACCCACAGCAGTGTGATTTGGGTGGCAGTTGTGGAGACTGGTATTAGTTACTAAAGTTTTGTCAACATAAGAAGAGTTAAATGGGAACTGGCAAAACAAAAGGCTGCCAAAATGTGGCTAAGAAACCCGTATCTTCTCATCTTTTTCTGATCTTCTCATCTTCTTCTTCAAATCCTTTTGTTCTCAGGACCAGTTCAGTTGGGAGCTGGTGGCCTTCGTGGCGTCCGACCTCCATGTCCGTTCTGAAGACCACAGAGTCCAAGATTCTTGCCTGTAAGAGCATTGGTTTAACCATCATTAATGACAAGACCCACAAAGTCTTAATGCATCCCTCCATCCCAACAGGTATCAAGAACAACCTATGGGCCCGATTTGTAACCTTATCCAACCAGGATCGTATATGGACTCTGAGCCTGACCAATAAGGAATCTCCTAAACCTAAACCTGCAGGTAAGAACCTGGTTTTTGTTCATCATTAGTTTGACCTGATGGACGTTGATGTTGACATGACCTTCACCAATGAAACGTTGTAGCCTCCAGGACTCCACTGGTGATGGTCCATGGGTTTGGAGGTGGAGTCGGACTCTGGATCAGAAACCTTGACGCACTGAGTCGGTCCAGGCCCGTCCACGCCTTCGACCTCCTGGGCTTTGGCCGTAGCTCCAGGCCGTCCTTTCCCTCAGACGCTGCCAAAGCAGAGGAGCAGTTTGTCAACTCCATCGAGCAGTGGAGGGAGTCTGTGGGTCTGGATCGTATGATTCTGCTGGGCCACAGTCTGGGAGGCTACCTGGCCACATCCTACGCCATCCAGTACCCTTCCAGGTAGTGGTGATAAAAAAAACATCTCCACAAATCATTAATTAAATATTGAAAAACTGACAACCGTTTGTACTATTTTTCTGTTATTTTTTATACAATGCTAGTAAATATTCTGTGTATAATTTATGTTCTTAATATAAACCTTCTCTTATTTATTCTTCTGGGGGTTAATTATATTTAACTACAGTCAGTCTGAGCAGCAACTGCTTCAAATGTCATCTCATAACACACTGCCTTTCAGGTGGTTTCACCTTTAAAAATCTGGGACAAAGCTTCTTTTCTTTGTTCGTTGAAAGCCCAGTCTATTCACTAAACAAATTTCTGCATTTTCTTTAGATGAGTTTTTTTTATCATTCTTTCAGATGTTCCAGAAGCGTCTCGACCCAGTCCTTTGATTACCTCTCATCCTGTTACAAAAGCACTTTTAGAAATCTGCAGCCACGGCTGAGAAATATTCGATGTTGACCTTGTATTTTCATGCTTTCAGGCAGCACAGAGGAACTTTTAAATAACCTCCATTTGCTGCCTCTCTAATAACACTTTAGAAGGGAGTCGTGCACCTCCTCATGCCTCGCGCTGTTTCTTTTCCAGTCTGTATAAAAACGAGTGTTGGTTTATGTTTTCTCTCCTCCCAGAGTGTCTCATCTCATCCTGGTCGACCCCTGGGGTTTCCCTGAGCGACCACAGAACCAGAACCAGCAGAACCAAGGTGCGGGAGCGGAGGTGGTGAAGAGGCCGTCGCCTCCGCGCTGGCTTAAAGCTATAGCCATGGTGGTTTCCTACTTTAATCCTCTGGCTGTCATCAGAGCCGCAGGACCGTGGGGTGAGTCACAGTGGTGCTAATGGAGGAAGAAGCTCTGCTGCATGAACTCTCCACTAACATCTCATCGTCCCTCCTACTCCAACTCAGGTCCTGGCCTAGTGAACAGGTTCCGTCCTGATTTCAAGAGGAAGTTTGAAGACCTTTTTGACGATGACACCATGACGCAGTACATCTACCACTGCAACGCACAGAATCCCAGGTAAACTGACCTGAGGTCAGCAGAAAAACAACAACAATAAAAAAGCTGACCTCACTTCTTTTAACCATCCTCCCTCTTTCCCTCTGCAGCGGTGAAGTGGGTTTTCGGGCCATGTCCGAGTCTCTGGGCTGGGCCAAGAGGCCTATGCTGCAGCGGGTTCACTTGTTGCCTCCCTCCATGCCCGTCACCATGCTGTATGGGGAGTATTCTTGGGTGGACAGTTCATCAGGAGAGAGAGTAATCCAGATTAGGAAGCAGGCCTACACCAAGCTGATGGTGAGTGGAAGTATAAAGGAAACTGTCCCAGCTCAACATTCCATTCACTTTGAGTGTTAAACTAATAGAAATCAGCGGGACAGGACAGTGGTGGACTGGTGGTTCAGGAAGTAGTCTTAGGTATGAAAGGCTTCACGTTCAAATCCACCAGGCTGGCTGACATCGAGGTGCTCTGAGCAACAGACCCGACCCAGTGTGCAGTGTGATTTGGGTGCTGGTCGTGGAGACTTCTCTCCCTTAGACCCATGAGGGGATGAGGATGAATGAGTAGTAGAAATGAATCCAGCAGGTGGCAGTGATGTAACCTAAAGGGAATATTGAAATGGTTGGGGCAGTGGGGTTAGGATCCACCTTCAGGAAGGATCCCATTATTGCAAGTTAAGAAACCAGATTTTTCTTGAGAGACAATTTAAAGACCATTTAGTCCAAGGGTTGATGTTTATGTCCAGTCCAGACCAATGTAGCTAAAAGTATTTATGTCTTTTTGTGTAGCTCAGCCAAACTTCTCGTCTAACCACTGTTTCCTTCTTTCCTCACAGCTGATACAGAAAGCTTCTCATCACGTTTATGCTGATCAACCAGAAGAGTTCAACAAAGCGGTGGAAAATATCTGTCGCTCTGTCAACTGACCGTCCGAGCGTGTGTTTGTATCTGGTCGTATCACAGACTGTGTGAAGACAATGGCGGCAGCTGGGCAACTGGGAACGCCAACTTTGATTGTGACTCTACTGTGGTAGTAAATGAATGACTTGTATTTATAAGACAGTTTATTTATAGCCCGATGAAATGCATTTGTTAATGCAATCATGAAGATTTTGTTTGTGTTTAAAATAGTTTTTACACATTTCACCTGTGCCTCACAACAAAACTCCATGACATGAACATCCACTGCACTGAACTGTTATCTACATTTATAATGCTGTAAATGACGACTCTGTATTGCACCAGGATCTTACCTCATTGTACTTTACAGCCCCGCCAGCAGAGGTCAGCAACAAGCTCTATTCCAAGGGTCTGTGAGGTTCAGTTTGTGTTCTACACAAAAACAAACAGGAAGCTTATTCTTTGAAATTTTGTCAAAATAAAAGTAAATGTATGTTATTGCTGAATGACAGGGTGAGATGGAAATTGTTGACTCGTTGTGGCAACCCCTGAGAAAAGGGATAAGCCGCAAGGAGATGATGTTATTGCTAAATATTTTCAGAATAAAAGTCAAAACTCTTTAAAAAATCTGCGTAGATTTGAATAAACAACGTGTACTTGTACTTAGGGGCATGTGTACATTTAAAAAGTTCTTAAACGTCACAAATGGTTACTTGTTTTTTTTCTCTAACTAAAATAAAAAAAACCCTAAATGATCCATCCATAGCTTTTCTTATAATCCAATCCATTTTCAGAACCAACACTCGAGAAACTGGCACTAAATGGAGTTCATTGAGTTTTCTCTGATACGCTGGGGTAAGAATTCTGATGAATTAGCAGAGCTGGTTTTTGACAGGCTGACTCTTGCTCCTCATGGTGAGTAGACAACATGACGACACGTTCTCGCCTCTTCACTGACTCCAAGGTGTGTCTGATGATGAATGCAGACTATTAAAAAAAAAGCACACGCATTAGTCGGATCTGTTTTTTTCAGGTGTGTTTTATTATCAAAAAAATGTAACATAAAATGGTTCTGCTAAAAGAAAGATAAAATAGATAAATAAATGCAGAGTTAATAAAATAAGTTCCTTCACATTGTTCTTGGAGTTTCAGCCTCAGACTCTGCTCTGGTCTGTGTCTGTATGTGTTCTTACCTAATACTGCAGAGCTGATGTCAGTTCAGTTACGCACAGTGAGACACAAACAAAAGACAAACATGGCAACAACAACAGCACAGAGACAGAAGACAGTTCAGATTTAAGAATAAAAAAATGCCAATGATTTCAACGTTTCTTCTAAAATGTTTACGACCAGTGACTTAGAGTCACAAAACATCAGTCAGAGTTAAGGTAGAATGTGCCTGTAACTAACATTTCACAGTACCCTTCCTTCATTGAAGCCACAAAATGTTCATTTTGTCTGAATATATTTTTATACTCTGTATAACTAGGGATGTCAGATATGTCAATACTGTCTAAACAGTTACTGATACTAATAAAGGCCTTGTAATATTTATTATTATTAAATTAACCACAATGCTGCCACCTAGTGACATTTACTTACATGTTGCCACTTGTTCAAATAACTATTTTTAGGCCACTTCCGGGCATCGCTTTATCAGGTTTTCATTAAAAACAAAACAAAAAAAAAATTACATAATAGGTTAATATAATTGGACATCCTTTGACTTTCTTTAGCACAGAATACCTTCACACTCAGTGAATACTGTCTTATGGTAACTGTTAAACATGATACAATTACTTCATCTCCACAGGTTTTTAAGCCATACATGTGTAGTATTTCAATTACAAAAATAATTAATTCTACAGTGGTTGAGTTTCTAGTTGCAGTTTTTAAAAATAATCTTCAAATAATACTGTATAAAATACACAAAACAGAGTCTTAGCCGACCCTGTGTTGTGTTAGTAAAATATTTCAGTTTCCTAAACAGAAAAAAAAACAGAGTGATGTGTTCACACTTCACATTCATCTCATTTCTCAAGAACAACGATGTCGGCCACTCCGTGCACTTGTGAGAGCTGTTTGCAGTCGAGTGAAGCCACCAGTTTCCTGGCTCCGGCCTTGACGGGGACGAAGTGCTCCGTCAGAGTGACCGTGGCGTGACCACTGACATCACTGTGAGGGACAAGAGGTTACGGATTTGAATACTTGATTCAAATTGTCAAAAAATCTTTCCTTTTTAAAAAAAAATATTATTTCTTACCCAACAACCACTTCATGTCCCGTCTGTAGACCCAGACCTTCTACTCTGAACACCACGTCCTTCAGTGTACGAGGCAGCGGGTTGGTGAAGATGATCTTTGCAGCCATCTCCTTCCCAACAACAGCGTCTCCCAAAGGCTACAAGATAGAAGAAGAAAAAACATAAAATTGACTGTATTTTATGTTAGGATATGAACGTTAGGATCCAAACCACGACTCACTGTGATGCTGAGGTCAGGTGTACGCAGCCTGAAGGTGGTCTGGTTGGCCAACACCTGCTGCGTCTCATTGACTCTTCCCGACAGAGTAAGCATCAGCGCTGCCTGGTCCACCAGCTGGTTCTGGTACTGCTGGTACGGCAACACCCAGTCGATGGTTTTCTCTGTGTGGAATTATTAAAATGGAACAAAAACATTGATAACAGTTGTAAGTCTTATATGACTGAACCCAAGGTGGGTTTCACATTATATTGCATTTTATATTATATTTGTAACTTCACCTGCATCCATAGAACCTACTGATTATAGCAACAGAATAATATATAAGTTGCAATGCTGCCCTCTAGTGACTTTTACTTTCATAAACTGCTGTTTTTCCCAATTTTTTTAAGGCATGCATCTTTTAGGAAAACCCTCTTGCTGCTCCTAGGTTTTATTAGGCAGGTTTATCTGAGTAGCTGCCGTGTCATGATGCCGACCTTCATTGGGCTCCAGCTCCACAGGAATCTGATCCTTCTTGATGGTTCCCCTTAGGACACCGGTGTAGTACATGACTGCCACCTGGCTGTGCAGTGTGGCCTTGCGGGGAAAAGAGCTCTGGTTTTTCACCACGATGCTCAGCTTAGCATCGGCCCCCATCCTGGGCCCCTCGCCCTCCATCTTCACCTCCACACCCACGTCCTCAGCCATGGCGAATGAGTAAACATCTGGCTTGCTGCCATAGCGACTAGCTGTCTCCACGGCGATGCGTTCCTCATCTGAACCTGGGAGAGAAGATGGTGTTCAGCCACAAGGAGCAAATGAAAAAATTCATTTTTGAAAGAAGAACTGATGCGATTCTGTCTGGAACATCAGGGAAGTTCTTCCTACCTTCCTGGTGTTTGTACAGGTGTGTGATGTCAGCACGCTCTTCAGAACCAACGGCCTTGGTGCTGATACAGTGACCGACCGCCTTCTTCTCAGTGTAGACTTGGCTGAAGGTGCCGTCCAAGTTTCTCTGCCAGTAGATCTTATCACTGTTGACCTGAAGTGATAAATGTGGAAAGAAAGTTTAATGTTTCATGTCCAAACCACTTCAATCAGCTCAGAGAAAATGTTTCTTGGAACCAGGGCCTTGAACCGTCTCAGAAAACCAAAACTTTTGGCATTTCCTTTGGAGCAGGAATAAATAAATAAAGAAACGATTTGTTCTTAACCAGAAAATAATTTATGTTTTTTGGTTTTTGTTTTCTCTCCTTGAACTGGATCAAAGCCCTGTTTGGAACGAACCCAGACCAAGATCTTCTGAACAGAACCTACCTCAGCAAAAACAAAAGGTGTGTCATGTTTGAGGTAGACTTGTCCGGAGCGGATGGCGTTCACAGAGGCAGGGCCGCAGCGGAAAGTGCCCTGACTTGTTTCCTGGGGAGTTGAGTCCACAGCCTGCCAGCCTCCATACCCAGGAGGAAGGTCTGGTCTGGCCATCCAACAGTCATTCCATACATGGAAATTCCTGAGGAAGGGCAAAAAAAAAATATTCATGCAACATGTTGCCCTTAAAGAGACACTAGGATCCATTTCATCAATGGAGGGTGTACGGCTGTGAGAACAGCCAGAAGCTCAGCGACCATATAGTACAAATCACAGGAGCAGAAGTTAAAATCAGTCAGCTGAGCAGATGCCAGGCAGGATTCATGGGTAATTGAAAGTCAACAACATCTCCTGGTCGGATCAGCTCTGGAACCAGGTCTAAATATACGATGCATTCCTACAGTATGGAATTCACGTTGGATAATTTTCCATTTTAAGGGCACGCTGGTGTTGACCTTTCCAAGTTCCTACCAGATGGAGTCGTTATTGAGGTAGTCGAGTGGTTCCATGTCCTCGTCCAAGTAGACATCAGTGGTGAGGGACACGTCCGTATCGTGGGCAGACTGGAAGTTGGTCACACTGCGAGCTGGGATTCCCAGGCAGCGCAGCACTGGAGACAAAGACAAACTGAAATCAACTTCATCCCAGAGACCATCAATCAGGAGGACATAAGGAACTGGTACAGACTTAATATATCAGGACCCTGCTGCAGTTCTTTGTGGACACACAAGGAGTTGTGAACCCCCTCTTGAAGACCTCTGTGCGTGTGTAGTTTAAAGTACATTTCTTTTTGTGTATGAATGAAAGTAACACAAATGTGTGTTGTTGTATCTGTGATAAAAGTAGAAGACGCGACAGGAATTTCAAATACTCTAACTACCAAAATACTTTGGTTATTTGGAGCCCGGCTTTGTTCTGTCATGTGTGAGAGAGAGGGAGAGGGTGGGGGTGGGGGTGGGGGTGAGGTGCTGCGATTGCAGAATGAATGAAATGCAGCAGCGGCGGCTGCTGCTGCTGCAGTGACAGCTGACCAACAGCAGGTCAGGTGTAAGAGCACTGACGGAATGTTAATCAAACTCAATTTACATTCAGGGAAACGAAACACTGCGACCACACACACATTTGACCATGTCTTCCATTCCTGCAGCCTCCACCCACTGCCATCTACGCCCATGTTCATAAACACTGTCACTATTTTAACCCCGTCCTCTCACCTGTTGTGGTGACCCCAGAGAAGACCCAGCACTGTCCGTAACACACGGGCGTGCCGTTGGTGGAGTGGTACTTCTTCAGGATCTCCACGCTGCTGCTCCAGGCTGCTGGGGAGACTCCGTCAGAGTACTTCCCAGACCAGTTTCCAACCAGAACTCCATAGTCATCCTGAGCGTTGATCTGGAAACAGAGTTTGTAATAAAGTTTTAAATATATTGGTGATTCACTGGGACATCTCATCTATTTAAACTTTGTTCATCCCTACGTAATTTACAATTTAATTGTCAAAAAAAAAATCACCCTCCCTATAGTATCACAGCATATCACAATATGTTCTACCAGTGCATCTTTTATGCCAAGAAATCGACACAATATTCTTACCAAGGCAGAAATGACTCGGACCACATTGATGGGGTCACCTCGACCAGAGGGGGGCATGTCACTCTTTTCCAAGATGTACAGACAGGCCTCCAGGATTCCTTCATGAAACTACAAACAAATCCCATAAAATAATCATGTAAACTGTAAAGTATCATTTATACATTTCTGCTCAGGGTGACTGAACACTGAGTGTCGTTCTGCAGAGACAGTTAAATAAAATAAGGATTAAATAACCAGGGTCAATGACTAATTTGCAGAGAAGCCTGTAAATAATTGAATAGTTTTTCTTGTTCTCCATTTCCCCAGTGTTTGGAAGGAACTGTCTGAGGTTTTAGTGAATCTACAAAGTGAAAATTTATATTCTGTGAATTGCTCCAATCGCAGTCGGAATTAATTTTTATAAGAGAAGTGCGTAAGTAGCAGCCGTTACACTGCCTCATACATTACAATGAAAGAGAGACTCTGAGGCGAAGACACGTCTCAGCAGAGATTTATGTTCTCTTCATAAGAACATAGCAGTGAGATGTTGTTGGTTTACGGTAAATCATCTGGGTCATAATCGTGGAACAAATTATTTAAACACAACATATTATTGCATAACAGCATTCATTTATTTAAGGGAAAAATGTGTCATTTATCAAAATTATTTGATTAATGGGGACGTTTTATGGACCACAACCTCCACGTTGAAGGCTCTCAATAGTTCTGACATTCTGTCCAAAATGTTTTTTCTTATTGTTGGTCCACAGGGAACCAACAAAATGGGGAAATTCTTTGGTTTTATGGGGTATTCTCTGTATTTTTCACGCTATAGTGTGTAAAGTATACTCTAGTCATTACTCATTATGTCTGTATATCTCAACTTGTTATATCATTAAAGAAAAATTTAATGTACCCAGTTTTAGAAGTAAAGGAATAATATATATATGTGTTATCTGTCTCTTATACACATCTAGATGTGTATAAGAGACAGGATTTGGGTGTGGCCCCATGGCACCGGCTCCACAGATGTATTATTCCTTGTTCCACCTTTTTATCTGGTGCTGATTACTCTGTGGTTTCCTCACGCTATGAAGGGGGGACGTGACAAAGTGAGAAGCCGTTAAAGGATTGAGGAGGAAGGAGGTCAAGGGGGAGGCGAGTGGGAGAAGAAGGGAAGTTGTGCTCGTGAGAGAACGAAGAGGAAGGCGGGGAGCATATACAACAGGATTTAAAAGGAGACAGTAAAGGGGGTGGAGCCAACTTTATCAGACAGCTGTGATTATAAAGTCAGTTTCACTTCACTTTACTGGACATTTGTGGAATGTACTGTCAACACATGCACACACACACACCACCAGGCCAGAGAGCAGAACTTTGGAGGTGATGGAGGGGGAGGACAGGTCAGGAGATAGCAAAAGGAAAGGGTGGTGCACAGTAAAAAAGAACACAGAGTAAGGAAGAGTGGGAGTGAAAGTGGGGGAGAGCAGTGGTCGTTACCAGCTGCAGGATTAGCGTTAGATCCCAGCAGTGCACGCTACGCAGTAACTGTGGAATCCTGACTGTTACCAGACAATCAGGAAGTTACTAGAACTATAGACAATAAATTTGCAAAAACCTTAAAATGTGATTAATCTACGTATATATATGGCATGCACAGTGTGTCAATTAAAAATTTTTGTAGTACAGTAGTGGTGTGATCCATTACTTGAGCAGCAGATGGTGCCGTGCCAGTCGTCTTGACTCGTCTCCAGCTGCGTTACGTAACTCCCAGAGTTCACGAGGTCACGCAGGAGTCATTTGATGGACGGCACCAAGGACCGACTTTTCACTCATGTGTAACATTATACCAGGACGGTTCTCACGGACAGAAGATTCAACCGACATCTGCAGTGGTAGACACTGCTTTGTTAATCCTAGACTGAACTTCTTACCTTCACACCAAGGGTTGAAGAGCATGGTGATGTTCTTGCTGCACGTGTAGGTGGTGGCGGCCTCGCCTTTCAGAGAGGAGGTGGTGACACTCAGGCCGTACAGACCGATGACGGCGGTGGCCGGAGAGTTGACCGACAGTTTGATTTTGTTTCCAGTCTCCTCCACGATCTTTGCCTCCCATCGTTCGTCCTCCAGGTCGTCCACCATTGGGATGATGATGTGGGTGCCTTTGGAGACCATGGGCAGAGGACCTGCACCGGACCAGAGAGACGTGAGGTAAAAGAAAGAATTACAAAACAGGACAAAGTCAAGTGTCACATCCAGTGACCAAACAGGATGAAAAACTGCTGAGGTCACAGACAGATCTCTGACTTTGGGTCTGTCATTAATAAAACCAGTCTGTGTCTGGACTGTGAGGAGAAACTGTGACTTGAATCAGTCCAACTAACCAACTGTCATGTGGCCCATGTTAACTGAAATGTAGCATAATCTCATTAGTCTCCCACTGATGTTCTAAGGCATTTTAAAGGTTCTACCAAGTTACCGGCTGACACTACTGCAGCTTCATGAGTGCCAGAAAACTCAGAGACAGCCTTTTTGGTGATGTTTATTTTCTCTTATTCTATATTTGAACTGTTTCAATCACCACATACTTTAGTTTCTGTGGTTCTATCAATATTATTGATTTTCACTAGAGTTTTTACAACACAAGGTTAGTAATTTCTAACTTATATGACTCTTTTGTTTTACTTTGACATTCCCAGGACTGTAAATCAATTCCTGCCACTTCTGTTTGGTGGTGACTCTGCGGTCTGTGCTGCTCCAGTCCCTGAAGGGAGTGTGAAGTTTACCAAGATCTCATTGTTCTCCTCTGACATCAGAACGCTGCAAACTCTCACCTCTGAAGGATATAAGTGAATACCACGAAGAATAGAATTTAAATTCTGATTTTTTTGTTGTGCATTCTTTAAAAAATACACACCAGCTCTCGTCTTTTTCTTCCCTCTCTGCCATTTGTGCAACTACATCAGCAGCTGGTAATCAATCCTGTGCAGTGATGTAACAGCCGTTTATTCCCAGGCGTGCAGTAGGTCTTTGCCAAGTGGAGCTTGGAAATACCAGAAGGAGGTGTTCAGTGTCCTGAGGTCTGGAAACTGTTAAGAGGAGGTTTGTAGAGTGGAATCCAGAGCTGGTGACACCACTGAAACGCTCGGTTTACCAGCCCAGCCCAGCAGTTTGGCCAAATGTTCTCCATGTTCTCTATTCTTCTGAATTTCACAATGACTAATGACTTCAGGAAGACTGAAAACAGGACTATCTGTCCATGTTTGTAACCAGCCTTGATAGGTTTTCATGCCTACATTTAGTTTGTTCAGATTTTCTCCTGTTTGTTCAGTTTTCAGCTCATTTTTCTTCTAAAAATACTTAAACTCAATGATTTTTTTACTCAAGATCAGATTAAAGAATGAAGAGTTAGTTTAAGGGTCCACATTGGTAAGATTTTTGGTTCATTTCGCAGCAGTATAGGTTTTTGTGACAGTACCTGTCTTCAGATCCAGAAGCAGCTTATCAGTGGAGGCGTTGAAGGGTCTGTTCAGTTCCACCTCCATCTGGAAGGTCTGCCCTCTACGGATGATCATCTCATCTTCATCGTACAGGTCAGTGTGGTGTTCCACTCTGTTCTGGCCAGTCCTGGAGCTCAGAAGGTCTACAGACTGAACTGACAACTTGATTTCTAAGTAGACGAAGAGGTAGAAGAAAGGAGACCTTAACAACTGAAGGATGTTTAGCTGCAGCTGAGAGTCGAGAAGTTCTTACCTTCCAACTCTTTGGTTTCTCCATTCTCAGGTTTGTGTTTCAGTGGCTCTGGTGCTGGAGGTTTGACCATCTCAATCTTGTCGGTCACATCATAGGAGGCGCTGCTCTGCCTCTTACAGCAGCACGGACACATCTTTCTCAACCATCGGCGACAGTTTCCTTCTTCCTGTTTCTTCTCATCCTTGTGGATGCTCAGCTCTACCCTGGTGGGCGGGGCTGCTCCGGGGAAACGACCAACATCGGATGTGCTTCTCACCATTAACCTTTCACCAGGCATTCTTGAAGAAGTAAAAATGGAGTGTGAGTTTTCAGAATAAAAGTCAGGAAGTCTAACATCAGTCGACTGGTTCGATCACAAACAGAGAAAATCTCACAACTTTACCAGTTTTCACCATAGTGAACGTAAAATAATATATCAAGTAACCCTTTATGGGTGTTGATCCAATTTTGACGATGTTGTTACAAAAATAAAAAATCAGGGGATAGCAGTCTCCACGACCGCCACCCAAATCACACTGCACCTTTCCCATGGGTGGTGGGCCCACCAAAACCCAAAAATATAAAATTTTTACACCCAACCTGGTATTGACTTACATTACAGGCTTCAGCAACAAAATAAAACTCTAACCTCAAGTTTAAAAGGTTTAACTGTGTGCACATTTTTTCTAATTAAAACAATATATTATGTATTTTTCTGCCTTTCTTTTAACAAACGTACCATCTTCTCTGTTTTTCTCCGGAATTAGGCCCTCCAACAAAATTCCATTCACATGATCTAGTGTGAGAACCTACAAATTTCAAACAAACATATCTAACCCCGCAGGACAGTCGGGAGAGAGAAACTGTTGGGGCAGCACAACAACAACATCACATTCATGGCTGATGGACATTTCTAGAGTCAGCGTTGTGGACAACAGCATCAGCCTCATTTTCATTCCACCGCTCTCTGCCTTAATGACCATCTGATACGACAAAGGAAAAAACATTTTCTTGCATTTTTCCATCTCAGCACATGTTGAAACTTTCTCTTTTTGCTACATTCCCACAGTTACTGCATTCCAGATGTGCTTGCTTCCTCCATCATTAAGCTTTCCCAAAGCATTCTGGGCGAAACAGCTTTTTATCCTTGTCAGCTACACTCCCTGGACATCCCTGGGAGCTGGTTTCCATCTGCCACACCCTGCCTGCTGCTAAACCCCTCCAGGGTTGGTGGATCGTATGAAGGTTTATCACCAATCCTGGTGATAAACCTTCATTAGGTGAGGGTGGAATTGTGGTGGAATTGTTCATTTGTCATAATAAAGATAATCCTGCTGTAAAGGACAAACTCCTGGGTTCACTTCACTTCTCCACATGCACAAACTGTATCTCCTGTCCTGCCTTCCTCTGGATTTCCTGCTTCTGTTTATTCACGCAAACAAAAGAAAGTCCAGTAAAATGCCTCCAAGGCTGAGGGTCATGGTACCTTTGGAGACTGACCCCCTCTCTACCCACTTCCTCTTAAGATCTGCAACTTCCATGTGAAAGAATATAAGCTGCAAAAATGAACCCAGTTTGTGCAGAAGACCTGAGAAGACAGCTGGGAGCGCTTTAGTTGAAAAAAAAAATCAATAATGTCAGATTGTACGTAGTCAGGAGACGTTCACTGCTCTGCTGTATAAACAAATAAAAGGATGTTTAATCAGAGAGGTTATGAATCTACATTTTTACAAACAACCTCCAGTTCACCCTGCCCTTCCTCAGCAGATTAGACGTTTGTGTCAAATGCGTCAATGAGAGAAGTTCAGGGTTGAAGCTAACAACCATTATTGAAACAATGTGCGATCCAGGCATCAAAATCAACATCATTTTAACACAGTATTGTTGGATTTTTGTTTGTTATGAACATCGCTCTTGTGTTCCAGCTTCAACAGACCTCCAATGATGAGCAAAAAAAAAGTAGATTTTAAACTTTATGAAATGTAAACAGATGTTTAGCAACCACCAAGTGAAGCAGTGCTTTTCATTACACCCTCCATAGGGAGATGTTCAATAATTAATTACTGGAAACCAAATGTTTCAGTCGCTGCTGCTGTACTTTTGCACCCAGAGCAGTGAACTTGGAGTGACGTCTGCTGCAGCTCCCGGAGTTAAACAACCATAAATCTGATGTCCTCCCCTACGTGCGTCTTATTTTGCGGCAGTTGAACCCCCTGTCATTCCTGTGGCCTATCATCGAGCCTAAAACCAGACCTATCAACATCTACCGTACTAGGAGGAAGCCTCCTCTCCCCTGGGTCTCACAAAGTACTCTTTGTTCAACCTAAGCATCGCCCAGAAATCAGCTAAAAGGTTTTGTCTGCAGAGGAGACGCCGCAGCAACGACAGTCGGCACTGAAACTATTCAGTACTTCATGGTGAATGTGCAGACGGGGCAGGAGGAGGGAATCAAACTGGACTTTGTTTTAATTGTGATAATAATGACATGCTGCAGAGCTAAACAATGGCTGATGGAACACAGTCAGGGAGTGGTGCTCCACAGAATCACAGCCTGAGCTTTAGTCAGTTTTAGAAAAACAAACATCTTTTTCCCAAATGCTGTGATGATCACTGTGATTATTATGAGGGTTTCCTTCAGCAGCCTGTTGTGATCTAACCTTAAAGAGGTGATATGAACCTCCTTAAGTGTTTACTTGGGCTGCAATGAAACGCAGTGGTGGCATTGCTTACTACTTAGAACCAGAGGAGTCACACATTACTCCTCAGGCTGCAGTAACAAACACTCACACCCAAGTGTCTCATACAGATGCTGCCTGGAATGACACTCCCTGCTGCTAAATCCCCAGTGTCCCAAACACAGAACCAGGAATGACAAACAAGATGTAGTAGAACAATTTCAGCCCCACCTACAGGCACAGTGGGTCAGTCCAAGAACCAACGGTGGGTAAAACTTTAGGTCCTTTGCTGTAGATGGTCCACAGTGTAGCAGTTATCATAACTGCATCTACGGCAAAGAGTCAAAGAGGTTTGATTCCCAGTTTCCACATGCATGATCCTAATAATATGTACAACAGAGAGTAGTGATTTTCTCTGTCGCATCTCTGAACCATTTCATCCTCCACGAAGACTTTTATTTTGACAAGTCTCTCTACATTTCTCCAGTGAATCTAGACCTGAGGCGTCCTGAGCCCAATAGCTGGACGTATCTGCTCTGTGGAAAACCTACTGTCATTTTATTAACCTTGCAAACAGCGTTGAATAAGTCTTATGTCAAAGCTACGCCACCATGTGACCGAGCGATGCACCTCCTGTCCCCACACAACGCATGTTTACCTTTTCACTTCTCACACAATGGGCGAACAAATTAAACGGGTCGCACTGTCCAAAACACACAGTTAAATGTGTGTGTTCATCCACAGCACAACAACCAAACAAAGCTGTTTTCTGCTAGTCATTCCTGTCTCCGCAGTTTTTAAAGCCCGTTATCTCCCTGCTGCACATTAACCCCCCCCCCAATTATCCAATTAGCTTCCACTCAGCCTCGGCTACACCATAAAAAAAGCCACAGGCACAAATTTCTGGCACCACTTTCCTTTCGCTGTGCAGAAACTTAAATGGCTTTATCATTCAGCCATTAGCCAGACTTTAAATGAAGTGTTTTTCTTCCCCCTTCTGCTCATTATGACCCTTAGATTTTTTTCATACATATATATATATAAAAAAAGAGTGTTTTAAAAAATAAATTAGTCTCCCCGCCTGCAGCTCTGCACCTCTCTCTCCAATCAGTTATTGTTGGCAGGGCAGAACAGTTGGCATTCACTTGCCCACTTGGCCTCAGAGATAAGTCTGGGCTCTGTCAGGAAAGACTTGTTGTTGATTTAAAACTTATGGTCAGTCCACAGGCTTGGAGCTGTTTCTTTCTTTTGTTAATTTAAACGTATTAACATAACATATAAAAATCTGTACTTTGCTAAATCAGCTGCGGCTGGATGGCTCCAGAGAGAGTGCAAACTCATAAACCTAGAGTTTTACTACATTAAACATTAAAAGGAAAGCAGCAGTTCTCAAAATATGGTGCGTGTGACTTTAGTGGTACGTGGGCTCCATCTACAGGAGTACGGGGAGTTCTCATTTTCATTAAAACTGAGTTTGGGTTGAACAAACATCAGCTGATAAATAGTCTGATCATCTTTTTGGTAATAATGAAATCATCCTTATATCATACACTTTAGTTGCACAGTGAAAAGAGCTGTCAAACATTAATGTTAGTCATAGTAATGACATTCAGAGGCTTGAAGTTGTTTTGGTTATTTTGTATAGTGTATGTAATCACAGTTAAAGTTAGTTTTTATGATAAACTGTGATATTTTCTGTTTTTTTCTGTCCCTTTGCAAACATTCCGTCCTATCTTTATCAGACCTTCACCAAACTCCTCGCTGATTTCAACCTCATCGACTGAGCGTGAACTTCTGTTGTGGCTGGAAAGGAAAACTCTTACGTCTGGAGAAACAGAAGAAGCCTGAAGCAGAAGTTACTCACTTTCTCGTTGGAGCTCTTCCTTCTTCTGCCAAATTATCCTTCAGCGGATGAAAAC
The DNA here is from genome assembly GCA_016785265.1 of Paraplagusia blochii. Taxonomy (NCBI): domain Eukaryota; kingdom Metazoa; phylum Chordata; class Actinopteri; order Pleuronectiformes; family Cynoglossidae; genus Paraplagusia; species Paraplagusia blochii. The sequence continues at coordinate 371,530 of JAFBJS010003157.1, read as the reverse complement.
TTTCTTTCTCTCTTGACTGAGTTCTTGGCTCACTTAACTTCTACTTATATTACTGCCCGCCTGCTCCCCTCAGACACACACCCCTTCTTACCCGGCCCCTCCCTTGGCTGATCTGCCCCAATGCCCACCCTCATCAGGAGGCGTGATTGCTCTGCGTGAAGACGCATGGAGCGCTGAGCTGCAGCCACAGCACACACACACACACACACACACACACACCTATACTCCGACCACACACTCACACATACTTGGCCTCAGAACAGAGCACAGAAAGTTTGTTACGCAACAGTCAATGCTGCGAAGGAAGGGAAGGGAGTGGTGAGACTTAACCCTAAAGAAGGAAGGAAGTTATGGACTGTGACGTGATTTAATAACATTATGACAAATAGATAAGAGGAATGAGTTAAAGGCTGGGATTTTCATTTTTGTGACGTGACAGGACATGATTGTTTTTAAAGGCTTAAGTTGTATTTGTCATATTTCTATAATAAATACAACACTTTATGTGTAGTTTGGAACGTATCTTTCCTACAGTTTGGCTCACCTACAACAGCAGTTCACTGTTGTAATATACACTCATTTATTACAGTAGCAGCAGGTTAAGATATAAGAAGAATTCATCCATAAACGTAATTTAAACATTGCTGTTAATGGACACTGAAGGTATATTTACCAGGACACACCCGCTGTGTTCATTGATAGATTACAGGTTTGCTTGCTCACTCTTACTCATTGGATTGTGTGATGAAATCAAAATGAAGTCAGATTTCTGTTTAACCAAATCCCAGACTCATGTTGCTGCTTCACGTCAATACGTTAATAAGTCACTATGTTACGACAGAGAACGCAGAGAAAATAGATTGAAGGCCTGTAATTAACGTATGGGTGAAATTCCTCAGTGATGATTTTGTCACTGCAGGAGCCACAGACACATTATATTGCTTTTATTAAAGGATAATGTTTAACATCCTAAAAATACGTATGTAACATAAACGTTCAAAATGTTAAGGATTAACAGAAGACAAATAAATTCAGCTACTGCTCTAAGGCAAGGTCCCCACAAAGCATCAATGGGGGAAAAAATATAAAAAATACAAAGATGAAATGCATTTACTCACCAAAACTTTTGAATATCCATTCATCTTCATCTGCTGGTCCCAGGCTGCAGGGGCAGCAGTCTCCCAGGACTGTCACCTAAATCACGTGGCATCTTCCTGCAGGTGGTGAGTTCATTGAAAGGTTCCAAACATCGGATTTGATCCTGCCCAGGAGTTGATTCTCCATCCTCCTTTCATTCCTTCAGATCAGGAAAATCAGTGTCAAATGAGAAAGAACAACGAGAGCAGAATATGTCTATCAATATTCATAAAAAATACATCCCGATCATGTTTGGGTCAGGAGAGAAGATGATGTACCAGTAGAAAAAAGTCCATAATAAACAAGATTAATGCCTTCAACTTAAATGGACTTTTGATGGCCGTGTCTAGAACAAGAATTATTTCAGAAAGAAAAAAAAAACCTAAATCTATATATATTTTAAAAATAGATTTTTACCGATTTTTTAAAATTTGTTTCATTGAGACGTTTGTCAATTCCACATGGTGTTTTGACTGCTGCGTCCTCCCCAGAGAGCAGACATTCCTGGAGGTGTTAAACCTCCACCCTTAGTTACCCCTGAGCTGTTTACCCCAGTGATTCCCAGTTCACCCCTTCATCCATGGGACATTTAACAAGATCTTGAGGTCAAGAGTCCAAAGTAATTACATCAAAACTTAAAGAAATCTATTTTAAAAACACTCTGAATCCTTCAAAGATATAAACAAGAAAAAAATTTTTTTCCAACTCATAAACAACCTCCAACTCTGAAAAACACTGGTTCAAACTCAACGGGGAGTTAAAATAAAATAAAATCTACGGTGAATAGATTTTAGTTTAAGTGCAGGCAAAGCTAAATGTGTGAGTGCTAACGCCTTGGCATCGAGTGAACTGCTACAAAACGGACAATAAGAGCAAAGTAAGTCCAAGGACAGTACAATACTAAAACTGTAGTGTTCCCTCATGGATTCCAAAGAAAGAAGCACCTTGTAAAGTCAGGAAGCTGAATGCACATCAGACACATCGGGCACATAAACAAAAGCTGGAACATTGACTGTGAGTAAACAGCATTGACAGTTGCCAAACTGTAGATCCTCGTAACGACAGACTTCTTGGCTTCCTAGAAAAACACCAACCCATGTCGGGAATATTGGCAGTAATAAGGCGAGCTGGTGGGTGTGAATCTGAATCTTCATTTCTACAACAGTTCCAGGAGCCGGGGTGCAGCTGGTGGCCCTCACCGCCGTGATAAATGGCATGTACAGTGTTTTTTTGTTTTTTTTTTTTTCTCCCAGAGCCGTGCGTGAGGGGAAACATAAAGGTGACCGGGGTTGACTGTGTGTCTGAGTATAACAGATGGGTCTGCGTCCTGGCTCACACACACTGAACGTGGGAAACCAAAGTGCCAGAGGTAGAACTGAGAAAAGTTCCTGAGTGTCAGAGAACTAAGAACTAAAGTGGGTAAAATGGACTGCAGCATTACAGGATATAAACACACACACACA
>JAFBJS010003157.1:257415-368830 GCA_016785265.1 Paraplagusia blochii | reverse complement strand
AAAAATGGGTCACGGACTGGGTTGCAAACAGCTGGTAAAAAATCAAATTAATGTGAATCAGCTTTTATTTTAGAAAAGCCTTTATTTTGAAAGGCACACTCTGCTGAATAAAATGAAAATGTTAAAGAAGTGATTTTTCAAAGGCTTTTTTTTTTTAAATAAATTAACTTGGTTTTAATTTCTTTGAGAGTGGGTCGAGACTTGATGACCACAGGGAACTGTGGGTCCCAGAGTGAGACCAGTTGAAAACCACTTGTCTAAATAAAATTCAAAAAGTGATGCTACTGTGAAGCAAATGACTTGACAGATGTTACACTGAAATAACTGAACATTTAAAGTATCTTCCATTGCATTTTAGTGTTGACTAAAGCAAAACATCGAAACGATGAGGAGACAATACAGCAGATGCATCATTTCTGAAAACATACTCTCAGAGAAGCTGTTAAAAGACTTCATATCACCATCAAACCCTGTCTGGTAAAATTAAACATGATTCAAGGCGCTGACAGTCATCACTTGTGTAGCAGTGATGTGATGAAATGTGTTCCACAGGAAGGTTGTCAGTGGTTTCTAGCACCACAGTTGCTCTGGATATAAAATAATAACAATAACAATGGTAATAATAGGGAGACTCAGATAGAATCAACAGGCAGAGAGCATCACTCACACTGAACAAATGATTCATGGCATAAATCACATGTCAAGCCTTGAACTCCGGCAGATTAGACAGACTCCGCTCTTTGTGTGCAGGCAGACGAACATTGACATTCTGGACCAGAAACATTTTTTCTGAGAAGAGCAGGTAATTGAACAGCAGAGCTCAGCTTCTACATCCCTCTGGGTCAGGTCGTCACATGACTCTAACTTGACATCCAGTCTGTGCATTTGTCATGTTCCATGAGATCATGCTGTGAATGTTGTTTTATTTACCTGAATTTGTTCAGTTTCATTTCTCTTAAATGAAATAGTTTTGGTTTTACCTCTGGGTTTAGAGAAGTGAGAGTTCAGTAAATAGAATTACTTGTTCTCGGTAAACCACATATTACTAAATAAACCTCTCTTGACCAAAAGTGGGTCAAAGGTTCTTCCTCAGGGACTCTTTGTCGTAGATGAGAATGGAGTTCTTTCATCGGTTTGAACCGTTGTCAGCGGTGCTGTGGTGTGTGGCTCAGACCACAAATCCTTATTCTGTCTGAACACGATAAAAGGCTGATGAAACCCAATCATGGAACTCCTCTTCTCTAACCTGTGAACCAGAAAAGCAGATGAATCATTTTCCATCAAAATGACTTCATTGTAGCTGGGGCTGAGACTATCCCTTAATCCATAATAGTCTAGAATTTTCCCTTATCTATTTTCATGTGGAATTTCTCAGGATTCCAGAGAGTAATTCCATTTTAAAACATCTCAGATCTGAACTCCAGACAATGAGCACAGTGGGATAAAGTGAAGAAAGAGGTGGAACAGACAGATGCCACAGTGTGAGAGGTGAAATGGAAGATTTAGGAGACAGTGTGAAGACTGTGGTCTGTCTAAAAGATAGAAACCCAAAGTAGAGGTGACAGAGATGAAGACGCCCTTGTTTCACTGGTATTGACCAGGACCAGGGGGACGATGGCCATGAGAAGGAGAGAGAGAGAGAGAGGGGGCTTAAAAGATGTCAGGGGTGGAACAGAGAAGGTCCCTGGAGAAGATTCATAGGTACAAAGGAGAGGAGATGAAGGACTGGGTGAGATGAAGGTAAATAATCCACAGGGGTGATACTTAAAGCAGAAGCTGGAGGGTGAAAAAAAGTGCAAAGAGGAAAAATGAAGCCTGGAGGAGTTTGAAAAAAGATGCTGCCACGAAGAGAAGAAAAAAAAGATGGCTGTTAACGACAAAAAACTGGATGAATGCCATTATTTTTAGTCTTAAGAAAAAAACCTACATTGAAGGACTACTGGAAAGACACATTGTTGTTTTTAATTAAACATATAACAGACGAGAGATTACAGGTAGTGTTGCCTTGAAACACAGTCGACCTGCTGTTTATCAAGGACAGACTGAGACATGTGGAATCAAAAGATCAACTGACGTCAATAGCTTAAAACCTCCAGTCAACATTTCTTTATTTTCAACGTTGACACTGCTGCCCTCCAGTGGTTAGAGCACAAAACCACCGCTCTTACAAGTTTGGCCCGCACTGAATCAATTGCAATTTTAATCAACAATGAACAAAGCTGTGAGGAGAATGGAACTCAAAGTATGACGTTTTTTAAATTAATGAATAAATGTAACTTTTTGTTTTCTTGATTTAGAGGTAATCGATTAAAACGACTTGTATGTATTTATTTTATAATTCCAACATGGAAAAACAAATGTAATTTTACAAAAAAAATTGCGTTTTACAAGAAATTGGAAAAATACACCTCTTGTGGAGGCAACTATTACCGTGGCTGAGGGACGTCCTGGATTCTTCTACGTCATCACTACGCGACGACAACACTCCGTCAGCCTCGTCCCACATGTGAGTACTGCTGTGTTGTGTTTACGTCTATGTCGTGTCTTTTTACTATTATTGTTACATCGGACGTCATTTGTTTTTCAATCACTGTTCAGTACAAACTGTTCGGTTTGTTTAGTCGTCCTCCCACAGAGGCTGGGTCACTGGGTGACAAAGTCCGGAAGTCCATTTCCAGAACACCGCTTCAGAACTCGTCCCTTGTTATTTACTGTTATTGACCCGATAAATAAAGACCACAGTCGTCATAGAGGTGGTTATAATATTCTAAAATATCGATCACTTAATATTTTACTTTACACAACAGTTGATGCAGATTGAGTAATTGATTGAACATAAAAAAAATCTAAAAAAGGAGGTTTTACTGAGTCATTAGATAATATGAACTTGTAAACAAACTATCTGCCCCTGCTATAATCTCTTATATCCTTTTTCATGTTTTCCATTTCATTCACAATAAAGATACTTCAAGAAAGACGTTGTCATCACCATTGGGTAAAAGTTGACCGCCATGTTGGCAAAGACGGAGGAGAAGAGGACTCAAAAAGGAGCTGTAAAGAAGAGGAGACACCCTGGAGATGATGTAGATGGAGGAGGAGAGAAAAAAAGGAAAGGTGGAAATGGAGGAGACAAGCGTCCAGGAGAAGGAGCCAGGAAACGTCTGGACGCCCTGAGTGTGGGTTATTTCCGCAGAGTTGGCGAGAGACTGAGTGAAGGATTTGACGATGATGAAGAGAAAGGTGGGAATTACTCTAATGAAGTAGGGAGAATGATGTCATCATCATTGTGTAATTGTGTTCTTCTGTTTTTCTTTTGTCCCACAGAGATGTTTGTGGAGAACGTTCTCTCTGAAGTCAAAGGGAAAGCGATGCTCGTGGCCATGGACCAGACAGGAAGCATCACTCTGCAGCGACTGATGTCGATGTCCAGCCTGGAACAGGTGGGTGGGGTGCTGGCAGAACTGGGCGGAGAATCAGGATCGGAGTTTAGAACCGTTTCCTGTGACCGGTGCGGAGGCCACGTCGTGGAGAGCGCCGTCCGACAGATGTCCCGGTGGACGGGTGAGGATTGATCTTCATCAACTTCTTTCTTCAACAGAAGTAATTCAGCTGAGTCATAAAGATTTAATCATTTTCAGAGGTGACGCAGACGAAGCCAGCTGCTGACACAAAACAGGGAGAGGAGGAGAAGGTGGGGGTGGTGGAGGAGGAGGAGGAGGAGATCTGTGGAGTTCTTGAGACACAGGTGTTGTCTCTGGGTCAGGTGGTCAGGGACAACACTGAGGAGTTCATCAACAATGTTCACGGCTCACACGTGGTCCGCACGCTTTTACACGTGTTGGCAGGATGTCTGGGTCCGGCCCGCACTGAGACCCGTCCAGGTACAGAACCAGTCTTTTGTTAGAGCGGTACCAACAGAACCAAATACATACAGTATTTCAATGAAGGCCTGATGTTGAAGCAGCTGACCCACGGAAAAATAAATATATATTTTTTCCGATTTTGATGACATTGTCTTTTTATTTTGCCTTTGCAGTTCTTCAAAAACAACCTCATTAATTTCAGTATTCCTCCATAAAATTGTCCAAACCTTTGAAAAGGTTTTTTTTTTCTATTTTTTTCCTTTTGCTCAGCATTGTCCTGAATGCTGACTAGAAGATAAATGCCTTCGACTCCTGCTGCTGTTTGTTCCCATTGTTCCAAGGCGTTCAGCCTGCAGAACACATTTGTCTAAGTCCTGTATTTATGTGTCATTTTTACTGTTGTGATGTATTGTCTCCAGTTGGAAAAGAACGCAACGCTGCTCCGCAGCTCATGGATTTTGAGATTCCTACATCATTTTGGTACGAGCTGAAAGACCTGACTGAGAAGTTGATGGAAAATGTCAACCGTGAGTCACATTTGAACAGTCTTCTGCACTTTTCTGGATTTGACCAATGTTGTAAACTGATTGAAATCCTGTCTCTGTCCCAGTGAGCATCACAGATGCTGTCGCCAGTGCTGTGTTCCAGACCATGTTGACGGTCTGTCACCGAAAAAGACCCAAACTCTGCAAACAGCTGCTGACTCGGACCATGGAGTATCTGTGGAGTCGCAGCTCTGCTCCAGGAGTAAGGTCAGGGCTCAGTGTTGCCTCGTTTCTCTTGACGTTTGTAGACATGGAACGACTAAATAGAGTTTAACTAGTTCACTGGTCTTCTCCTACAGTCCACTTCTGGTCTTTCTGAAAGACCAGGCCTCCAGTCACCTCATTGAGACCATCATACGTCTCTCACACAAACCCCTTCTACGGGAACTTTACAAGAGTCATCTGAAGGGTCAGCTGGTGGAGCTGGCTTTACATCCAAAAGCCAACTTCCCCATACAGAGGCTGACGGCGGCTGCAGCTAAGCACAAAATGGTAAAAAATGAGTCGTTCACTGCTGGATCAACCTCAGAAGGTCTGGGATGTCATGCCTTGAAGAATCACTTGGTTTCTTCATACATCTGTTTCTGTCTTTTCAGTTTGTGAAGCTCTTTGATGAGTTGGTCCAGGGTGTGGAGGCCATCTTGGCTGCAGGTCACATGGGTGTGATCGTCCAGTTGGCAGAGAGCTGTGCAGAGAGCGGGGAAAGACAGACTGAGCTGATCCAGTGTCTCCTGCATGTGAGGATGACAGCGTATTCTTTTTGATTTATTTCTACTCGTGTCGGATCAATAAAACAGACAATCCTCTCGCTCCTGTTTATTCCTGTTTTACGGCCCAGTCTGAAAATCCATCGCAGGGCAATACAACCTCTTTAACGCTTGATTTGTGGATAATGGAAACCCTGTTGATGTTTTGGCCTCCCAGGCGTTTCACTGCGCTGAGCCCGGCTCCAGACATGACAGCTGCCTGCCTCTCTTCATGTCCCTGCTCACCTACGAGGTGTACTACCAGACTGAAACAGCAGAGGGCAGCACCAAAACAGAGGTGAACAGCTTGGAGAGTCTTTGTCGCCTGTCATTTAATTCTTTTCATTTCATTCATGTTTCCTCAAACATTGACCTGTTTTGTTTATTTCCTTCAAGGTTCCATTGTCTTCTATTTGTTACCACGGTTCTTGTCTGGTCCAAGCTCTGGCCAAGTTTAAGGAGCGATCTCTGCTCCTCAGCAGTCTGCGCACTCTGAGCCACTCGGACCTCCTGACGCTGGCTTCTGACCCCGCAGGCAGCCATGTCCTCCAGGCTCTGGTCACTACATCCAGTGACAAAGGCAAGGGGAAAATCCTCAAGAGACTAGAGGTGAAGCGATGAGTTGACGCAGACATCCTGTGTTTTATATGAACTGTCCATTTGCATTTGGCCAAACTTTTCTCATGAAAATGTGTTTTTTTGCAGGGTCTCTACGTCCAGATGTCCTGCTCCAGGTTAGGCAGCCGTGTGGTGGAGGCCATCTGGAACAGCGCCTCCGTCAATCAGAGGCAGAGCATTGCACAGGAGCTAGGTAACCATCAGTCACTTACATAGTTTAATTCCTTTCAAATATGAACTGCTAAACTTATTCCACTTCTTCTTCCAGTTCCCAGTGAAAGCCAACTGAGGTCGGATCAGTTTGCACGTCACATTTGGGCCAAATTTGCTCTCTCCCACTTTGTACACAGACGCGCTCACTGGCAGGAGATCCAGACTGGAGAGTCCAAGAAGAGGAAGATGTTCAGTGATATCTTGGAGTAGAACATTCATTTTTGTACAATTTTTTTTTTTTGTTCACCGACTGTTCTAATAAAATCCTAAAAAAAGGATGTTGTCTGATTTAAGGAGAAATATTTTAATAAAAAGCAATGGTAGCAATGATGAAATATAACCTGTAGGGGCTGCTATTGGAATTTTATTTCCCCATTACTTAGGTTTTTGGAATAATCCAGGTCAACAGGACGATGAAATGCATCATAGAACTTACGGTACATAAACACATAACAATAAAATACATGGAATTTCATTAATAATAAAGTAAATAATTACAAGATGTTTATAATCCATTCATAATAAACAATTTAAAGCTACTATCTTTAAGACATTTTCAGTGTTGCACCTTCATACAAACAGCTTTATGAAATACATTTCTTTTTAATCAGCACCGTGTAACACCTGTAATATACTAATACGGCTTTTAATATACTTGCAGACTGATATATCTCAGAGCTTGTTCTTGTTGCAGCAGTTCTGCTATGTACATCCAGAGATAAATCATTTCTAAATGAGTAAGAAGTTATTGTCTACCAAGCCATAAAAGAAGGCTGTAACGACTTGCACTAAAAACCAGCCGAGCAACTTCATTTTAGCAAGAATTACATATTTTACATTATATTATTTCATTACAACTGTTTCCAGAAGCCAGTTTGTTATGAAAAAAGTTGAAACAGTCAATGAAGCAGAGGTAAAAAAAAGGCTAAAGATCCAACTGATGATCAAAAAGATAAATGTATGACCTTTTGGAGTCTTAAAGTCAAAATGTAAATAAATGCTTTGACACCCTGGTGCTTCATCATCAACACTGACTCACATCAATACTGCATTCCCTCATAGAGCAGTTAGAAGGGCCCACACCTCCTTCACTGACCTTCAAACCAACCTCCACCCTCACAACAAAACTGCAGCCTCATCACATTCAACAATTACTGGGCTGCAATGGAGACTGTATGGGATGATGAAGAGAAAATCACGTGTGAAAATCTAAAATCTTATTACTTGTCCAAGTTGATATTAACCTGTATGAGTATAGTATCCTTTAATTATGGATGTTTTGCTTTTGCTTTGAAATTACAATTTTTTTTCATTAAAAACACATGAAAAGAGTAAAAGTAAAGAAACACACCTCAATAGTATTTGTTTCTTACAGTACAATTCTTTACACTCCTGCACCACTCTTTTTTACAAGCAACAACAAAAAAAATATGGGCATTAAACAGTGTATACATATATATTATACAACAAATCCTGTCAGCAAATATGGAAAATACATTGGCGGGCCAATGATAACTAATTTATATGATGTCACGGGCCAAACAGAATTTAATTGCGGGCCATATTTGGCCCCCGGGCCTAAGTTTGTTACGAATAAAATACACTAATGTGGCAAAATACTGATACTGCTACAGCAACATCACTCTCAAGAACAAGTTTAAGAAGTCCTTACGCATTTTACTCACCAAAACTTAGCTGTATCCAAGCCCGCTCTGCTGTCTCTGCCGGATATGACGTCAGTCACTGCGTTGTTAACACTCTGGCGTTGAAATTCGAATTTCTTTTCCATTTCCCATTCATTAAAGTCCATTCGCTCCTGTGCCATTATTCACGTGAGTTTAAAATCACACTAGTTCTTAAAATGTCCGCTCGAAAGCAGCAGTGGACGCCGAGAAAAGTTAATTTTCGCGCGAGTTCATAGCTACATGTAGTTCGCTACGCTCACGACTCTGTACTCCTCCACCATCCAATCAAATCAATCTGATTGGCCTTTAAAAAATACGTCATAGTTGTTGGCCTTGGGCTCCCAGAACCATAACTATTGGGGCAGAATTCTTTCAACCTAGCAACAGATAAGGCTAAAATATGATTGGCTACAAAACAAACTCGCGTATATCGACAGAAAGCAGCGCAAAACCAAGTATGATTTTATAATTTATAAGTTTGTATAATTGTAACTTAAGTAAATATAGATAATATACATATACTCCACCCCCAGCTCTGTCTCCTGTCTTCTACCTATTCCTAGTGTGTGGTCTATAACAAATTTCATAAATATTAATGACAAATATACTGGAAAATACTGGACGGCGACTGATTCTGATACTGTATAAGCTTTGCTGACCTCAAAAGTAAAATAATTCAATACTTTTAATCTTAGTTTTTAGGAAACCAGGAAAAAAGAGGTCACTAATAACTAGTATAATGAGCAAAGACTGTCGTTCCATGAGAATTCCCAGACCTGAAAATGAGGAAATATTTATATTTAGAAGCCGAATCAGAGACCTGACATTGATCATCTGAGGTAATCAGGAGTAGGTTTAGCAGTCTGTTACTAATCAAGTAATTATTGCAGCCCAACCGCAGCGCTCAGTTGGTCTGAGAGCCAGTCATAGTAACCTGTGAGGTTATAATTAAGTTCCTATGAACACTCCTCTTCCTCACGCAGCACTGCCCGAAGGGAAGCAGAGATTGTAGTCAGTCGTCGGGCAGACAAAATACTCGGTGCTGTGGTAGTGATTGGTCATTGGTGATAGTCTGTTGGAGACTCAGTGAATCAGCAGCTCAGGAGACCATTGATCAAGGATTGATCTGAAGAAGATGAATCGTTATCTCTGCAGACGCTTCTCTGAGAGGAAGAGTTCTTTATTGGTACAGACTCAACCCCCACGGTTCAACATGTCCAAGGTCGAGTCCTGGGCCAATCGGACCGGCTTTAGGTTTTCCAATAATGTTATGGCTTTTTATGAGGATAAAAAAATAAATCATTTTGTCAACGGCAGAGTATAACGTGTAAGTGAGATGACGATCAGTTATAAACCTTGGGTTATTGATTAAAGGAACAGTTGTCAGTCTTGTGTTGATGTTTTAATATATCACACCATGTTAGGTGTAAATTCAACACTTGGGAGCAGGTGTTGGTTCAGCTGGGTGATAATTCCTCGACTGCAAGGTGAGCCTGATTTCTTTCTTTTACCGTTAAGTTTTCTTTAATGTCATCAACACTGTTCTATCAGGATGATACGGATCGTTTTCTTTTTGTAATTTCAGGGGTTTCTTTCTGATACGTCTACTCATTTGGTCTCAACTCCAATCATCAGACCTGAAACCCGTGTCTACTTTCATACACATACATCCATCCACTACATCACTCATCAATACTAATCACATACAGGCGTCTACTTATAGCCTTACCATATTTGCTCCGCTGTCACCTCTGTAACCTCCTATTAATTCACTTCACTGGAAACATGGGCAGGTCTGCACCAGGCATTAGGCCCATAATGAGGCTCATTTGTAGCCTTTTTCCGCTCCTTCAGTCCACTTCTACAATCACTGAAGCCTGATGGTTTGGCTCCCAGCCTCCCGCTTTGGAAAAACTAGATTTAATTGCATGTGCTTCACTTTGAGTGAAGACACAAGGTTCGGTTTGGTCTCTGCCTCTTGTTTTCCCATTATTATCAGTCTACGTGGATAATCAGGCCATTCACAGTCACAAGGAAAATAGGATGAACAATGACCTTGTACAGAAACCAATTGCTCCTCAAGAACAAATAACATTGAATCTCCAGGGATTTAGACATCGGTCTGTTGGAGCCAACAGTCATAAGAGCGTTAGTACGTCACCGCCTCAGCCTTCATTTGTCACAATCCACCTCTGGTTACACCACCAGAGCCAGAGGACTACCTCCAGTCCAACGTGCCGACACTCACACCTCAGAAAAACATGCATCTCATTAGAGATGCACAGCAGAAGCTGGAAATAGTCTGATGCTAAGTGAGGAGTAAGTTCGACAGGCTTTCTCTGCCACGCAGTAGGTGGGTTTTAATATCTGTCGACGCTACTATTGAGGAGTATTCTTCTGCTCAAGAAATGACAGGATGAGTCAGACGCAGTAAGGCAGCGAGGGAGGATCACTGTCACCATCTGAAAGACTGATCAAGACATTGAAGTCGTATTTTCATCTGTTTCTCTTCTCTGATTCCCGTCGATTCCCATCATCCTTCTGTGCGGCTGTCAAACGTCTGCCATTATCCAACGGTTCTCTGACCCGTGTACCCGCGTCGTGGACTCCCTTTTATGGCACTTTAAAAATTCCACCAGATCCAACAAATCCTTCATTCCTCGCTTGGTTGGGTTTAACATATCTTTGTGCTTTTCACTCCCCGGAAAAAGAAAAAGTAAAACCACAAAAATTGTATCTTTCTGTGAAAATCAACGTAAATAGGAAGACATGAGATACCAGGAGTGGAGGACTCATCGTCTCCTTGACAACGGTCTCCCAGCAACCATTACTCCTCAATGCATTTCTACGAACCTCGTCTCCATCTGACTCTTCTGCCCTCCAACCCCCCCCATCTCGTTGCCACTCTGTTTTTCCTTTGAGGATCCTAACCACTCCAGGTGACCTGTATTTCTACAACAGGAAGTGGTCAGTTTTGCTAACATGGTCACTATCTGCCGGCAGGCCAACGTGGCCAAATAGAAAGTCACTGTAACCTATGTAATTAACAGTATGTTTGCGTTATGGACATTTAAATCTCAAAATACAGTTAAACTTGGGAGATCAGGATTCATATTGGCACAAAAGGTGAAGCTGTTAACTGGAGGTTGAGAGAAGAGAGAGGTGTGAAGAGGAAACCAAAGTAAAATAGAAAAAAAAAACATTGATTCCATGGGGAAGGAAGTCGAAAAACCGTTTCATCAAGTTTGAACTGGTTCAAGATTCTAAATTTAACGGTTAAGCTTGACCCCATCAGGTGACAAATAATGAACTGCAGAGGTATTTTAACACCAACCAAAATGACTTGGCATGGCACCTGGGGAAAAGAGTGCGCCCTTCAAATTAAAAGATCAATTCTAATTTCTTAAACATAGAGGAACTCACTCTAAATAGACCAGACCCAACTTTGAATCAGGCTGCCCTAATAGCCTGTTTGTCTTTTTTCTCAAACGTGAAACTTAGAAAGTTGAGTTGGAGTCAAGTCACCCGACAACTACAACAACTAATATTCACATACTTTTTTTAAATTATTCCAAGACTTAAGGACATGTCCCGTGTCACATTTACAACCACGGAACAGAAACACAAAAGTGAAAAAAGCAGAGAACATCATCTGCCTGCTTTGTGATTCACTCCACTGAGGAGGTAACATCTTCCTCTCAATACGTCTGCATCTCGGAGTCAGACAGTTCACGTTTCTTCCTCTGGGTTTCATATTCTCCCCAGATCTATTTAAAGCTTGGGATTTATTACAGCGGCAAAGTGTTGATGTTGCAATTTTATTCGGTCCTAAATGGAACGACTGTCCTCATTCGCCAACTCACTTTGTGACTCACCAGATGATGACCTGTCACTGGCAGCAGCTCAAAATAACAGTAGAGAAAATGTTCAAACTGTTCGAGTCCCAGACGAGCAGCTGATCCTCGGGTCAAGACTCAGATAAAAGTCCTGGAAACACCATTAGAGCTTCGTTAGTTGAAATTACTATCAACAAGTCGAGTGTGTGTGAATGAAAAGGGGAACAGGGTGAGGTTACAAGGAGCAGAGGTGGAGAAGGTGGAGGAGTTTAGATACTGAGGATCAACTGTTCAGAGCAGTGGAGACTGAGGAGAAAGAATAGAGTGGAGTCAGGATGGAACAACTGGAGAAAAGAGTCAGGAGTGATCTGAGATAGAAGAGAGTCAGCTAAGGTGGAGGGACGTTGGTGAGACCAGCCATGATGGACGCATTAGGGACACTAGGAATAGACAGAAGACAGGGGACAGAGCTGGAGGTGGAGGAGTTGAAGATGCTGAGGTTCTCTTTAGGAGAGACAATGATGGACAGGATCAGGAATGAGGTGATTAGAGGGACAACACAGACAGGAAGGTTTGGACAAAAAGTAGCTAGAGAAGACAGATTGAGATGGTTTGGACATGTTCAGGAGGGACAGTGGATACATTGGTAGAAGAATGATCCTAGAGATGGAGCTACCAGGTAGGAGACTGATTGATGGATGCAGTGAGGGAGGACATGGAGGTAGTTGGAGTTAGAGGACAGAGGGAGATGGAAATTGTTGACTCGCTGATGCAACCCCTGAGAAAAGGGACAAGCCTGAAGAAGACTATCAACAGGTTGAGTGCCATATTTAGGACTTAAAGGAACAAACACCCAGTTTGAGGAAGTCAAAATTCATTTATTCTAAGTGAAGAGATGAGTGTTTCAAACGAGGTGACAAACAGGTGATGATGGATCAGTAGAGTCGACGCATCAAGGTACGAAAGAACATTTTCCTCTGAGGTCAAACCAGCGTCCAGTCCGTGGTTCCGACACACATCATAATGCTGACAGGTATAAAGAAGAATTGCACAGGCAAAGGTAGATTTCAAGGTTATGACATTTGTCCTCCAGTGTGTCCTGACTTCAGTCCAGTCAGAAGAGTCAACACTGGTCCGTTTCCAGTAGTAAAGGGTTCTGCACCAGCCCGTATGTCCAGGCCCACTCCTTATGGATTAACACTGGGACAAAGTGGACCCAACGTGGTACCGACTGTCCGTGGAAACCACGTCTCACAGACATAGTGACCACAGTCCTTATGGTCCTCACTCACTGGTTTTTGTCAACCACCTTGGACGCTTTCAGCGAAAATATGGCTTTTACGCTGATTTTTTTATTTTCCTGGTATAAAAGTCTTGGGTTGTAGACGAAGATCTGACGAAGATGGTATCAAACATGGAGGATGTGGCGTGATGACAGTACGTGCATTGATGGAGCATTTTTCTTTTTCTTTTCTTCTCATAATACATAAAGGGACTTGCTTTTTAATGGCATTGCTAGAGACACTAGCGAGATTGTGCATTAGCTACTGGCCACTGAGGTACAATAAATCCAGTGTCCTGTAATTGTACAACCTACAGGGTCGTCTCCTAGATCCTCTACTCGGCATGCTATAAACAGGATTTACGACAAGTTATCATCAGATTGCTATCAGTCTCTATGTAATCAGTGTGTGCTACGTGGGTGGTGGGTGTGTGCGTGTGTTTTGTGGACCCCGTCCTTCATCCCAGCTCATCCTTTCCTCTCAAAAGCTGCTTTTCTGTCTCCATATCCTAGGAGAACATTAGGTTTGTTGTCGTTCTACCTCCCACTTTCATCTGCCGTGGTTTCAATTATGGTTCCTCGACTTCTTTTTATTTGCCTCCAGATGTTGTTTTTTATATTCCAGACAGTTTGTGTGTTCATACGTGGAAGTGCGTGTCTTTGTGTTTGTTGTTTTGTCTGCGAGTGCGTGTCACAGTGCACTGAGGTCGTGGCAAGAGCGGGACTTTTGACGGAAGATCTTGCTTCCCCGGTGGCGGCCCATCTCTCTGTAACGTCCACGGTCCCGGTCCCGACAGTACGAGCGAGGGACCAGGCCGGCCAGGAAGCGTTTGGCCCGGCTGGTCAGGCTCTCCCTGCGCCCCATTCCCGGGTCGCCATCAGTCCAGCCGGGGCCGACGCAATCGCCTCGTGCGGTACGGACGGCCGCCTCCATCAGCTCGGTGGTGCCGTGTTCCAGGGAGGCTGAGAGCTCCAGGTAGAAGCAGTCAAACATCATGGCACTGGACTGGGCCTCTGAGGAGACAGGAAGTAGATTCAGGGTTTCTCTTTAAATTTGGTTTAACAACATGGATGAACATTTTGTGAAAATATATCTGATCCTGTTGCTGCTTTAACTTCGAGTCCAAACTTCTGCTCCGGTCGACTCATCTTCCCTGTAACTGTAACATGATCTGTGATTGTTGTATCATCCTGACTGATCCCAACGCTGTCGCCAAGACGTCTCTCCAACCGAGTGACTAAAGCCTGTGTCAGTGTCACCCTGACGTCAACATGGTGAACTCTACCACTGAAGCTCTGGATGGATTTCTCTACAGCTCCTTTGGTTCCTTTTAACTCATTTATCAAACACCACGATGCATGAAAACCTGTAGATAAAGTATCTACAAAACATTGAAGAGAGTCAGAGCAGGTCCAGACCAAACCAGTGAGAGTCTCCTCACAGATACCATCTGTTAAGTAGAAGTCAGTGTTGGGGAACTGGGACAGAAACAGAATCTTTGACAAACACAAATCAAACCAAAATAAACGTCTTTCCTCAAATTAAAAAAAACCCTCTGTTCTCCCAGAGCCTCAGCTGATGCTGTTCACGCTCAGCTGCCCCAAAGCAACAGAGCAGAGAAACTGTGGCACTTAGAAAACCTCAGAGGCTCTGATTGTCCTCAGCTGTGGAGGAACACAGGTGGAAACAGACGAGTGACTGAGCAGCAGCAGCAGCAGCAGCAGCAGCAGCAGGAGTCTGAACAGCACAGATGTAACCAACAACTGCTGATGACCAGGGAGAGAGAAGTCAGATTTTTGGAAAAGATAAACTACATAAAATGACAGAAGCAAAATAATTTGGGGAAAATAGAGAAAACATTCTTTGAGTTTTAGGCTCTGTATCTTTGAAGGAATGTTATGGTAATTACATGTTCTGAGTGGTTATTACTAGGGGTGTGACGATTCACTCACATAACGATCCAATTCACATCTCGATTCACAGGCTATGATCCGATTCAGGATCAATTCATAAAAAAATTAAACAATCAATCCAGTTTGATCTGATTCAGTTCAGTTCGATCCAAACCAATCCAAAACGATTAATTTGCACACCCCTAATATATGTATAGTGTATATTAGGGGCGAAACAATTTACTCACAAAACGATCTGAATCATATCTCGATTCACAGGCTATGATCCGATTCAGGAACGATTCATAAAAAAAAAAATTGAACGATCGATCCAGTTCGATCCGATTCGGTTCAGTTCAATCCAAACTGATCCAAAACGATTATTTTGCACACCCCTAATATATATATATATATATATACATATATATAGTGTATATTAGGGGAGTGACGATTTACTCACATAACAATTCAATTCCATATCTCGATTCACATGCTACGATCCGTTTCAGGAACGATTCATAAAAAAAAATAAAAATTAAACAATCGATCCAGTTCGATCCGATTCGGTTCATGTGCACACCCCTAGTTATTACACAAGGAAAAAATAACTCGATTCACAGGCTACGATCTGATTCAGAAACGATTCATAAAAAAAATTAAATAAACGATCGATCCAGTTTGATCTGATTCAGTTCAGTTCGATCCAAAACGATTCATTTACACACCCTTAATATATATATAGTGCATATTAGGGGTGTGAAAATTCACTCACGTAATGATCCGATTCATATCTCGATTCACAGGCTACGATCTGTCTCTTATACACATCTAGATGTGTATAAGAGACAGGCTACGATCCGATTCAGGAATGATTCATAAAAAAAAAAATTAAACGATCGATCCAGTTCGATCCGATTCGGTTCAGTTCGATCCAAACTGATCCAAAACAATTAATGTGCATACCCTTATTTATTACACAAGGAAAAAAATGCACGGCACGGCAGCATCTATAACACTGTTATTTGCACAATTTTTATTCAGCAGGTGGCTATTATCAGGAGATCAGAACAAACACTTGCGGTCAGTACAGGGTTAAAAACCAACAATGACCAGTTGTATCGACCCCAAATCTCAGCGCTGCAGCCCTGGTATAAAAACAGTTTCCTCCTCTGAATGCGACTCTGCAGGATAAGAGCTGCGACCAAACGTGTTTGCTGAAAAGGCTCAGTATCAGAGCTAAAAGCTCCTGATTGTCCCTGGTCAAACACGGCACCGTGATAAGGAGGAGCGACAGATACACATCAATCAGTGGGAAATAGTGTTTTTATTATTAACTCAGCGCCGATAAAGGTTGTTGCTCAGAGACTGAGGAGCGACTGCGAGCAGCTGTGTGCACAAAGAAACATCAGTGGAATTCATGACAGCTCTGTGGAGTTAGGATGGTGTGAAACGGAACCCACCACTGAAAAACATTCTTTTTTCCCCGTGAATTGGTTCAGAGGTAACGTCAAAGGCCAGGAAAGCTACTAATAAAAAGCAGCGGCGTCTGTTCACGGAGGCAGAAGAAGTCTGTAAACACTGTAGAGGAAGCAGGTGTTCCCAAAGTTTAATTTGAAATGAAACGTGACAGAGACTCTGAGGAAAGTAGATCCACTTTTTATTAACTGTCACCATTTATTCTGGTTCAGTTCACTTCTCTCCAGGTTGTTTTCCCGGACGAGACGTCGCGGTGGATTGTTAGTAACGTCTGTCACCAAATGCATCGTGATGAAAACAAATTGCACCTGCGGTGAAGTGGCTTTTACTTTGGAAACAGTTTCACAGGATTTGATGAACAAATGCTGAACCTGGATCTTGCGGTGCTTCAATGTTCTTACTCTGTCAGGGAGGAGAATTACGCAGCATTTCAGCTGAAAAATCTGTCCTGTGTCTTCAGACCAGGGCGATCGATGGCTGCAAACAAACTGCAGAGAAGAAATAGTCTCCAAAGATTTTTGGACATTGAACGCAACAGGTGTTAACCACAGCAGGCAGTGAATGCACCACAGCCTCTTCAGGTTCTGTAATTGTCTGCGCGCAAAATGTTTGCAGTCCGAGCATCAATGCAGCTCAGGTTCAACAGATTGATCCTCACGACTGAGCAGCTGTCCAACCGTGCTGCTGTCACCCCCCACTTCCACCCCCCGTTGTAGGGGAGGAAAGAGTGGGAGGCAAAAAGACAAATCCCAAATCAGATCAACGCAGCTTATCGTAATGCCTGTGGCAGCTGATCCAATCGAATCAGGTCTTCATAACTGCTGAAGAGCATTTGGGAAATTGAATTTTCCAGAAATAAAACAAAGGCCAGAGGTAGAGCGCTGATGGGAGAAACCGTGGCCTAAAAATGGGATGAAGGATTGAACGGTGTTCTGGGAAAAACCCTAAATTAAATTACAATAAACACATTAAACACAGACAATGATACATGAAAGGTGATGAGATCAGGTTAGGGTTACAGTGTTTCATATTTATTCATCTGGACAAACCACTCTGGCCTCGCCATTCTGTACGCAACCTGATTATTAAAATTTATTTATAAAATGAGCTGCAATGCTGCCATCTAGTGACTTTTACTTTCATATGCAGCCCTTTCTCCCTAGATATATTTTTAAGGCACATGGACTGCTAACAATTCTAGCAGATATTGTCTGACTTGATAAAAGTTAAGAAGTTCTGAAATAATTTGGTAGTAGTTAGCAGTTTGGGAGTTCGCGACTAATTCCCGTCTCGGAGAAGCTCCTAATGATGGACTAAAAAAAAATAATAATAAAATGAAAATAAAGACACAGTTGGGTGAGAACGGCACTGAGCTGAACAGGCAGAAAGTGAGTCACGTTGCGAGGAGAGGAGGATGCTGACAGAAATGGCAGGGAAGGTGGAATATGAAATGAACAAGCTGGAGGGGAGAGACGAGAGGAGACGAGAGGAGAGGAGACGCTCAGACAGGGAGAGGAGACACACACAGATGGACGGGAATTATGTCGACTAAGCAAACGGAGCCGTATTAATCACAGAGCCGAGCCACTTTACAGCACCGGCACTGAATTAACCTGATGATAAATATGTTCTTGGTGTGACAGTGTGTGTGTGTGTGTGTGTGTTAATGAGGGAGACAGAGATGTTGCAGAGGTGGGGAGGAACTGGGGGGGTGAGAAACAGCAGAATAAAAGTGTCAGAGCACAGACCATAAATAGACTTTATGACTCCAGCCCCAGGTCTCTGTGCTGCTGTTAAGGACGATCGCTCAGTCAGACTTCCTGCACCAACTCACACATCATGTGAACACAAGAACATCTGTCTCCACAGGACGCACCGGCGTCGACAAGGACGGACTATTTCCCAGGTCTCACCAGCGGAAGAAAAGGTGCTGAGCAACTCAATCCTCGCTCCGCTCTGTGATTGGCTGACCATCGCACAAACTGCCACGCCTCGGCTTCTTAGTTGAACTCCATTCCTGTGTGTTCTCACTGCTGTAGTCCTTAATCCAGACCTGTCCAGACTGAGGTTAATCCATAATCCATGTCAACGTTAACCTTCAATCATAACTTTGATGATAAATCAGTCCCTTAATCCTGTTTGATCGTAATCTTCAATCCTTGACTGACGCACGCTCAGACTGAGGTCAAGTCTCGGGGGAGTTGGACATACAAGACATATCCAAGGTAAGGTTCAGGGACCAATAGTGTCCCCCTCAATGGGTTTTTGTGGTCCATAACCAGAAAAATAAAAGCTGTCTTTGCAAATCTTTTTTCAGAGACATTTTTTCCCACACAGTGACTGACAGTTTCTGACCGTGGCAGCAGGATTCCATCACCTGATTGGTTGACCCCCCCCCGTCTCCTGATGCTTGCCCTGCGACCTAGCCTGGATGAACTCAGCCTCTCACTCACTGTCAGCTGGGATTGGCTGCAGCAACACAGTAACCTTCAAAGGTTAAGTGGTGCAGATGATGGATGACAGCGTGGACGTTTGTAGGGATGGATGAATGGACAAATGGGAAAAAAACAGGTCATATTTGGACTTGTCCTTCACCAGTTCCCTGGATGAAGATGTTATTTTTAAACATTGCTGCCTTCAAACGCAGTGGACGACGAGCTATGAGTGTTGAGTGAGAATTCATCCATCAAACCATTTCTTCATCCATCAAACCATTTCTTCATCCATCCATCTTTTTGTCCATCCATCCATTCTTCCAGGTCACGAGGACCTGCAGTTGATTCAAAAGCTGCTAAAGTTTGACCGTGGCCTCTGGTTCTCACAGTGGAATAAAAACCACTAGAATTTCTTTGAAGTGACATTAACATGACTTTGATGTCACTTTACAGAACCGTACACACACAAACACACCTACTTGTGTCTGTGCGTGTGCACGTGCGCGTGCGTGCCGGAGTACATGTGATTATACTAAGTGCAAAATGCTGTGAAGGGGAGATAACTGACAGGAGGTGGGACATCACAGTGATGGAGGGAAAACCTCCAGAGGAGAAGATCAGACGGACCAGATACGCACGCTAACGATGTGTGACAACCACAAAGCAAACACAAGGTTGTCATTGGAATGTCCGTTCATAAAAGCCCGGAAGAATGTTTGTTGTCAATGTCGTTACAAACCCCGGGAAAAGTTGAAGTAAATGTAATTTCATGAGTGTAAATATAATGGTGGTGGGATCTTTAAGTACATTTTTCCCAAAGTTGAATATCAAAATGATTCCATTAGTTTGAATCCCGCAGCTGAAGGAACCAAAGGAATTTCTGGTTTCTTTGACAGACAGTGACAGATTTTCATTAATCAGAGTTGAGAGGGAGTGAATATGACTCATATTTTTCCATAAACATCCTTTCTACACTAAAAAACGACATTGGCCCAGCATGGGCCTGAGACCCAGAGGTTGAGAACCTCTCATTTCTCTGGTCTGAACATCAACAGTCTATAAAATATCCAGTGACGCTGCCTGAGGTCTGAACCTTGATCTACAGACGCTTCGCTTAATGGATTCAGTACAGCACAGGCTCCCGTGTGTGTGTGTGTGTGTGTGTGTGTGTGTGTGTCAGTGTCAGTGTCAACCTCCATTAAGTTGTTTGGGCAAAAGTTGACCCTTGGTGCTGAATACCAATGTGTAGTGTCTGAAGAGCGCTGGTGTCTACAGTGAATCTAGTTCCTGGATGAGAAGATGAAAGTGATGAAGTGATGATGAAGAATTAACCAAAAAATCATTGATTTAATCAATTATTTACCCTGTAAATGTAAATGTCCCTGAAAAAATCCCGACGCCCGACTTTGTCGGCTTAAATCACTGCGTTCTCGGCTGACATTTATTTTGATTTATGATAAAAAGTCGACAGCAACGATGAATGTGAGTCTGAACTGCTCTGAGGAAAGAGAGTGAAAAACACAGATTGGTGTTTTCACAGTTATGGTGGGATTTAAAGGACGATTTCCTGAGTTGTAGCAGGAAAATGTGGAGCAGTTGAATATAATGAATATTCTATAAACTGAGTCTAATTAATTATTGAACGACTTTTAATGATTAGATTTATATTATTCCACAGTCTGGTCTAAGGCGTCGGGGGAGCAGCACAGCAGCCTGACTCTGATGGTTGTAAACAGTGTAAGTATTGATTATAGTGATTTGAAAACGGCCCCCTAGAGGCCGTTTGTTGGAGAGCAGGAAAATCTAAAAAAGCTATTTATGGATTTACAGCAGCTAGATGTTGCTGTTCCATGTTCTCCTGAGGAGAATCAGGGTTCTCACCAGGGTTTTACCTGTTAAGCATGTTAGAGAGGACATGTACGACAGGACACGTAGACAGGACACATACTGATACAGGAAACCAACGTCCTCTGACCAGTACCTGCTGTACGTTTGATTCTCACCACCCACTGGAGCACGAACTGGGTGTGATCTGAACTCCACAGTCACAGGCAGACACCATCTCCACCACATCTCCACCACATAGAGGACATGTCAAGACTCAGGGGTTGCCACAGCGAGTCAACAATTTCCATCACAACTCCAACTACCTCCATGTCCTCCCTCAAGGCATCCATCAATCTCCTCTTTGTCTCCTACCTGGTAGCTCCATCTCTAGGATCATTCTTCCACCACCGTGTACCTCCACTGTCCCTCCTCTGAACATGTCCAAAAAATGTCAATCTGTCTTCTCTAGCTTTTTCTCCAAACCTTCCTGTCTGTGTTGTCCCGCTAATCACCTCATTCCTGATCCTGTCCATCCTTGTCTCTCCTAAAGAGAACCTCAGCATCTTTAACTCCTCCACCTCCAGCTCTGCCTCCTGTTAGAACTGAAGAAGCTTCTTGGATCAGAGGAGAAACATTTTCCAAAAAGACTGAATGTCCAGCAGCTGTTTTCCCAAAAATCAAGAATAAAAGAAGTTTCTGGCAAAACTTTTCTCTACGTAAGAGGAAACATCAAAGCTAACAGAAAAAAAAGACTTTTTCCCTTTTTTTTCCTCCTTAATAACATCAGTTCACCTGCTGCTGCTGCTGTCACCCTGCAGCTCCGTCTTCCTTCCTCTCCTCTCGTCTGAGCAGACACCTCTTCCTCAGCTCTGCTCTGCTCTGACATATTGTTTCTCCGTCTGTTGAGCTGTCACTGCTCCCTGACGTGGAACTGTCTGAAGGGTGATAACTTCAAACTGAAACCTTTGATGTCGACATGAAATTCATCACCTCAGTGCTGAGTGACAGCAGCGAGCCATAACCTTTGCTGTTGGCGACGTTGCCCTGGCGTTAAGGCAGATGTTTGATGATGTTTCAGACTGACCTCAGGTCTGTGTAAACACGACTTGGCTGCGAGGTTTTGACGACCGTCCAGAAAAAACATCAGTGATCCATGAAGAGGAAAGAAACCGTAGCAAGGTGTTGGACAAACGGGGCAAACTAAGGTACGGGGCCCGGATGCGGCCCGTCGAGCTTTTCAATGCGGCCCGCCAACCAATATATTATCGTTAGAATGTTGCCTTTTCCCTGCAATAATGCAACTAGACAACGTCATAAAGGGTATTAGAAATGTAAAACTTTAGGTTTATACCCGTCTTTCTGCTCTGGACTCGGTGACCAATGACGTGAGGGACAAATAGTGCAGCACAACAGATGATTGAGCTACAGTAGAACAGATGAAATAATGTCTCTGTGTCTGCTCGGCTATAGGTGTCCATATAAAGGCGTCTTCTGAACGCGTAAATGTGTGCGTGAACAAAAACTTCTCACTGAAACTTTTAATTAAAAACCAACCTGCAAGAATCCTAACTGACGTCTCCTAATAAACAGTAAAACGGCGTCTGCTGAGGTCTGTGTTGTCCCTCTAATCACCTCATTCCTGATCCTGTCCATCCTTGTCTCTCCTAAAGAGAACCTCAGCATCTGTAACTCCTCCACCTCCAGCTCTGCCTCCTGTTAGAACTGAAGAAGCTTCTTGGATCAGAGGAGAAACATTTTCCAAAAAGACTGAATGTCCAGCAGCTGTTTTCCCCACAATCAAGAATAAAAGAAGTTTCTGGCAAAACTTTTCTCTACGTAAGAGGAAACATCAAAGCTAACAGAAAAAAAAGACTTTTTCCCTTTTTTTTCCTCCTTAATAACATCAGTTCACCTGCTGCTGCTGCTGTCACCCTGCAGCTCCGTCTTCCTTCCTCTCCTCTCGTCTGAGCAGACACCTCTTCCTCAGCTCTGCTCTGCTCTGACATATTGTTTCTCCGTCTGTTGAGCTGTCACTGCTCCCTGACGTGGAACTGTCTGAAGGGTGATAACTTCAAACTGAAACCTTTGATGTCGACATGAAATTCATCACCTCAGTGCTGAGTGACAGCAGCGAGCCATAACCTTTGCTGTTGGCGACGTTGCCCTGGCGTTAAGGCAGATGTTTGATGATGTTTCAGACTGATCTCAGGTCTGTGTAAACACGACTTGGCTGCGAGGTTTTGACGACCGTCCAGAAAAAACATCAGTGATCCATGAAGAGGAAAGAAACCGTAGCAAGGTGTTGGACAAACTGGGCAAACTAAGGTACGGGGCCCGGATGCGGCCCGTCGAGCTTTTCAATGCAGCCCGTCAACCAATATATTATCGTTAGAATGTTGCCTTTTCCCTGCAATAATGCAACTAGACGACGTCATAAAGGGTATTAGAAATGTAAAACTTTAGGTTTATACCCGTCTTTCTGCTCTGGACTCGGTGACCAATGACGTGAGGGACAAATAGTGCAGCACAACAGATGATTGAGCTACAGTAGAACAGATGAAATAATGTCTCTGTGTCTGCTCGGCTACAGGTGTCCATATAAAGGCGTCTTCTGAACGCGTAAATGTGTGCGTGAACAAAAACTTCTCACTGAAACTTTTAATTAAAAACCAACCTGCAAGAATCCTAACTGACGTCTCCTAATAAACAGTAAAACGGCGTCTGCTGAGACTGTTTAATTTCACGACTACAACTGATCACTGAGGAACCCGACTGTTGTGTTCTTCAAAGACACTCAGGAGAAATCAGCAGAAACACAAACAATCGGCTCCTGTTACTGATTCATTCATCAGAACAGGAGTCTAGTGAATTTGGGAAATGGCCATTTGGTCCTAATCTTGACCGTGACATCAGTTTGCACGTACCCTCTGAGCTGATTTCACGGGATCGAACCAGGTCGCTCTTGTTTCCCACCAGGATGATGGGCGTGTGAGGCTGCGACTCCCTCAGGAGGAGGCGGAGCTGAGCGGTGCGATGGAAACTTCGCCTGTCAGTCACAGAGAAGACCAGGATACACACATCACACTGCAGAGTGGACAGGTCCTGCAGAGAAACACACACACGCACACACACACACACACACACCGAGTCATTAATAAATGAACAGCTGAGTGAAACAAACACCTGGTTCCAGGGAGGATCCAGTGACAGGTGAACAGGTGTCTCGTGTCAGTCCGCAGGCACTCGTTACATAAGATCCTCTTCACTGCATCAACAAACTGGTGATTTGTCCCTGTTCTGCTGTTCTGGACTTTGGCCACCGGGGACAGCAGCGCTGCCAGCAGCTAGGTTTTTAATCAGCATCTCGGGAGTGGACGGGAACTAAGTGGATTTGTCCGAGTCGAGTGTCTGCACAGTCGAGTGTGTTCCCCTTTTAATATGGCGCCCCAACGCACATGTCCCTGTCCTGGGGGCTTAGGAGGGGTGGGGAGGGTAGAAACGGACAAGACAAAAAACTATAAAAGCTGTCCAGTGTTGAACAATTGGTCATCAATGTCTGTAGCTAGCAAATCTTCTAGTTCAGATTCAATATGTTGCAAGATGACATTGTCAGACTCCCGGGAGAGCTAATCCAATGGGACACATAGTGCCTTCTACCTAGGACCAGCTAGAAGGCCCTGAGGTCACAATATTCTGAGATGATTGGTCTGAGGGCTGTCAACTGAACAGGCTGTGTCCTTTCACTTACAGCGGGCTGGGCCTTCACTTTTGATTCTGAAGGCTCTGTCAGATTACAGGGAACTGGACAACACTAGCTATCTGAAATATGATTGGATAAGAAGTTTTATCCAACTTTTTAATAAAAAAAACTCTTTTGGTGAAAAAAAAAATAATAATACAATTTGATTTAAAGATATTTATGAATAAATGTGTTCTTTAGTATGTTTGGGCCGGCAGAGAAGGCTTTGCTGGCCCTGATGACCCACCACCGGAAAAAGGAAAGCAAAATTCTCAAAAGTATAAAGTAACAGCGGTTCAGTTGGGTCTGTGACTCACCCTCATCCCAGTAGAACAATTTGTTGACAGACAGACAGTCCCCACTCACTGTCCATTAGACACTGGGACGACAATGACAACTGAACGTCTCCCTGGTTCCTGCCATCATCCGTCAGTGCCAGAGCTGCTCACCCTCACAGACCCACAGTCCTGCTGTAATTGGAGTCCGACTGTCAGTGACATTACATCACTGTACACAGTCAGCACCATCAGTCAGTTAACGGCCCGAGTGCTGAGTTAATTTGGCCGACGAGTCACTGTGACACCTCCACTCTGACAGGCTACGAACGACGATGAAAACAAACACATTTTCATCTCTGCCTTCAACGCTGTACTTTGTCGGGTGAGAATCTGGAGTTGGTTGAACCTGGGAGAACCATATGATGGTTCCAGCTCCTCTTTCCTCCCACACTGAACAGAATATATGGCACAGAAAGAATGAATGAATAAGTTACAGACGTTAAAGGTGTCAATTCTGGGTTTTTAGAACCGATGCCAGATACAATCGCAAAGTAGAGGCAAGAGATTAAAAAGTGTTGTATTGTTCACCCACCAACAGGGAGCGTGAACTGGGTTTAGACCAGTGTTAGACAGGCTACTGATGTGAAGGGTCCGATGTGACGTCGCTGTAGTAACTCTGGACATAGTTGGTTTGTTGGAGCTTCAAGAAGTTTCAAGAAACTTCAATCAGAGAGAGGAACAGAAGAGCAGATCATATTAGTCCATGGCACTGTTTGCTGTGTCCAATTGGGTCAAGGTAAACTAAGCTACCAGGAAGCATGTCTCATCTGGTCTTGTCTCAATATTAAGACAGGATGTTGAACTTGGCAGCAGAAATGTCAGAAGATCGGATTAAAAAAACGCAAAACACTGAAGGGAGAAAAGCAACGTAGAGTCTGTAAATACATGAACCTCTGGACAAAATACAACTGGACTCATTTAACTTATGGACATTTAACTTCCATCCTCTTTCTGTCTCTCTGCCTTTTCTTGACACTTTCAGTTTTTGCTGATTTAATAAACCTGCTCCAAAATATTGCTCCAGGTTGAAGAGGTTACAGGAAAATACATTTACACTGGATTTCTTTCTCCCCCAGTGTTGGGAAAATAAGGTTTGTAGTAAAGCCTGGCAGTTTCACCGCCAGACGGCCAATCTCAGCTCACACAGGGATATTTATAGCTTGGCTGCAGCCCATTCCAATTGTGTTACTTTGAAAATAAACTGCAGGGAAACAGGCAAACATCCCCTCAACCCCCGGACGGCCCTGAAGTCATCAACACTTCAACTGGATCAATATAAAGATACATTATTCCCAACATGTAACCCATTTTCTGGCCTGCCCCCCAACTGTGGGTATGGGCGACTCTGCCCTACATCCACAGGCCTGCAGCTCCATTCCTGCCCTCCAGGGGGCAGCGGGGGGGATTCAGGCGCCCATAAATAAATTGACGTCCTCTCCAGCAGCCAAATCTACTGAGATGAGATGAGAGTCTGGAGCAGGAAATTCACAGAACCCACTTTGGCACTTCCTCTTGGAGGGTGAACAGGAAAGGGAGCGAGGAGGAGAAGGAGGAGGACGGAGAGGAGGAAGAGGAGAGTCCACCACCTGCCTGCAGCTGACTGTGGGATGGAGAGGAGCCACGGGACGATGAAGACTGAAGAACAAGAGGCCGAAGCAAATCTGTGTCAGCAAAGAAGTCCAAACAGAGTGGACGTTGATCAGCTGTGAGATGGAAGGAGAGAAGATTCTCCTCTGTATCAAAGGAGCCAGAACAAACGAGTCGGGTCGCTGCCAACTGGCTTCTTCCTGCCTCCTGATCCTCAGCCTCCCCGTCTCACTGAGCGCCGGCCATCTGTCACTACGCTCTCTTCCCAAACGCTCGCACCAACACAAAAGAGAAGCTTCAGTCAACGTCTGCTCCATCCTGGTTAAACCAACAAAAAACTGACCGACTGGACTCCAATTATAGCTTAGAACCAGGGTTTAGAACCAGTAACCTTATTATATTTATCATATTTGTCAGCTGGTTGGAGTAACATTCAATGATCAGTTAACAATTTAATAATCAGTTATTTTTATGGATTTTATTTTCTTTCTAAAATCCTTCTTCCTTCCTATCGGTCGAAGTCTGTAATTTTTCACAGTGAAATTATTCTTTAAAAATAATATTTAATAAAATTTAAATTTAAAGAAAACTATTACAACAATTACATAATATATAATATAATAAATTGTATAATAAATATAATTTTTTTGTTATTATTATTATTGACCTGATATTAACAAATCTTAATAATAATCTAAGAAAATTTTTATTTTATTTCTCAGAAATTAAAAACCTGAAAGAGCCAAACCTGGTATAGATGTAACAATATTAAAAATGAATGGATAAATAGGTGTATATTAATGTGAAAGTCACTAGATGGCAGCATTGCAGCTCATTTATGGGTATTAGCAGACAAAAGGTTTATATCTTTTTTTTGTCATATATTTATATAACAATACAACGCACACCCCTTGTTTACATCAACCATTTAGCATCAATTAATATTAAACAACTCGTTGACTCATGGAGCTGTTCAGTACAGATCTTTAACCCTTTGTTTCCGGGAGTATTTTCTCAATACGCTAAAATAACCCACGTTCATTATTCACACACAGCGTCGTTAACATGCAGTGAAAAAGGCGCCTTCACATCATAGCTGTTACTACATCAGCTGCTACCGACGACGCTGACAGGACCGTGAATCAGTGAGCAGGAGTCGCTGGTGCAGCGGCAGAAATCAAACCATCGCCTCTTCGTTCAAAGAGGCAGAAACACGACATATGGTCCTGGTTCTGAGAGTCTGACTTCTGTTTATGTTTTTATTCTGCCCTCAAACCCCCGCAGAAAAAAGACACATAAACCAATCAGTTTAACGCCTGAAGGTGGAGCATTATTAGCAGAAGGTCATTGACAGCGCCACCTGCCTGTCAGCTGCTGCAGGCATACAAATGGCACACTTTGCGTACGGTGATGAGTGGGTAGAAAAAAGGGATTGAACCCAAACTTTTTAGACCCCTCTGAGGTAAAAAGAAAGAGCAGACAAGCAACAAGGGAGTAGAGACAGCGCCCCCTGTAGTTCAGTCCAAATCTGATGATTGGATGAAAACAGTGCTGCGGTAGGGACTTTGCTCTTTCTCTTTTCCTCTCGCTCTGGGACGATGATCCCTAGAGAAATAGATAACTGGGTCCATCTGTCTCACACACACGGGGGGAAGCAGTAGGGTGGGGGGGGGCGTCCCTGGATGACCCAGATTTAACAACAGCTCAGCAGCGCCTCCGCTGGCAGCTCCCTGATTCCTGATCGCTGGAGGGACGCTGTGAGGTGGTTCAACACTGGCGTCCCTGAGCAGGAAGCAGCTAAGAGGATTGTCCTCCGTGACACCACACACTCACGGTTTGAAAGGTTGACGTCCTAAATTTAGCACAAAGATTTTTTTTCTTTTAACCCCTTCAGTACCAGGGTGTGGAGCTCAACTCATTCAATGCCCAAATGCAGAGACCGTGTCCCTCTGATATTTGCCGCAGTGTTGTCTGGTATGGAGAGGAATGGTTTACATCCTGACAACATTGAAATGTTCATTTGTCTTTGGAAGAATGTCCCTCTAACACAGTCCACAGCTGCTGACTCAGCATCAGATTTGGAGACGCATTAGTTGAACTTTAAAAGACGGTTATGTTTACTGTTTCTGCAGAAGCTATTTTTATTTCTGTGCATTTTTCTGAGGGCTGAATGAGTTAATGATAGTTTTAGGCAAGTCAAGATTAGAGAGACTCTGTCCAACATGTCCTCCAGCATCACTCAGTGGACTTTGATAAATAAGAACCTGATCTTCCAGAACTGCTTTTCTGTTTTCCTCTGAGCCAGGACACAGTATTCATGAGTGGATTAGGCGGCCGTGGTGGCCCAGCGGTTAGGGAAGAGGACTTGCGTCTGTGAGGCTGTGGGTTTGAATCCACCAGCTGCCTTGTTGCCAGTGAGGTGCTCTGAGCAAAGCAGCGTCTCCACCAGCAGGATAAAACCAAACCAAGCAGGTTTAAGGGTCCAAATGTCCTCTCCTTCTTCTACTCTGACTCCAACTACCTCCACGTCCTCCCTCACTGCATCCATCAATCTCCTCTTTGTCTCCTACCTGGTAGCTCCATCTCTAGGATCATTCATCTACCAATGTCTCCACTATCCCTCCTCTCAACATGTCCAAACCATCTCAATCTGTCTTCTCTAGCATCTTTTACTCAAACCTTCCTGTCTGTGTTGTCCCTCTAATCACCTCATTCCTGATCCTGTCCATCCTTGTCTCTCCTAAAGAGAACCTCAGCATCTTTAACTCCTCAACCTCCAGCTCTGCCTCTCTCTCTAATCCATCCATCATGGCTGGTCTCACCACTGTCCTATAAGAAAGTTCTTTGTATTTACTGGTTATTATTTTATAATGGTACCGGTCCGTCCCAGCAGACATCTAGTTGGGGTTTGTGGAGCCGAGCAGATATGACTTTGACTGCTTGGATCTGAAGGAACCCAGAGAACTTTCAGAACTCTGAGATGGAACTGATGAAAAAGACATTTCTCCTTTTGATGTTTGGTGAAGCAGAGAAGATTTTTCCCCAAATTAAATCTAGAAACTTTCAATTCTTAATTTGCCAAACAAACTAAATGAACCATTAATCTGAGGCAATGATAAAATAAACAAACACCAGGAGCAGCAGACGTTGGAATAAATATTTCAATCTGACTCAGTCAAACAGAATCATAAACTAAGGCCTGGATACATGTGACCAGACATGGCCGGTGCCCCCCGTCTCTCCCTCCACTTCACCACTGTGCTGCAGATGCTTTACGTCACACAGCATGAATTCATCTGCAGGGAAATGAAGGCCAGCTCGGTCAAGTTGGCCTGGGTTTCTATTCTGGGCTCACGGATGACTTATTTAAACCACCGACTCAACCTGTGACGTCAAGGCATCTGGTAGAGCGGACGCTGCGTCTGAGCTGCTCCTAGTGTTTTACATGTTTGACAGGGTTGGGTACATGCAGACGCTCCCTAACACGGTCAAGGGGCGGGGCAGCTGTACATTTCGTACATTCGACATTCGTACGGTGGAGTAATTATTGTTTAAATATGTTCTCATTAAATCAACAGTGTTGGGACTAACGCGTTACTTGTAATGTTGTTATGTAACGAAACTACTTTTCTCAGTAACTAATAACGTAACGCGTTACTTTTCCCATTCAGTAACACTGATATTGTTACAGGGGCGTGAAGGGGCTCGTTACTATCTGTGGTCCAGGAGCAATGACATAGGTTGACATAGGTTAACATTTCAGGCTAAGCCAATCAGAAAGTTTTAAAGTAAAAGTTTTAAAGTAAAGTAACTAATTATTAGTTACTTTCATATTTAATAACTAGTAGTGTAACTAGTTACTTTTTCAGAGCTTAAATAGTAACTTTTTTAAAGTAACTTGCCCAACACTGTAAATCAAATTCCACTTTAGCTTCAAACACACACTTTTTTTTGCCTTATTTTCTTCCTTTCGGTTAAAAAAAAAATCAAAGCTAAAGACTTTAACCTCAGTTTTAAAGGCATTGGTCGCCCAGTGGTTAAGGAACCAGCCTGGGGTGCAGAGGGTTCCAGGTTTGAATCTACAAACTGCCAGGTCCACTCAGCATAGCACCGTCCCCCCTTACAGCTCCCTGTGTGCTCACAGATGCTAATGGATTAAATGTAAAGGTGACTTTACATTGTGTGCAGTGGTGTGAATCACAATGTCACAACGACAAGGAGTTTCCTTTGCACAGTTGTGTGCAGTTTCAACAATATTGAAAATAAATCAGATTTTGATCAAAAGTTAATATTGGGCCCAGGTAAATATCAGACAAAAATGAAAAAATTCTGACTGAATTAAATGAATCACTGTCGTCTCTGGATGATCAACAGGGAAACATTGTTTTTACATCTTTTTTCTCTGTAACTTTTCACTTTAATGAGTTGAGAAAGTTATTCACAGACGACAGAGTGTGAGACTCGCACGGTTTGTGCAGCAGTGGAATAATGTGGTGCAGTGATCAGAAAGACGACGCTCCAGGGACCGCAGCATCGACTCTTCCAGCATGATCTTAATGCCTGGCTGAGTGACTGAGTCAACCCTGCACACGTGTGTGTTTGTGTTGCTATGGTGACCTAGGTGTAGGGTTGGATTCCCCACAGAGAACAGGCTCGCTGCTTCCTACGAGGACAGAAGCTCGGCCTCCTGGGACGTGGACTGATGGAAGTTACAGAAGCTGTGTCACTGAAAGACCTGAACCGGAGGTTGGACCACGGCTGGACCTGCAAAGTTCATCTTTTCATAAAGAAAAACAATTCTTTTAAACTGATGAAAGGTTTAACTGGGTGTTTGTAGCTACAGATTAGCAACATTTTGGTCAAAATACATTGAAAAAGTAAAAAAAAAATTAGGCCCATAAGAAAAATACAACTGAACCCACAAAAGACGGATGAAAAAATCTGCCAAATGGGTAAAGAACACATTTAAGACCTGATCTGGGACAAGGTCCAGTTTGTCCATCAGACCCTGGAGTGGATCCAACCCTCCTGCTGTCCTGCATCTGCTGCTCCACTGCTAATGGCCAGACTGGGATTAACACGCACTGAATAACAAATGTAATTAAATCTCCCTGAGACTTCACCAGGGAACAACACAACACAACAACCAACGACAGCGTGAACGGACCAGAGGTTGATGAAGAGGATGAAGAGTTTAACCTCAGGACACAGGGTGAGGTGGATAACAGTCCACCCTTTTCTGCACCACCTTTGCCGTGGTGAAAGGGAGGAAGGAAGGAAAGGAAACTCATTGTTATTGTGACGTTGTGATTCACACCACTGCACACAATAAAATGTCACCTTTGCATTTCACCCACCACCACAGTGAACACTGTTCAGCTTTCAGCCCCCGGGGAGGAGTGAGTGGGGACAATGCCATGCTCAGTGGACCTCAGTTGGTGGAGTCGAACCCTACGGACCCAGTCTAGGTTCTTAAACACCAAATGACACGACCGGCCTAATAACTGGTATTTTCTAACCCTTTTACTGCAGAACCCCTGGTCTCCAGGTGGTGGAGCAGTTCTTATAACTCCCTGGTCTCATGCATTTCTCTTCTGTGTGGTCAGTTGACCAACAGACCACCTACTCTAGGTAACCTGACCAATCCCCAAGGTTACTTCCTCTGACTCACCTGCTTCCAGTTGTCGAAAATGATGACTTTGCTGTCCTCGTCGTCCACGGTGACCGCGCACTCGTAGCCTTCACCTGAAGAACGCAACAGAACTGTGTAAATATCTGAGTGGGTGTGGTTTCATCAGCGTCCTGATCTGATCTTCCTGCCTGAGATCTGACTCCTGATTGGTTCCTTCAGGGCATCATTCTGATTTACCCTACAGCACATGTTTACTGCAGTGTTACAGTTACAGTGTTCCAGTAATAGTGTTAGAAAAATATTGTTACAGTAACAGTGTTACAATAACAGTGTTACAGTTACCATGTCACAGCAACAGTGTTAGAGTTACTGTGTTACAGTAACTGTGTTACATTAACAGTGTTACAGTTACCCTGTTACAATAACAGTGTTACAGTAACACCATTACTGTAACATAGTTACAGTTAGTGTGTTACAGTACAATGTTACGGTAACAGTGTTACAATAACAGTGTTACAGTTACCATGTCACAGCAACAGTGTTAGAGTTACTGTGTTACAGTAACTGTGGTACATTAAAAGTGTTACAGTTACCCTGTTACAATAACAGTGTTACAGTAACACCATTACTGTAACATTGTTACAATTAGTGTGTTACAGTACAATGTTACCGTAACAGTGTTACAGTTACTGTGTTACAGTAACAGTGTTACAGCTAGTGTGTGTTACAGTAACAGTGTTACAGTTAGTGTGTTACAGTAACAGTGTTACAGTAACACTATTACAGCTACAGTGTTACAGTGTCTGAGTTGAAGCACAGTCTACACCAGTTCCATTGAACACACTCTCCTGTTACTGAAAGACTGGGAATAAACAACAGTTCAACGAAGTCACTCTTCCACACCCCACACGTGACGGAGCGACTCCGACTGGACTGAGCTGTAATCTAATGGAAGTCAAGACTGTTCAATAGTCTCCGTCTATTTTCTATCAGCCGTGTGGCCGTGGCGCCTGTTCTCAGTCCTTCAGTGTCTACAAGCCTTCAGTGGAGATGAATTGATTATTATTCCACTCAGCTCCGGTTTATTCCATGTTGACATGGGGACCAAACATCCGTGAAGATCCGGTCGGTAAAACAGTCGATAGAGACGTCTCCACAGCTGTGACCAGATTCTTAGACTTTATCTTAGAAAGATTTTTCTGTCAATCAAACTTTTCAAATGCTCCTTATTTTTACTATTTATTTACTCACTTTTGTACTTATACTTTTTAGTACTACATGTGTACATGTGATTTCACTGAATGGATGAACCATGAGTAAGATTCTCTGGTTGATTACACCAGCACAGGTGAGTGTCTCTGCAGGACTATGGGTTGGTCAGTCTCTGTCTCTGTCTCAGTCTCAGTCTCAGTGCTGTGGTGATACTGAAGTATTGATTGCAGTTGGACCAGAGCTGATTGTCGTGTCTGACTGCTGATTGGAGCAGAGACTGTTGAGTGAAGCTCCACAAAGTTTCTTCTATATTTACTTCATGTCACTGCTGCAGCAAACACAGCTCGGTGGAGAAGAGACAAACAGAGACAAAAAGTATTTTAACGTTTTCCAGTCCACTCGTCTCACAGTGGGCTGGAAAATGGCAAATAAATACAGTAGGTTTCAAGAATTTCTCTGAATATTCTAGTATTTGTCACATGTTTTGTTGCTTGCACTTAAAAACAAACTTTTTACAACATTATTATTATAATTACCACATGCTTGTGTCTCCGAGTCCACAGAGAGGGATCTGTCCGACTGTCCAGCCAGAGACAAGGCCAGCGACGACTTGCCGACGCCATTCTGCCCCAGAAGTACTATCCTCAAAGCTCCGCCGCGGCTCTGGTAGGCCGACTGGTTGGCGGCCGTCTGACCGAAGGAGTCGTCCCGGGTCACTCCCGTCTCACTGATGGGCAGAGTAGCCGGTTCATCCAAGCCTGGGATCCAATCGCAGTCCTCGGACACGGCCTCTTCCCGCCGCAGCTGGTGTTTGACCGGCAGTGGCGTGCTTCCTCGCCGCAGAGGAGGCGCCGTGGTGAGAAACATACTGTACTGGAATGAAAGGGTCAAAGGGTCTGTGAGGACTCTCATTCATCCAAGTCCTGATGACCAGAAGGTTCAGTTGTCAGAAACTGGACTTCATTTTGGAGTTGAAAGACTCTGAGATCAACCAGAAACTGACAAAGTTCCTCAGTTAGGAATGAAACTCCAAGAAGAAGAAGAAGAAGAAGAAGAAGAAGAAGAAGAAGAAGTCCAGTTTCTGCCACAGGTGATGGACAGTTTTCAAAGAATCCAACAAACTGAACAGCTGAAATACTAAGATTTGCAATTGTAATTCATTGTGATTATTTGTGATAGAACAATAGCTCCTAAAATTACGGAAAAATGTCGGATACGAACAAAGTCATGTGATATCAGTGAGATTGTTATTGGTTTTTCTTCCAATGATGAAAATCTCATGGTCTTGAGACGTTTACTTCAGTTTTGGAGGCAGATCAGTGGATTCTGGAATTGAAAATGTTCAACAGCTACTGTTTATACTAGGTTTCAGCCACTAGGGGGCACAAACCAGCGTTAGTTAATGCCCATCCCAAACCTGGATTTAGCGTTAAACTTTGCACATAACAAAGAGAGTCTATCCTAGTGGTCTGGTGGGTTCGGTGGTCTGTGAAGACGGGGTCTTCACACTTGTTGGTCTGTAATTGATATATTGTCTCACTGTGACTTTCTCCGTCGTCTTTTCTCTCTTTTTTCCAGGTCTGTCACAGGTGTCGCAATTTAAGCTGATTCTCAACACGAACCACATTCGTGAGAGAGAGAGAGAGAGTGTGAAGGGGGGTGAGGGAGGAAGGGAGGTGACGATGATGGAGGTGAGACTGATACATGATGGTGTGAGAGAGAGCAGGAGACACCTGCCCCGTGTGGAAGGTTGGTGTCACATCTAGAGGAGACGGCAGCAGCCAGAGAACACTGGGACACCAGCGCTTAACAGAGAATGAACAAGTGAGAGGAGGAGGAGGAGGAGGAGGAGGAGTTTTGTTCCCAGACAAAGAAGAATAGAGGAGGCTGCAGCAGTGAGACAGGGGCAGGAATGCTGTGGTGGGATATTTTTACTCTGCAGCGTCTGCTGTAGCCATGTGTTCACTGGGAATCCACGCTGAATTGGGCCAAGAGTGGAGTGATGAAGGACGATGATGAAGAAAAGACAGAACAATCAGGCCTACAGTGTGTGTGTGTGAGTGTGTTGTCCTTTAACAAATGGTCAACCTGTCCTCTTGGTGACCCACTGGACCAGAGGTTATTTTCCTAAGGATTATTTACTTTAACGCAGCTCTGGTCCAGAGTCAGTGTCACCTCCTGGATCAGATCCACTCCCATTTACTGTTGGCTCCTTCAGGTGCAGTGTGATTTGGGTGGAGGTTGTGGAGACTGCTAACCCTGAGACACAGTCAGGAATAAGAGGACGAGGACGGATGGATGTAGTCTAGTGTTGGGATTAGAATTAAGGTCAGATTAAAGATAGTGTAAGGACTAAGGATCAGGATCCACCTGGACCTGGACTGGAAAATTCCTTGTTTATGATACAAAGAACAGGAAAACAGTAAATCCTTAAAAAGACTGTTTTTGTCAGTACGATGTCAAAGCTATTGACGTAAGAACTGAAGTGATTTTGATTTCCATGATTAAAACAGTGGAAAATGTCTGGATTTCATTAAACTCTGATGAGATGTTGTTGTTGTTGTCGTTATATTTGTCCAAAATAAATGAACTATCAATGGAACCAGGCATGAAAATGAACAAGAAATTGGAGAAATTGTTTCCATATGAACAAAATTCTTCATTTCAGATCTGAACAGAAGAGAAAACAAGAAGAACAGACGTCGACTTTTCAATAAATACTACGTTTGTCCACGACTTGGTCCCAGTTTTTTATTTATGGGTCATGTGACTTGATCAGCCCTGAGGTCAGGCTTGAATTCTGTGCTTGGCTTCTTTACAGTGTTAGTCTTGGCCTGAACTGTACCAGTGCCTGCACGTGCATCAGTCTGCAGCCGCAGCAGGTCAGCTGTGACAAATCTCATCAATATTTATAAAGTCATTAATCTGCCTGCAGTGACACCTCTGGGCAAATGAGCAACAACATCTGCCTGGACTGGAGAACGGTATCGACGGCGGTATAAAAGGGATCGACGCGGTAACAGCAGATAAACAGCGATTAAACCCGACATTAACAGACGGTAGAGCGCCATCAATCAGTGGGAATAAGAATGGACGCTTCATTGGAGCCGAGAGGATATGAGTTTAACCATTGACTAATGATAAAATATCACACCTCTGTTTTTATAGCCTAATGAAGGGCAGACTCTTAAATACTGTGCAGTGACACGACCACCGGGCTGTTAGTGGTGAACGACAGGGGAGCAGTTAGTAAAACTGTACAGTATTGAAGAGAATCTGAAATAAAAGGTCTGGGATTGACAAAAGAAAATGACATTTTCAGAAAACAGTTTTAAACCACGAGGGAAAAAACAAAGAAATAAATCATCAGAAAATTAGGCTTTAATTTCTACTAATATTAATATTATACTGGAGGAGGATGGATGTCACAGACCAGGAAAACTGGAGGAAAAAAATTCAACGGATAAAACGTTTAACAACCATGATAAAAACTTGGGATGTCTGATAATAATAGTCGTCTAATGGCGTAATAATAAAATATCAGGAAAAATGGAGGGAATTTTTTTTCCTGATGGTAAAAATCCAATAACGAAAGTTAAGTGTTGGGACGTTATCGTTAAAATCAGACATCGACAAAAGTTCATATCAGACATAAGTATAAGGAGCAAAAAAACTGAAAATAAAATAAACTATTATAGTAAAGTAGAAAAATTGGAAGATCTTCCATCCACTTTAGAGCAGAACCTCCCACGTCACTGGAGATTTCTATGGTTTTTATGGATGAACCTAAAGGGTTAACGCAGATGAATTTACCTAACTGAGGGGGGCGCTAATCAATTAATCATTGCCTTTTTGTCATCCGTGCTCACGGGAGCCTTAAGAACGG
Organism: Paraplagusia blochii; assembly: GCA_016785265.1. Taxonomy (NCBI): domain Eukaryota; kingdom Metazoa; phylum Chordata; class Actinopteri; order Pleuronectiformes; family Cynoglossidae; genus Paraplagusia; species Paraplagusia blochii. The sequence goes on along the minus strand of JAFBJS010003157.1, from coordinate 332,017 downwards.
AAACAGGAAACTGTGTGAGCCTGAATGTCAGGGGTTAATCACCAGAAAACTAGGACACACACACACACACTTACAACGCTCCCACAAACAGACAGCGCTCCCTGGTGACCGTCCGACTGTTGGAACCGTGTTTGCTGTGTGTTGTGGTCTGACTGTACTGAAGGAGAAGGAAATAATTAATGATGGTCCAACACAGACCAGACCCAGAGAGAGAGAGAAAAGGGAGAGTACAAGTTCACCTACTGCAGCGCAACCTAGTGACACACAAAGACACTGCAGTCTCAGCCACAACACATACATCTGAACCAAACCAGAAAAAAACAACCAAAAAGTTCACTCCAGCCAAACTTCATCATCAACTCTGTCAAACTCAGGTTCGCAGACCATATTTGGCCCAATATCTGACTATATTAGGACGCACCAGGCTTCTTACACGTGTATATCATTAACCTTTGTTTTTTCCAGATTCAATGTTTACGCAAAAATAAAGTTTGTTTCTGTGTTTAAAAAATCTATACTTCTGATCTGGCATTTATATAGAGTACTCCTGACTCCCACCAGGGGGAGTTAAAAACAGAATGTACTACTGTACACACACACACACACACAAATACTAGAACAGGGAGTAGTTGTATTGTACATATAACAAAAAATTGAATTTTAGCATAACAGAGAGGATGATTTATCGCCCCCTGCTGGTGTTCCTCCGACTAGTGAATTTATTAGGTATTCTCATTAGAGTGGGAGCGATTGGTGTGTGCTTACTGAGCCAGGATTAGGGTGGGATTAAAGTTAGATTACAGATGGAGGACCAGGAGAACCAGGAGATCCTGCTTCAGCTGAGGATCTGAATGTTTGTTATGTTATGGACGTGTGTGAGGCTGGGAGGAGCAGGAGAAGGAGGAGTATCTATTATGGGACGTCTGATGCTAACTTTTGCCGATATCGTGCAAACACTTTACGATTCCGATGTCGACGCTTAATGACATCTGCGGCCGATTGACCCAAAACTGAGGTAACCGTCTCAGAAGACTTCCAGAAAATTTCGTGTTATCGGATTCTCATTATCGGAAGAAGAAAATATCGGCCGACCCACAGCGTTGGACATCAATAAACATAAATGTGTGATTGTGTTTTCTTTTAGCCGAAATTTTAGGAAAAAACAAAGATTATACTAATACCACAGACAGATTTTTTATGATCAGGAGATAAATATTTTTTAGAATCTTCTCTGCTGCTCCAGACCTGAGGAAGAGTTGGTTCTGAGTTCATGGAACTGTTGGATCAACCAAGGTTCCAGGAATTCATCCAGTCTGAGAGTGTCCTCACAAGTGTAGAAAAACGAGTATGTTGGTGTGTGTGTGTGCAGCCGTTGTGCTGAAGTGTAGTAGAGTGTGAGTGTGTGTTTGTGTGTGTCTGTGTGTGTGTGTGTGTGTGTTACCTGGTCAGCCATGGTTTTCTATAAATCTTCTCGTTATGGAACAAAGTGCTGTAGTTTTTCTTCTTCTCTTCAGGTCAGCGGTGCAGGCTGCAGACCCGCCTTCATCACCACCACCCGCACCATCATCATCATCAGTAGGACAGGACAATAGAGGCTACACCACCATAGTGTTTGTGCTGAGCTCCCGTGCGTAAAGATCCACGCCGTGCCTGAGGGGGAAGAGCCGGGGCGCGGCGTGTGTAAACCTGGGAGACGCTGCGAGAAGGTGCAGCGATGAGGAGGAGGAAGGAGAAGAGGAGAAGGTGGAGGAGGTTACACCTGCGTCTAGGCGTGGAGCTGAAGAAGACTTCCTACAGGAAGGAGAGGACAGAGAGGGAGCAGCACTTCGCTTCTCCTCCTCCGGTCAGTCTCTCTCTGTGCCATCCTCCGACTGCAGCTTCTCCAACCATACCTTCCACTAAATACCTGTCTCTCTCCCTCTCTCTCCCGTCCTCTCCCCCTGCCCCGCTCTCCCTCTCTCTCTCTCTCCACCTCCTCTCTCGCTCCTTCAAGGCAAGTGTTACCCCTAGTGGGAGGGTTAAGCAGGGGGAGGAGGAAGTGAAGGAGGTGCAATTGAAAATATTTCCTTCTCCTTCTTTTACCCACGCGCACACATTCATTCAAACGGATTCTTCTCGTCTGATATTTTTGAGAATTTCCCCCTGTCTGTTATTCCAGTTTTTACGGTAAGCCATTGTTTTAAGAGGTCGCTGTTACCCAATGTCACCGCTAGAGGTAGACAAAGAGACTTCTCATTGACAGTGAGAGATTGAAGCCACACTATGTCAGTTTTAAGTGTTTTTGACGAGAAATTTAAAAATGAATTACATACATTATTACACTATTTTGTCCATTATACATATAACATTATATTACATTAATACCTGAAAGCATAAGAACTTGTTTTCCATATTTTCTATTTGTAGCTCCATCTCTCGGATCATTCTTCTGTCCCTCCTCTGAACTGTCCAAACCATCTCAATCTGTCTTCTCTAGCTTGTCCTCCAAACCTTCCTGTCTGTGTTGTCCCTCTAATCACCTCAGAAAAAATAAAACAATAAATAGAACATCATTATTACAATAGTACTTTCATCATATTTATTATCCTAATTTTCTACAACTATTTTTTAAACACAGAAGTGCAGAACATCCTGTTTCTATAGGAGTGGAATCCTAAGTGGGGAACAACAGCGCCCCTGCAGTAAAGTGACAGTAGAGCTCCGACGTGACTAATGGTTCCCTCTCTGCTGTGCGAACAGTTTTTCACCTCCTGAAAGAATTATGGGGACGATTGGGAACTTTTTATTGTTTTGCTTCCTTCTTTCTACAAAACTTTCCACAGAGATTGAATGTTTACGGCGTGAAGAAGTCCGTTTTTTGCTTCCACGAGGGATTTGAACCCTAAACCGAGGACAATATTTTCCCAGTGTCTGAGCACTGTCTGCTAGAACCTGTCAGAATAAACAAAGACTGGAAACACCAGAGATCACAATCATTTGATGTAACAATTACACAGGTTTGTTCTCAGCATAAGGGGCGTGGCCCCCGTAGGACATCATCACTGTTTGTGTACGAGACAAACAAGACGCGATCGTGACGCAGCTGAGCTGCCTGAAAACCTCATTGTGTCAATTCAGAATCACCCCAACCGCACAACGCGGGGCCTTAATGGAGTGACAGGGGGCAGGACTGAGGGGACCAGGGGTAACTGGAGTTGACTTGTTTTGGTCTCTGCTTGAAAACAGAGAACAAGTGTTAATCAAAACCCTGCTGACACAGAAAATGACACCCTCATCCTTAAACTGTAATAAACGGTTCAATATCACAATCTAGAGGACGTTCTGCGTCATTACACAGGTCATGAGCCTCTGAGCCAAGTGACCAGGGAGGAGGAATTGGACTATCTTTCAGTGATCAGCTGATTCACATCAAACCACAATTATTTTCCTCTGCGACTGAATTTTTGTCATCGTTGACTTTTAAATAAAAATAGACGAACCACCTAGTATTAGTATGAGAATAATTAAATGAGCTGCAATGCTGCCATCTAGTGACCTTCACTTTAATACGTACTCTCACACCTACACCCCCCAATATCTCATCATGTATTTGACCTCACCTGTCAGACTGTCCATCACGGTCATGATCTATACAGAAGGCTCAGAGTTAATCGGCGATGTGACAACAGCGCCACCTTGACCTCAGAGTGACAGTCCTGCTCCAACCCTCCACCAGCATAGGTTCCCCATCAAGGTCGTCATGAAAATACAATCTTTATATTTCATCTCCACATACCTCAACACATACCAGTAGATCAGTCATCACTCGTCTCCCATAATGCACTGCAGCAGGATACTGAGCTCTAAGAGGGCAGGGTGTTGTTATTAGCAGGGTGTGGGCACTTTCCTGTTTTTTTTTTCCATTTTTGTCAGAACCGAGCTGGGGTTAATGAGGCCTCTTATCTCCGTGGTCTGTCTGCGCTGTGATCCACTCACAGCAGCCAAGACCTCCACGTCCTGCTGAGACCTAATTACGTCTGCAGATTAGTGAGAGCCTAATATGTAAGTCACGCTCAGCGGGGCCCACGGAGACGTCCCTGCCCGGTTTCATTGAACCGGTATTTTTAGACCATGATGAGTCTGGAGGTGTGGGGTTCAGACGCTGGAGAGATCTGCTCAGAACCTCCGCATGTGACTCAGCTGAGGGTTCTCAACTGAAGAGACTTCTCCTCCTCCTTATCATTCGGATCAGCTGCGATGGAGTCGTATTGATCTGAGCACGGCAGCGTGAACGCCGTTTAGCGGCGTGAGCTGAACAACCTGTCACTCACTGTCATCTACCAACAGAGACAAACGGAATACAAAGTTACTGAACGAGAAACTTTTTTTTTCAATTTCAGTCTATTAGAACTAAAGAAAAAACAGTGGGTTTCCTCTTTTCTAGCAGTAGTAAAGTCAAACTCCCTATGTACAGTACAGGTATCTACCTGTCCCTGAGATGCTATGCTGCCCTCTAGGGGATCCACGTCAGAGAGGCCAAAAGGTCGAGTGATGAATGGATTTTTAACTCAAAAATGAATCATCACTCTGTAGTTCAGTTACCGACTGATGCCATAAAAGCTGGTTAACTTAGACAATGATGAAGAATGTGATATATTTGGAGAATTTTTATTTTTTATTTTTTTGTGTTACAACTAAACAGTGTTGAGAGTTGAATAAAGTTGCATTTATCTGATTATTTTGTGTCGCTTAGTTATATATAATACGGTGTGCCAAGAAACAGTATGTTCAACAATTTCTAAGTTTGTCCAGCAGGGGGAGCAGGACCAATACGCCAGTGCCGCAGACGATTATGTCCTAGCCTCCTGTGAAACACAGGGGGCAGCAGAGCTCTAAGCTGGCGCATGGCGGGCCTTGACAAGAGGAAGTAGAGCGGTGGATTCCAGCAGGGGGCCAGAGACACCAGCAGAATGGCCGCCAGAGACGCCAGCTCCCACCACAGGGACACCCCAGACTCTGTCTCTTTAGGAGAAGCTACAGAGCTGACGTGAGGAGACAGGACGTTGACAAATTCAAGGATGTAATAGGGCAACCAGCTGACGGCGAAAGCGAGCGTGGAGCCGATGAGCAGAGCCGTGGCTTTCCTGTTACGACGGTCGGCGGCCAGTGACCTCCTGCCACCGTGAAGGTGGGAGACGATGAGGCCGCAGTTGACCGCGATACAGAGGAGAGGAGCCACGTAATAAACCAGGAAGGCTGGGACCAGGAAGGAGAGCCACTGGTCCCGACCCACTGACCAGGTGCAGCCACCGCTGAAGTCGATGTAGGTGACCTTAGGTAGAGCCGTGGTCACTGAGGCCAACCAGATGGCCACTAATGCCCCCAACCTGCAGGAAAAACAGTTCCAAGAATCACAAAACCAAGTGCAGTTTTGGGAAACTTCAAAAAATCTGTACAAATCTCAACTCTCTGTTGTGTTGATCAAAGAGATTAAAGCAAAGATGAGTCTCTATGAAAGAAAATATAGTTGTTGTTTTGTTGTTTTGCCAATCTTGTAGGAACTCTGGGAATTGAACCCTCACCTTTCTGGAGGCAGGTCTGCAGCACAATGAAACAGACTGATTCATTTTTTCACTTTACATTTTGCTTACATTTGTCCCAGACCCGTGGTCGGCCTGATCTTCGGGGCAACAATGTGATACCTCAGCACGGACAACGCCGCCAGACTGAAGATCTCCACCCCCACCGTCACGGACGTCACAAACCCCAGAAGGACGCAGATCTGGTCCCCGAGCGTCCAGTTCTGAAAGCTGGCACTGAGCAGCGCGCAGGGCAGCGTCAACAGAACGCCCAGATCGGCCAAGCTGAGGTTCAGCAGCAGGACGGAGCTGGGCTTCGAGCGACTGCGACGGTTCCTGACCAGTACCAGCCACAGCAGGAGGTGACCACCCAGTCCCACCAGCAGAGAGAGCAGGCTGACCATGGGCAGAACCACGGTGAAGGAGATGGTGGTGTTGGTGGAGACCACGTTGAAGAGGAGGTTGACAATGGCAGGCATAGTTCAGACTGAGACAAAACTAAGACATGAGGAATCAGTCCAGTGATGCCTTTACTGTCTGTGGAAAAAAGAGACATTAAACACCTAAACCCCAACTAACTGTGGCTGACAGATGATTAATCTTTGTCAGATGTTAATTTTTTGCTCACGTGTGAGATATGTTATTGTACAAACACAAATCACGAGGATGTGATTAGTTTAATGCGCTGCAATGCTGCCATCTAGTGGCTTAAATGCTAATGTACAAGCAGTTTATCCCCAAAATTGTTTGGCAATCATTTGTCCAAGTGGCACTACGAACACCAAACTTTTTTCTCTGTGCCTGACTCATCCTGGTCTCTAGATGGATCTAAAACAGCAGCCACTCAACAATCACATTACTCCGCGGCTCGATACAGAAGGACTTTCATCTGCGAGGACAACAACACAGACAAAGACGTCACAGCCGCAGGGAGAGACAGCGACTCTTCTCCCCTGAGGGACAAACACCGGAGCTGATCAGAGGAAACCGAAAACTGAGACCACGACCAGAGTAAACAGGTCAGTACTATCTGTCACGACGACAGGGAGCCACGGTCAGAGATATCTGAATTATTGATTTTTTTTTTTTTGCTATGACATTTTCTAACATTTACCTTCATCCTTCAACCAAGATAATCTTGGAGAAAGAAATGGACATAAACGATGTCACAGATCGATGTTAGTGTCTGTGACGTTCTACTAATGTGTCCTCAAGAGACGTAAAAGAAGAGAAGAGATTGGTTCTCACTTATTCTGATGCTTTTGATCATCACTGAATATCATTATAATAAAATATCACCAATTTATTTGTCTTTATCCTGTTACCTAGTCTCAGGGGCAGCAGTCTCCACCACTTCCACCCAAATCACACTGGAGGTTATGAGCAACTCAGTGGCAACCTGGCAACTAGTGGATTCAAACCTAAAACCTTCCAGACTCTTCCCTGCCACCTAATTGATTTGCTTGATTTCTCTTGAATTGGAAACATTTAAATAATTGTCACCTCCTGCCACTAGGGGGCTGCCTCAGGATAGTAGGACCAACATTTTCAGTTGTATTTTTTTTCTTATTTAACAGAGACTTTTATGCAAAGCTGCTATCTGTTCCTCTGGGAATCAAACCCAGGACTCTCTGCTCCTGAGGCACACGTGCTAACCACTACACTATGGAACCAAGTTTTTCTGCAGGGAAATGATGTAAAGGTTTCTGACAGTGAACCGTTAACTTCAAACACTTTTAAAATGAAAATAAGAGAAAGAAAAGCCATGAATTCCCACCAGATTAAAAAATTTCTGCAGCTGAAACACGAGCTGTTGATGTGAGAGTTAAAAGTTTTGTTGGAGAAAAATCACAGCCAATGACTACAGGGAGATTTTCAAAATTAAAGCACAACAATAAAGCATCTAGTTTGACTTTGATTCAACTCTGAAACGTCTCTTAGTTGGAGTCTGTTGGAAACTAAAACAGACTTTGGCTGAAGTTTACTTTGGATTTACTGAGCTCTGACCTGAAAACCAAAACAACAAAATAAAGTGACTTACTGTGAAAATAAACTGTGCTCTCCACCAGCTGAAGGTCATGTCCAGGAGGAGACGTCTGAGGTTGTCACTTCATCCTCCGTCTCCTTTCACACTAAGACAATTCTACAGCTGCACATCTATAACAACAAACACAGCTTTTTATCTGCGTTAGTGGCCTGCGGGGGGCGTAACAGCGCAGAGGAATCAAAGGTGAGGAGGACGTGGATCCAGAAAGGTTCAGCCCCGAGGCAGCACCACAGACGAGAGAAGAATGTGAAATGAAAGTAGAGAAAAACCCAGAGCCCAGGAAGGTGAAGTGATTGGACGGGTCATGAACCTGAGGAGAGAAGACAGACTTTGGAGCTGCTGCTGCTGCTGCGTTGGTGGGAGACAGTCAAGTGGTCTCACAGCTTCTGGTTGGAGACACAGGCATCCAGCAGCTGTGAGGTGAGTGTGGACACTTCACTGTCTGAAGTACAGAACCAGGAACAACAAGGAAACAGTTGAAGCTCAGATCAGTCGTAAATAAAATGATTTACTGTGATGTTCAGCTGCAAACTGACATTTTTTATATTTCTGTCCTGTTCTCAGGATTATTTTGATTCAGTGAACGTATGCTCTATGACAGAGAGGCTTGATATTACATTTTTGGCAAAATCATCCGAATGTATTTATGTATCTCTACGAGTATTAAATTAGTTATAATGCTGCCATCTAGAGGAATTGGACGAAATGGAAAGACAACATCAGTCAGTCACGTGACTATAAGTCTGATGTCACCAATCTGACCGACAAACAGGTGACAGAGCAGAGGTAACCATGGTGATGGATCTAAAACCAATTCATCTGAATAAAACCAGCACCAACACACCCTGGTCTTCATCATCGTCATCCTCCTCAGTTCATTCTGTCCTCATTACTGCACAGTGACTGGCTGCTGCTGCTGCGAGGATCCATAATGACAGCACTGTACTGACATCAAGACATGACAGAATCAGTGTGATGGAAGCATGAGCTGTTTTCTCCCAAAAGTATTTCTGTCTGCTGCCACCTGCTGGCAGAAGATCAGAACACTCAGTTTAAAGCAGGCGCAGCTATGGTAGCTACAGAAACAGATTAGCAGTTTGATTGAAAAGTGTTGGAAGAAAACAGTATTTTTAAATATGTTTCTTTTTACTGACAAATAATCAGGTCAACTGTGCAAAGTCGATTTTTATTGATTGTGATTCATAGAAGCATTTGTTTAGAAAATAGACTCATTTTCAGGACGAGATCCACGTGATGTAAATACCATGAGATGACAGGACGGCGCAAAAACAGATTTCTTTTCAGTCTTTAAATAAGCACAGAGATAAAAAGAGTACATAGAAACACCTTTCTGATATAAAATAAAAAATATGACCACAGATGGAAACTTCATTGTTAGCTGACAGAGTCACCATGAGGACTAGTGCAGTCTGATACTGATGTATTTACAGAATAAATAACAATGTTCCATCTGACTCTCAGTCACAGATTGTCAGTAGAAGACAGAGGGAGGTTGGCAAGAAAAATACCAAAAGCAACCGTTTATGAAATCACTTCATACGCTGCAGGTCAGAGCGCCATCTATACCTGGGAAAAAAAAAACAGTGGCACAACTGGGTGAAACAGAAAGAAGGCCCACATGCATTTTCAAAAAATGAGGAAATAAAGTGTGAAATAGTCCAGTGTAGATGAAGATTCAAAAGCTTGTTTCCCTCCAGTCCTCCAGGTTCAGACCTCCTTGGAATCTCCTCACCTGCTCGTGACGTCATAAAACGTCTCTGTTACCGAGCTGAGGGCTGTCGAAACCTGGGGAAAAGAAGAACAATAAAATATAATAAAAATGCAAAGATTTAATCCTGAACTGATAAAAACATGAATCAAAACAAGATCAAAATTTGCAGATTTACTAACGGCTGATGTTGATATGACGGATGAAGTTACCAAGGAACAAGAAAGTGGACACAGTTGGTATTTCTGTGAAATGACTGTATCAACGTTTCCTGTTCTGTACAGATGGGACTATGTGTACTGGGCGATGAGGCAGATACATACACCTGGTACCATCAGGGAAGTCCAGAGATCTGTTCCTGAACTGAGGAAAACAGGGCTTGGTCAGAGGAACTCTGAGATCTGAGGACCTCTCCATATCGTAGGAGCTGTCCCCCTCCATGCCTGTTGGGAAAAATGGGAATTTGACAAAGGAATAAAAGCCATAGTATTCTAAGCAAGCGCAGTCATAAAGTCCGGGGTTCGATTCCCAGAGGAAACATGTGTTTGACGTTAATAAAGCTTCCTCTGTTAGAGGCTTTGGTGAAAGCAGCTGCTTAACGAATAAATGTAATGTAAATAAACATAAAGATCTCTGGCGCTCTCTAGTGGACACGGAGAGATAAGCTAGATATGCAAAATGGTCTAATTAAAGGATATCTGAGAACACAGACAGTGTATGAACAACTGTCATTAATATTATCTGTCATTCTGTACCTATGTCCAGGGAGTTGGACTTCCTGGTGGGACGAGACGCTCCTGGACATCTGTTACGACCTTCTTCCTCATCTAGAAATAAAGACAATAATAAATTCACAATTAACAGCTAGATATTATATATTTCTTTAAACATTAAATGAAAATGTGCTCAAATCTTGACCAGGATTAAACAGTCTACTCTACCAGGTGGTGTTTCCTCTGCACCAAGGCCAGCAGATGTCGCTGATCCTTCCTGTTCGGTCCCTTCCTCCTCTTCGCTTGGGGGCAAACACCTCAGGTCATCCAGGAGTTCATCTCCAGGGCTGACGACCAGTGTTTGGTGAACCGTCTCAGGATGTTCCAGAGACGTCCTGTCTCTTGTACTGAGCTCCAGTCCAGTCTGAAACCAGGGACAGACACGGTCAGAGTTGTAGCTCTGATGTTTGAGGACGTGCAGCGTTGGTCTTTGTCAGGTCAATAAAAGATGCGTACCTGACCGGAGAACAGAGGAAGGTTCTGTCCCTCTGGTCCTCTGACTCTCTGAGTTTCTTCTTTCTCTGTTGTCTTCATGTCACCCTGATTCTCCTCAACTTCTGCTCTTCCTGTCACTTCTACTGAGAAGGAAATGCTGCGATTAGAACCGAGGTTAGTTTATAAATCAAAGGAATAAAAACAGTCAGGCCGGAGGTGCGGGAATTTTCAATTTTATTGGCAGAGAGTTTGGTGAGCCTGCCTTACAGCAAAGAGGTTTGTGGTTTGATCCACGCTGACCCCCCAACAGCATTTCCCAGCAGCCCTCATTTTTGGGTGATGTTCAAAAGAATAATAGCTACAAACGAAAAACTGCAGCTAAAGGATTTGTTTTATCGACACCGTTTAAAGGTTTGATTCTGGCTCCTTGCATTGATTTTGTGAAGGAGCCAGATTAGCACAGGGCTAATCTCCTAATACCTTTTAATCCAGACAACAGTTCAGCTACAACGGTTACTATGAGCTGTTATTGACATCAGGGCCAAAGGAGGATCTTCCACCTTAAAGTAAATGAAACTTAACGTTTTCGTGTTGTGTTCTCTCTCATTATCGTGATCCAAGTCATTCCCGACAGAATTAATATAAATCAATTAATAGAGAAGTTACTGTTGGGTTGAAACATTTCGTAAATGATTTCACCAATTTAGTAAAAGAGTGAAATCTACTGACAAAAGTTTGTAACCCACAGTCCAGGAAGTGAATGAACGGAGATTTGTTTCAGTTTAGATGAGAACACATTCCTCATCATCAAGTCTCGGAGTCCGTTAAAAACTAACAACGAATTCAAGTGAATGTGAAAGCTGTGGAGTTTGATCTTCATTCTCCTCCACTAATGATGCTCTTGTTGACAGAGTCAGGATTCAGGGCTGTGATTCTCAGCACTGGCTTTCACACAGTCTGTGGATTTGTGCATTGATTTCACAGCTTGTCCAGGTCTTCACACAGTCTTCACACAGTCTATAGCTCTTAATAACAACAAATAAGTATCACTACAGTAGCTGTGGAGCGCAGCGTTTCTTCATTCATTCATTATTTATGGTGGAGACAGTAAATATTGGTCAGACAAAGTAAATAGTTCTGAACCTAAAGCCCAAGCTTTGCAGTAAAATATACTGTAACTCTGTATGTTGGGTCAGATGAACCACACGAGATGTTTATGTTCACAAGATAAGTTTGAAAAACTTTGCCACTAGAACTACCATCATCCTTCATCATTTTTCATTAATAATTTCACAAAGTGTATTATTTTTTCTTTTTCTAAGAAAGTCCCTGTGTGCCTCCAATACAAAAGGAATAAACTGAATAAAGGGCTCTGCTTTTTTAGTTCTTTGTTTTCCTTATATGAATTGCAGAAACAGCAGAGAGCTGCTGTCATCCCTGGATTAACAGAAACCCATGGGGAATTATAAAGTAGTTTCAACTCTGCTCAGCCAGCAAAAATAACAAAGAAAATCCTCTAATGCTGCAGGATTATAAAAGAATAATTCAAAATATATTATAGTTGGGAACTTGAATTGCAATACCTGAACTCTCCTGCAGGTGTCTCTGCCTCATGACAGCCAGACTGGGCTTGATGCTCTGCAGGGGCGGCTCTGGCCTGGGTCCACACTGAGCTGCAGCGTCACCGCCGCTGTGCATCTCCTCCTCCAGGTCACTCCGTGAGTCAGTCGTAGGGATGATCATCTCCTGCCGACTCGGCTCCATCTGCCTCTCCGTCTGCTGCTTGGACAACACAGCGTGGCCGTTAATCCGAGAATCAACAGGGGCGTCTGAGATGGTGGCGGCGGTCCTGTCAAAGTCCTGGTCCGAGAGCTTGATGTCGCAGGTGCTGCTGCTGCCGTCAGAGTCGATGTCTGCGCCGATGCAGCTGTACACCATACTGACCAGGTCAGTGGACTGCACAGAGAAACGGACAACATCAGGTCAGCTGTCAGAAAAACAATGATGAACATGAGGCGCCTTGAAGCCAATGAACTCTCTGGTCCCTGTACCTGTCTTTGGCTGAGGCACGGCGGGCTGGCGGCTCTCACTCCCTGCCCAGGCGGTCCCTGCAGAAGTCGAGGCGAGGTCATGTTCCCGTTGGCTCTGGAAACAGCGCCCTCTGGCCTCACAGCATCCCTGGGGTGTTGAATCATTGAGTAGACGTTCTCTGAGGCGCTGCTGGAACAATCAGAGCCAGAAACAAACATTTTCCATCGTCAGAGTTCAGTCTTGGCCTCTGAGGCCAAGGAAATGTTAGATTGCGGCGTACAACCAGACAAAGATTTGGAAAAAATTATTCAGGTTTCAAGGTTTTTCTGTTGTAAATACAGGGATGGACATAGTCTGTATTATTTTCCTACACGTAGCAAAAAAAGTGGGTTTATTTTTAGTTTCTTTTTCTTGGTGTTTCTTATTATGGTGGGAGAACTGCTGCTGCTGTATCTGCTCTTACTCTGAGTCTTGGGTGGAGATCATGGAGTTTCGGTTCTTGCGGAAGCCGGAGAAGATAGACAGGACGCTGCGTCTCTTCTTCCTCCGCAGAGACTGTCCTTGATGGATTGACGACAGCTGACTGAAGACATCAGATGAAAGGGTTAATAGTTTTCCACATGCATGTGGTGGATGAGCACTCAATGGCGCGGTTCACATGTCAGCAATATTTCCCTGTTGTGAGTTTTCAAGGCCATTGAGTCAACATGGAAAAATAAAAACCCTTTGGTTCAACCTGCTGTTCTAGTTGTCATATTAAAAAACCTGTAATAAAGTCAAGAAAGGAAAAAGATCTTTACTAAAATACTCAAAACAATATTACAAGCTAAAGGCAACGTGAGAAAGTAAATATTAACCAAACCAAAGCAAAGTCATTCATTCTCCTTTCTTTACTGTATCTGTCAAAATGTTGTTACACATTACTGAGCACCTCGTAACACTTTTCTTTTTCATCCATCCCCAAAAGAAAAAAAATGTACTTCTTCTACAGTCAGCTTTGGCTGGAAACCAATAGTTCTGTATAATGTCTCAATTCTCAAACCCACTGAAATGATTTGCGTTCATTTGTATTTCATTCGATCAGTGAAGAAAAAGACGATTTATTCTGAAAATCTCTGGTTCAATGTGTAACTGACAGTTTTATAAAGAGTCATTTCTCTCCGTCGTTGCCAAAAAGCTGCTCACTCAGTGATTATAATTTGGTTTCCAATCAATTTTATAAAACCTACTCAGCTTCACTTGTTAATATAAACTGTCTGAACATCCGTTCCTCCGTTTCTCTCTCTCTCCATTTTTAAGAGGTTGGTTTTAATCTTTAGAAAAGTTCAATATATCTTTAACAATATGTTTTTCATGCATCATTGTCTGGTGGCCTTCATAAAGAACCTGAACTTGAAGAAACTTTGTCTCCAGAAGAATCTGAAAATAATGCTTTAGTTCTTTCCTGACCTGTAATAATTTACAGAAATCCAACGCCGTGGCAGAGTTTCAGAAGAAATATTTTTGCCTGATTTGCGTCAGTGAAACAAATGAATGACTAATATACTGTGATACGTTATGGTAATCGAAGGAGCAGAGCCAGAAAATGGAACCCCCCCCAATGTCTGTCCTCCGTTCAGGAACCTGCTGATTATTCATAACTGATGACACCAGAGCAGAAAATCTTTATAGATGAGGGCGCCGTTACAGACACCGTGGCTCCTCTGTAATATTAATATTAGGAAACACACAGATGGAACGCCGGCTCATTTAGGCGCTGCTTCCCAAAGTTGATGGTTTGAGAATGATCTTCATAATTTCTAGATAAAAAGTTTTGAACAACATAAACAAATATTTTAGCATAATTATGAATTATTTGTAAGAATTGTTAGTGGGTTTTCCTCCAGTGATAGAATTATGTAATTGTAAGGCTTGAGTTTTGTGAAATCATGTGTGCACTAAAAATAACATTTTGGAGATAAATGACAATACATTTAAGTAAAAGTCACTAGATGGCAGCATTACTGTTCGTTTTACTAAACTATTAGCGTCAAGATCGTGTGCAAAATCCTGACACCAACAACTCATACAGTGGTTTGTACGGATAAATTAAAAATATTAACAGATCTTTATTGGTATCATTGATTTTGTAATTGAAATCAACGATACTATGAAGTAGTAAGTGGACAAACTAGAACCTATGACATAATTGACCTCAGCTCTGTGAAATGGTTTGATAGAGTCATCATTGGGTTTTTAACCATGGAAACTACTGCAGCCTATAATTACACTCAGCCTATAATTATGACTGTGTCTCAGGATTACAATTTAGGAACTGGTTATTATCAAAGACTTACATGATCATTATGAGAAAAGTATCTGGATATTATACAAAGTAATTCACCAGTTTGGGACCAATCCACATAAAAATGTCAGGAAGACAAGGCCATGGACAGGAAGACAAGGCCATGGACAGGAAGACGGGACATAGATATTCCTGTCATTTTATCATTTAAGTTCCAGACCAGAACCTCCACTCTGTCATTGATGGATCATTTATACTTTGGACCAATCATGGAGCAGCTGGATCTCATACAATCCTTAAAAGTTGTATGGGTTTTGACTTCTATTATGTCTAGCACCCCCTGCAGGGAAGAAGGCTGTGTTACATGCTCCAGGTTTACCAACGTTAACCCAGAACTTTGTTGTTACCTGTCTGGTAGAACCCTCTTGCTGTAGAAGTCAGGCAGACCATCTTCCAACATGTTGATGCCTCCGTTCTCAGAGGAATGCTTCAGAGAAACAAAGAAAGATTCAAGTCAAATCAGTTTGATAACAGGTGTTATTACATCAGGTCCTGGACTGGTAAACCTGGGCTCTGTTTCCCAACTAGAGAGTGTCAAAAAGAAGGACTTTTTAAAAAAAAAATAGAAGACTATTTTTAGTAAGTGCTGCCAGTGGAAGGAAATAAATAAAGGAAGGTTCATACAAAGCATTCTGAAGATTAATAGGAAAAATATTTGATTTTTTTCTGGATTGCGTTGCTTGGAAACTACAGCTTAGTTCTGTAGAAATCACGATTCAGTGAGTGTGGAAATAAGAAAGTATCAAAACAACATTGAGAAAAATATCTGATTTGAAAAATGATCCCTATGCTACAATTTATATCAAGGTCATTACTTCCAAAGGACCACCAGGTGTCACTCTTCTAGGCATGTCAATGAAAAAGTACCAAATTCCAGTGTCCTAAATACACCTTCTGATCGTCCTCCACCCACTCACCGATTCAGCAGAAAGGTGGCCCGCTCTGTGCCTACGGGGTGGGCGAGGCCTGACGTGAGTCACGTGACGTAAGGGCGAGCCGTTGGTGGGGAGAGTGGACAGACACTCCCATGATGCCGAATGGCTGAGGGCAACAGTGTGCAGTGGAGCAGAAGGAACAGGAGAGGAAGTGGGTTCTTCACTCAAACCTGCTGGAAGGAGTGAGACAGAGACAAAGAAAGACAGACAGTGAGAGAGAGAGACAGTGTGAGAGACAAAGGGAGCGTGAGAGAAAGACAGAGGGAGACGGAGAGAGTCAAACATCAATCAGTTTCTATACTAGAAGTATTATTTTTAAATGTACAGTTTGACCTAACAGAGGGCTGCCAGCAGGGGTCTCACCTCTCCCTCAAAACATTCATTGATCACATATAGTCTTTAACCTTCCTGGACCTAAGACTATGCTATGAGTTGATGGTCCAGGATGAAAAAAGTCAGGTCTGGCACTCACCCTGTCTGGTGGAGACAGGTCGGATTCTTCTAGTCCTGGAGCTCCTCTTCTTTATGGCCATGGTATCCTGTCATCACAGAGGTAAACATAGTACCATGTGTTAGACATCCAGACTGGACTGACCGTCCCCTGGTGTCCCTGGTACTGAAATAATGTCCAACTATCTTCTTCATGTTAGTGCTGTGTCTTTAACCCAATTTAACTTCACTGTGGTTGTTCTATCACCTGCAGCTTCTGCCTTGGCCTCAGTGAATAATTGTGATTAATCATGATTAATCAACAGCTACTAATTCAACAATTTAGACTGAATCCATTTCAGGAACACTAGTGGCCCCACCTTGAACCCCGGACAAAACACTTACTATTCCCAGGTTGAGGCCCAGGTCCTCGTCAGGGAAGTCCAGAGACTCCATCAGTCTGGACTGTCTGACCGTGTGTCTGCCTGTCCCCATGTCGTCCCAACGCTTGGCCTGAGACACAGGTCGCAGCTGAATCCCAACAAACACAAACACACCAGGTTATTGACATCTGATGTGTCCATATCGTACAAACTCTTAATGTTTGATCCCCATATTAAACAATAATGATAAAGGCCTGGTAATAAGAATGAGACGAAGAAATTTAGATACAATGCTGCCATCTAGTGACTTGTGCTATACAAATGTGTATTCCCAAAATTAATTTTAGGGCCCACATCTTTTGGTTGGACCCAAGTATCTCCTCAGAAGGAAAAACTTATAACAACTTGTACAAATTACAAAGTTATATATAAGACATTTATATCCCGTTTACTGGAAAATTACAAGTAAATCTATACTGCAACTGTGGAAAAACACCAAAATATTCTTTTTGGTGTGTTCCCCTCAATCGTCCTGGTGAAATGTGACGAAGATGAAGGTGAGACTGAAGCCCAGCTGTGAGCAGAGGCAGAGAACAATAGACTGTTGTTGTTGTTGTTGTGAGGGAATAAAACAACACTGTTTGACACATAGACCGTGGTTTTTCATTTCCTTTCATCATCAAATCAATGTTTAAAAATAAGATCCTATTTTTTCTTTGTAAAGTCATTGAGTCAGGCACCAAGAGAAGGAATTTGTAAATTTCAAAGTGGCTGAAAATGTTTTTTTCTGATTACAGTTTTTGAATAGTTGTCAAAATGTAAATACAGTAAATAGGTTTTAAGGAAATTTTCAATTTTTCGGATGAATGTGCATTTCTAACTGTTGAATTCATTGATCACATCCTAAATATGCAACACTTATTGGAGGCTGACTGTTCTAACTGCAGATCATTCCGTCCTCACTGTTCTGCTGTTATACTGTGTCATGTGACCAGACCGCACACACACACAAACACACACAGACCAGCCGCAGGCCCTGAAGTGGTTTATAAAGCTTGTAAATTTTTAATGAATAATATTTTGGACTTAAAGCTAAATGTTGCAGCTTTAGTGATTTTTTCTCTCCAAACAGTTTAGAAGAGGAAAATAAATCAATATCACTTTAGGCCATTGTCTATAAATATGGAGCTGGAGCCAAGGAGCACCGAGGAGGATTCATCTTGGAGAAGAAGTGTTAAAAAGTGGAAATAAATAAAAGTTTTTCAGAGGAGTTGGGAAGTCAAGTTTAAAAGTTTCTGGTTCTGGTTCTGATTCTGGGACATGGGGGTCATGAAAAGACTCGGTGAGACGGGTTAAAAAAATACAACAGAAATGAGAATTTTTTGGTTTCCTTCAGAGATGATGCTCAGACGTTCTGATTTTTTTCTGCGGCTGTTTTCAGTTTTATTATAGTATTTTTTATTTTGGTCATAATAGGATTACAAGATTACATGTAATTTAAATAACTTTCTCTTTCACAGGGAGTTTTTTAATAAAGGGATGATGGAGTTGTACCATATATAAATATATGTTGCTAGAGGAGGTGTATGGATTCCATTAAGGGTGAGAAAGTGTTGGTCAGGGCAGAGATGAATTTCAATAGTGACCCCTGAAGATACAGCAGCAGCTGAAAGAAATTTCACTTTTCTTTTCCTTAAAAAATCCCCTAAAAAAACCTCACAGTGAGAAAACTTTACCTCAGAAACAGTTGGACTCCCCTTCCTCCCCCCACCTCCACCTTTGAGTTAAACAGGAACGGTAGAAATTTTGAAAGGAATGCGTGGGACTTTCTTCTTGGACACAGGCTCCCCGTGGCCTCGTTATCACCGTCAGGTTGCCAGGCAACCGAACGAGAGTCATCGGCGAATCAGAAGGAATAAAAAAAAAAGTGTGATGTTGTGTGTAATTATGGTCTACCTTCACGTCCTGTGTTCACACAGAGACGGGTGAGGGGGTGTGGTTTTCACCAGGTGCAAACTGCTCTGGTGTTTGGTCAAACTCTGATCTGACTCTGGTAAATAATCAGATTATCAAAGATCAGAGGGAAAAGAACCTTTGATCTGGGTCAGTTTAGATTCCCCATAAACAAACTGGGGTTCTAAAGACTCTGGCAGATTTCATGGAACCTGACAACAGTAGCTCGCTGAAAATGATGTGATAAAATGCTTTTATACAAATTTTTTATTAAAAAACTCTTTTTATATTAATATAAATAAATAATAATACAATTCTCTTTAAATTATTTATGAATAAATGTGTTTTTCTGAGTATGTTTAGGCCAGCAGAGAAGGCTTTGCTGGCCCTGATGGACCACCACTGCAAAAAGTATTATCAATAAAAATAATTATTAATTGAAGGTTCCAGGTTCAAATCCATCAGCTGCCAGTTTACCACCCCAAGGCTCTGATTATGGCACAGTCCCCACTCACTGCTCCCCAGGCGCTCACACCTGCCCACTGTTCACTGTGGTGATGGTTTAAATACAGAGGTCACATTTGACAACGACAAGGAGTTTGATTTCCTTCCCTCATATCAGGCATTATTAGAACCATAGTTGCTAGTAAAGGGTTAGAACTAGTACCAGTGCTTTATGGCTGCTGTAGAGCTCCTGCAGGATCTGGTCCACAATGGAGTTGGTCAGGTAGGAGACCACAGAGAGCTTCACCTCCCTGAGACAAACACAGTCACACAGAGAAAATCAGGACATGGTCTTTCCAAACCGTCTCTGCTTCATTCACCACTTACTCCAGTGCTCCGTTCACGTCGGCCGCCGCTCGCTCCATCAGCGCGTTGCGGATGGCGGAGCGGGGGATGGAGACTTGTTCGGAAATGGAGGACAGCGGCGGGTAGAGTCTCTCCGCGGCCGCGCAGGACATAGGGCACAATTCACGGCACAGAGACACCATGGAGTCGACCACCACCTGGACACAGAAGTTGATTTATTTTGAAAACAGAAATGTCAATATCAGGGTTTGCTCAATGTTTCCTTTCACATTTATGCTGATCTTTTAATTATACCATCTGCACTGCAGCAGCCACTACACTCCTTCAAGGATCAACTGTTTCCTTCTTCCTTACAACCCAGTCAGATCATTTTGCTTAAACCAAATCCCAGCTCTGTCTTTTTCCTTCCTTTTAATTGATTTTGACCTTTGAGAAGAGCCGCCTTGTGCGTGGGTAGTAAAATGTGGAGGCACAAACAAGGATGTAAATCCTTGTTTCAGTAATTTGATATCCAATACACAGTATTTCAAATCCTTTCCTCCTGATTCATCACTGCTGCTGCAGAATCCCAAATGAACCAGGACGAGTCTGACAACTGTTCTCCTCTAAATGTTGAGCTGAAGTTTTCAGTCATTCTTACACCATGTCTGCAACAGAACACACACCTGTAGTTCTTTGTCAGCAGCTTTGGCCAGTTCCGCAGCCAGATGGTCCAGGCGCTGTTTGACCGGGCCTTCGACGGAGAGGACGTGGGCCAACTCACAGAGAGACGGGTAGAGCTGACCAAGAGAAGACAGAAGAATATGAGACCGGTATGGAACATGCAAAATAAAGTTAACCACAAAATGGCTACGATTTGGCTGAAAAAAAACAACAAAAGATTATTTTGTTGTGTGAAGTGGACAAAAACAGACAGTAACTGGACTAGAACTTCCATCCTTGTAAACCTAATGACCTCTGATTGGCTGGATCTGCTGATATCTTACCCTGCTGGACACTCGTAGAACTTTCCTGTTTAATGATGACATCACAGGTCAGACTGGACATGTCCGAGTGCAGTGATTGGCTCCGGGGCCAGACCATGAACATTGTTAGGTTTACAATGCATTATCCTGATTGGTAATATCACTTCATCTTCATTTTGATAATGGATTTTATGAAGTTGTAAAAAGGAATTTAACTCAAAGGACAACGAAGACGGGGGGGGTGAGATTTAAAGTGACTCCTCTCCATGGAGACTGTGACGACCAATCACAGTCCGCCATTCCCCGCTGTCCCATATGTGTTGTTTCACACATGTAGAAGTGCTTCAAGACAGAATTTAGATCAGGCTGTGCGCTGCCAGGAATTGGTTATTTTGGACTAGATCGCACTTCTGTACAATCACGTTATTGGGTAAAAAAATTAGACACGATAATAATAACCACCAGGTGTCTCTCTCCTGCTCCTAACTTTCACCACAGATTAAAGTGCCATGGTCCACAAAGCCTGAGACGGAACCATTTATCCACCAATCCAACAGTGAAAACAACAAGGGGCCTGGAGCTGATCCTTGTTGTACGCCTGCCCATATCCTGAAACTATCTTTATCATATTACTATTCACAAATAAACAGTTGTAAATAATTAAATTTTATATTGACTTTTTTGCCTTAGAGTATTTTTGTGGTTTAAAAAATGTATTCTATTGGTACTTTATAATGTGACTTTTTGACATAATTTTGATTTCAATCTACTCAATGGGCAGTGGGAAGTGGACAATGGTGCAGAAGGTTTCAGGTCTGAATCCAGGACCCATAACTTTACTGAGTGAATCACAAAAAACCCCACTTCCCCCTAAGAACTTTGCAGCAGTGACAGGTTATAGATCCAAACACACTCACTGCTCTGGAGTTCCTGGCCTCCTTCAGGACCTGTTTTGCTGTCTGGACCTCCTCTCCTTCCTCACAGCCCTTCAGCACACACACCTGCTGCTGCACCCGCACACACAGACGCTCCATCACCTGGTCAGGCCAAGCAGGAAAAAAAAGAGAAGCTCAGTCACACAGATTGAGACTTTGGTTGAGGATCATGGTTGTTGTTAAAAGCATGATCTAAACATTGACCTGCTCAGCCGTGCTGGTGACCAGACCCTGGTGCAGACGCAGAGCTTGTTTCTGAGAAAAGCGCTGAGTCTGGTTGTTTCTGAGCAGTGCACGCTGGATCTGCCACATACACAGAGAGGAGGGGACAGGTGTTTACAGAGTGTGGAGGAGACAGCTTTATTTGCATGTTAATAGGGAAACCATCAAGGATATTCATCCTCAGAAATGAACCGGAAGACTTTTTTTTTCCTTGTGACTCAGCAGGTGCGAGTTGAAAAGCTTGATCATTTTATGCAAATTCAGTGTTTCCCAGAGACTGCAAACTCTGAAAACATAAAACAATCTTGAGAATCAAGGTTTTTTCCCCTTAAATACACAGTTCTCTGCAGAAGAATGTTCTGAACATCGTATCTGAAAGGTTGAAAAATTGAAAGATTCTAGACAAATATTGAAATTCTCCTATTTAAGCATTAAATACATTATTACAAAATACAATTGTTATTAAAATGCAGCCATATATTGATGACACAGTTGTCTGTGACAACCAGCTGACCTTCCTGACTGAGTGGGAGCTGAAACTAAACATAAAATGATCAAAGTCTGTGAGCAGCAGCCTGAAATTCCAGTGACAGACAGAGAGTAAGAAGAAAGAAATGACATTTTTACGTGTTTACAGGTTCACAGATTCAAAGCTGGAATGCATTGTCCGTCAGTTTGCTATGTTTACTGATTTTTCAAACAAAGAATGTTTTGCTCCTCCACAAACAAACCAATCTGTAAGACAGGAGGTGAGCGTGAGCAGCAGCAGCAGCAGCACTGACACACTGATGTTTGTTTTTGGCTCACAGTCTGTTGATTTGCATAAACACAATAATGCTCAGAGGACAGGTGCAACAGCGCCCCACGTCACTGCAGAAAGTACCCAAAATCTCTCAGTGTGTGAAGTGAAACTTTGGTCAAAAGACAAAACAATTAATGGCAAAAATGCCTTTAAAAATTCCCAAAAAATTAGGACACAGGCCTTGAAATAAATAAAACATGATGAGCCTAAAGTTTGGTGACAAACTGATCGTAAACATTAACTTCAGTCTTTCATCAGAAATTTGATAAAATATGAAAGGAAGTACAGATGCCTGAGAGTCCCTGCAGCCTGTGCTTTTATTTATCGATGTGTGGAGACGTTGCAGCTCAGAGGAACAGAAGTCTCTGATGAATAAAAACTCTGAAAATGGGACACTCACCAGTTCCCAGCCTATAAATACATGCAAAACGACTTAAATATTAAACATGATGCATGAGTGGGTTAAGAATCATTCATCACAGTCAGGACTCCTGCTGACCCCAGGTGTCACCCCTCGCCCCAGCTCTTCACCTGCCCCCCCTGGAGGCAGCGCACCGTACTACTACTTTAATTGCAGCAGCAGAACGTCTACCTCTGGAACACGATCTTCTCACCTTGGTCAGAGCCTGATCCATCTTCTCTGGGGCGCTGCGATATGCTTGGGCCACGTCGCTGAGGGGGAGGGGCATGTACTGCAGAGTGAAGTTGCTGGAAGTGACGAAGAAGAAGAGAAGGAGAAGGTAAGACATCAGATAGGACGGGATCAACGATAGTATCTGGGTGTAAGGACACAAACTTTACAACATGCACACATCAAAAAGCTGATGAAACACGGTGTAAAATATAAAAGAGACGATTATCTGGCATCTTTATGGCCGTGAAATTTTCCCCCCTTTTATGTTTGAACCGTGTGTGTGAGTGTGTTTGTCTCACTGCTCCAAGGCTCTCGCCACATCTTGGAATCCTGTCACCGTGGTGTTGTTACGGTCCCACGTCACGCTTCTGAGGCGGAGAGACACAGAGTAACAGAGAGACAGAGAGAAGAACATCGTGATCCGTGAGTGACAGAGGAATAAGACATACCCAACTGTATTAAAACGCCGCCCTGCTGGACACAGGGGTATTTCCTCTTTTACAGTCAGCAGAGCTGTTCATCCATAAAAAATTAATGAGTGAAATACAAGTTATATCAAAGATAAATATGAAATAAATGTGAACCTTACAACATTTGCATCTTTAGCTTTAATTAGCAGAATTATTGTCATTTAAGTGACAAATAGTTTAAATGAAGCTCAAATGACTGTAATGTGAAACAAGCAAATTAATAGAGGACAAAAAATAAATGTGCTAGAAAATTAAAAAAAAAACTATAGTAAATGTATTTCTTAAATTAAATGACCTCAACATGAAAATAAATATTATTTTTGCTCACAAGTAATTCATTATGTCTTTATATTTAAATCTATTTATAGTCGACGGACATTATGCAACGGCTGACTGCTATAAATATGGTCCATAATATTCTGCAGAATAACTACTGAGTACTTGTTAAGTATATTGAGGTAAATTTACAGTTTGTTGGAGACATTAGGACATTAATGCTGTTTATTTCTATGTTATTTTTGTTGTATTTATGGGGAGAAAAATCCTAAAAACACAGCTGTTACAGCAATAAAAACCCACTACTTTTTCAGAATTCCCTTAATTACACTCTCGCTCTTCATCGTCCTTTTCTTGCTGCTCTATTTGATTTGGTATGAAGGAGTTGTGAGGTCTGTTCATCTTTACTGAGGATCTTCTTCTTCGTCTTTCTCCACTTACTGTACTTAGATTCAATCACATGCCTGAAGGCCATGTCTTTGTATCCTTCCTCCTACGCTTCTCTTCATCCTCTTCACTCCTCCTTACCTCCTTTTCATAAAGCTCTAGGTTCTTTGAAGCCCTCCTCCTCCTCCTCCTCCTACTCCTCTTTCAGCCCACTGTCACGCACCACAGTCCATCTTCAGCTTCATCCTTTTCTACAAACCTGAGCGTTGTGTTGATCTGCAGGGCTTTGCTCAGCATCTTGGCCCCGGAGTCTTCCAGAAGATTTCCACTCAGGTCCACCTTCCTCAGGCAGGCGTTCGATCCCAGGACGTTGACCAGGACGGTGCCACGCTGCCGTAGCCTGGAGTCAGCCAATGAGAGGGACTGCAGGGCCTGAAGGATCCAGAGTAAAAGAAGAAATAAATTAATGAATGAATGAACGAAATAAAAGAACGTCTGACAGTGTTAACCAGCCAATGTGAGCAGATCTGTCGTAATATCTGTAAGAACTTGTAATGTTTTTCTTTTTCGATAATGAAAACTAATAACGCAATGCTTGGGTTTTGCCAAATCATGTGTGGGCTAAAAATACTTATGGGGAAAAACAGCTGTATATTAAAGTGAAGGTCACTAGATGGCAGCATTTCAGCTCAAACACATAAATATTACGAAACATTTGTCAAATATTGTTTGATATCTGGATAGGAACTTCAGTATTTGGAAATTTATATGGCATGTAATGGGTTAAGAAAAAACAAACATTTTTAACCTTTTCAAAAACAAAACTTTCCAATTTTTTTGAGTATTTTTTCTCTTTCTAAATATTTTAAAATGGTTCCGGTGTAGTCAGCCATGACCTGGGTCACATCCAGACCTGACGTGGACCAGCAGCAGCTCTGGGCCCAATCAGAGTCTTTCTCAGACCCAGATTCAGTTTCCACCTTGTCAGTGTTGAAGATGGTAAATTGGGTTGCAGTGAACAAGGAGGATGAGGAGAAAGAACTTCAATGGTGATGAGTGTGTGGAGAACGTGGAGGCGTTTGACTGTGCTCAACGCCACAGGAGAATCCGTGTGTGTGCGTAACAGTGTTACATAATCCAACTCACACACTCTTCCTCCTGCACCAAATGAACCACTTTCTGCAGAACTTCATCCAGAATCCTGAGGAAACAGAGAGAGCAGTGGGATCAGCAGCAGGGTCTGGACCTCGACCTGGTTGCTGGACTAATTCTGGTCCAGACCTGCCCTTGATGTTGAAGTTCTTTCCAACCATCAGGTGTTTGAGAGATGGGTGTCTGGAGAGTGCCGGGATGACGGTCAGCAGGTCAGCATCCAAACCTACACACACACACACACACACACACACACACACACACCATCAGTCGTTACAGTAAGTGCAGCACCAGCAGATCTACTCTCCCTAAAAGCTCAGCCTCCGAGAAGACGATTAATTTCCTCCATTACAGGACAAATGAGAGAAAGGGCCGTAAAATGTGTAAAAGACTTCCCCTTGAACACACAAACGTAGCCATTAAGTAATATGTTAATGGGAACTGATCTGTCTTTTAGCTTAATTTGAAGCAAAATCTCAGTTGCCCACAGTTCCAAAATACTCCCAAATAACCTCCCCTGACTTTGGTCAATTTATGTTCCTATTTGATATTTATGTTGGAAAACTGGAAATATAAAAAACATTTAAATTTTCAGAATTCAACAGGTTTATAAGATCATGACCTCAGTCCAACTGAGGTTAAAAAAGAAGAAAAAAAAACAATATTCTTGATTTTTTTTAAACAGATTACTTTATATCATCATCATTAACATGGATGTAAAATTTTAATGTTAAATACTAGGATAATACTGGGACCGAATATTTTAATACATACCATGTGATGTCCTTTATTAAAATGCAGTTGAGCTAAGAGTTCAAAGAACTGACGTCCATTGGTGTTCCACAGGGATCTACTTTCGGATGTCATAAATATTTTAATGTTTGAAACTACGTTTGTTAAAAAATATTTTTCACATTCTAATAATAATGTTTTTCATCCTTTCATTGCTGTAGTTGGTATTTAATACTTTGGATTTTGGCTTGAAAGACAATGTTTTTGTAACCTTGATTAGTTTATTACTGTGAATTAATTGACCTTCACATCCTTTGGTTTAAAAAAGTTGATAAAAGCAGATTAATTTTTTTTTCTTATGTGTTGATTCCAACCTTTATCGGTATTTTGATTTTTTTTCAATTGATGATTTAAAAAAATATACAAATCTAAAAAGATTAAAAGAGTAATAATTGCAAGTTTATCTGTTACACAACCCAGTTTATATTAATGCAGCCCCTCTCACCATTATCAGAGATATCCAAAGTGCCCACGCAGGAAACTCGAGGAAACAGTTCTTGAATCACGCCGGCTCCTGCTGACCTCAGCTGTAGGTGAAAGGAAAAAAAGGTGGAACACGATACAAATGTCAGCGTCAATAATCTGTGAAGAAGATGAATGAACTTAAAAAAAGGAGCAGCCTGGTGCCGGAGCTGACTGTACCTCACAGCTGCTGATGTCTAGGTGCAGATCAGTGATGTGAGGGTTATTGGAGAGACCCAGGAACAAGGCCCTGCAGAGAAACACAAATGGAACACACGCTGAAAAATAAGCCTGGAGAACGAGGAAGGTAAAAGGAACAAATAAGAGAGAAAGAAAATAACTCTGGAGAGTTCAGGCTGTACGGAGTTCATCGTCAGACTGAAGCCCGGGAGGTTTGATTTAAATCCAGCTGCGTGTCTGTGTGTCCCCAGGCAAGACGCTCCACTGTATCCCATGTTACACATTATACCACAACCTTCTACTGTGACCCTGAAGGCCAGAGAAATGTGTCAGGAAAAGCATCTGTCAGGAAATCTGTGTCAACGCCTCTACGTAGGAGAAAAAGGGTGAAAAAGTGATTTGTCTTTCTTACTTTTTAACCAGAACAGGGAAATAATAAAGGAAAACCTTGAACTGTACTTAACGGCAAATCTAACAATTCTCTCTTCTTTATATCAGAAAATTTAAAACTGCAGGAATTTTTATCTAACATTTTAAAAACCAGTGAGTGATTTTCGACTGATCAGAGTCAGTGTGTCCTCGTTCACAGCTGACAGCAGAGCTGGGGCCAATTAGTTCTAATGGGGAAGTGAGGTCCAGGGACTTCACTGTCACTGACTGGATTTCAGGTCTGTATAAACAAACACCGGCCCAGAATACTGAAGAAGAAAACCTCACCCTATAGTCAAATACAACCCACAGTCCAGAAAGGTGTGACTGAAACCACCCAGAACTGATCAATAAACACTTAAAAACACCACTTCCAAGGTTGAAGGATAAATTCCGATTTGATTCAAATATAAAGAGTAGCAACTAAGACGGAGTCAAAGACGTCCAGTATCTGCGGACTGATGTAATCAGCCTGATATTAGCCTATTATATAATATCTGTAAGAAGTGTCATCATTTTTCTCCTGCTAATGAAAAACCCAATAACACAACACCCCTGGTTTTAACCGTACATTGTAAAAATAGTTACGGGGGAAAACGGCTGTATATAAAAGTTAAAGTCACTAGTTGGCAGCATTGCATTTTCTAAACCCCCTACTCATACAGTGGTAGCTACAGAAAAGTGAATAAATAAAACCCGGTTTACGCCGTTACCAGTTAATATCAGAAATGTTTGGAGAATTTGGAGGATGATCAGATATTACCAGGTAATGAGTCAATACTGGGCATCACTAGACAGAACAGTAAGTAGAGGAAGATGAAACCATGAACAATTGATTCATCATCACAGATGTGAAAACTGAGCAGACTGGTCCAGACCCAGAACTTCATCTGCACATCCAGTCTCCCCTGGATGTTGTTTACACTCAAACACTGTGGACTGAGCCAAGAGGTAATGAGGAGAAGTGCTGAGTGGGGAGACGGCTGTATTCCTATTGGCCCAGAGCCATTGGGCAACAACTGAATTCTCTTTGTTAACCATTTGGAGGTTTGTCTCCTGTTTAGGTTTTTTAAGGTAGATTGGTTGTTGATTGGAGATGAAATCAATTTCCAAAACTTTGTTCACTTCCTGCACTTCCTTAAATCCTCATTTATTTTGATGTAAAATTTCTACATCCCATCAAGCACCAGATTATAATCCCATGGCTTCCTGACATCATTCATGTTCTCACCCTGCAGCTCTGATTGTCTTTAGTTGAAATTAAAAAAGAAGATGCGTCAAACCTCCCTGCGTCAAAGCCTATTTTTGAAAACATTTGACAATCTCCACCTATCCCTGCAGGGAAGGTCAGAACTGTCCAAGCAGCAGATCTATTAAAAATAGCTCAAACAGAGGGGTGAAGACCTGATGGAGGCTCCAGACCGATCCAGGCCTCGTTTGCTTCCGTTTAATAAAAATGGCTCCACTTAAGAACATCTGAAACCCAAAGTGAAGCCTCATGATTCAACACTGTTTGTTAAAGCTATTTTAGTGCATGAACCTGAGACTGTTGCTGTTTGGACGTGACTGTGAATCAAGGATGCATTAGGCTTAGATTGCAGCTGGTCTGTTTACAGCCTTCACACACCGCTCTATTACTAAGGCACATCACAGCGCCACCAGTGGTGCCAAATAGCTCTTAACACCAATGGAATGTGGCGGTAAACACACAAACACACTAAGGTCCAACTACACAACACATTCTTTCACCGTCAGGCTCTGCATGGAGCCAGAATAAAACACTGTATAACAGGGTTAAAGTTCAAGACAATCTCAGACTAAGTACTTATGTTTTTTGTTTTTATGTTTTTTCCCTGGAAAGAACGTTTTTTGTCAACATCTCCTTTCACAAGAGACGGAAACCTTGGAAAACAGCGCAAATGTTTGGCCTTAAAATTTTGTTAAAGAAACAAAATATGTAAAGATTTCCCCAACCCTCCAGTAGAGGAAACGCACGAGTGCAAGCTGTGTTCTTGAGCTGTCATCCGTTTTTACTGATATCCCTGCAGTACCATTTCTACACACCAGGGTAGACCTTAAAACAGAACTTTTCATTTACCCTATTTAACTGTAACATCAGATTTCTAAAGTAGGAACGTGAATCCACATTTTCCCCAAGGATAAACCAGAGAGAGTAAAGTTTTATCTTTCCGTCTTGACTGAGGTCTTTAACGTGTATTTTAACAAGTTGGCCCGAGCGTGAACCCTCTCCCCCACAAGTCTGTGCAGCATTGCAGCCCACACTTGGGGGAAAAAACTGCATTACAGTAAAAAAAAAACAAACTGGGAGACAGACTGTACCATACAAAACTATTTTTAGCCTAAGGTATTTATCCCGTGACAATATACAATTCCTAACAGCACACAATGTCCACAGGATTCATAAATATACATCAAGGAGACTAAACTGTTAAAATACAATACATATATGTAGATATTATATATTAACAAGGTGCTTTTTGGGGAACATTCAGTAAAGTAATGTATTTCTGACATGTGTGGAATTAATTGGTCCCAATTTCATGTAACATAAAGTTCGAAAGGGTTGAAAACCACATGGAAACCATGGACTGGTCACATCATTGTACCAGGTTATAAGAACTGCAGGACGTCACTGTTTTTTATCCTAATTACAGCCTCTGTGTTTAAACTAAACACACACACACACACAGTACAAATCCCAAATACACTAAATGTTTTCCAGAAACTTCGAGAAAAAAAAAGACATTTCCTTCAACTGGCAGATTGGTTCTGCTTGTACCATGACATTATGTCCCTGGTTGATACCATTCTCCACTGCTTCAGTATATGATGTAAATGTGAACCAGGTACATGGACTAAGAAGAACCAGCTACACCCAGGTGGAGCACTAATTTGACAAGCAATTAACTCTGGGAATGTGTCTCCCAGATTTATCTAAACCTTTAGTAGCAGACTTCTGTCAGCAGGGGTCACCAGCACTGATTGTCCTTGCCCCCAATGCAGTTGCAGAAATGTCTCAGTGTCAACCTTTTAAAAAATTCTTCCCAAGGTTGTTCTAATTTTTATTTCTAGAAGCTTTTTTTTACACTCCACTGCATAACTAGCTTATCTAAGACTGTATTTCGCGCAGACTCCTGACTACCCTAACAAGCAAGGATGTCAAAATTATTTCAGTTCAGGGGCAACATATATAGAAAGAAAGAAAGTTGTACTTTAACTATCTTAATATTGGAAATTATTGTGTTAACAGCAGCAGTTTAAATAACTGTTAACAGGCTGCCACTGACAATCTCAACGTACGTCAGAGAATAAAACCCAGGACTCTCTAATTTCTCTGTCTGCATGATAATCACTAAACTACGGAACTGACAATCCAACCCATATTTTCTGTCATATACGGTAGACTGGTCCAATGCAATAAATGTAGGTTTGTTCCCTTTCCTTAACATGTCTAAAAGTTAAGTGTTTCTGAAAATATTCATATTCAATGCAATGTTGTTTTATGAGAATCCCCAGATAGATGGATGTGACCAGGGTCCCTTATTTTTGACACCGTGGTCACAGATAATTATCTCTCTTTGTTCGTGATTGAAGGTAATCAATTAAAATGTAATGAGGCTCAAGACTCGACAAAGATCTAATGATTAAACTGTTCCAAAACCCTCTGAGGGACGCCTCGCAGCTTTTGATTAGATGCTTGTGTTTCAAAGAGTGTCTTGTTTTTGTGTACTTGACAAGGACTCACCGTAGCGAATCAGGAGGAACCTTCATGGACGCCAGGCTGACCTGGGTCAGGCTGAAAGCGGAGCTGAAGAACTGGCGGAAAGTTGGCAAAG
This sequence comes from Paraplagusia blochii, assembly GCA_016785265.1. Classification (NCBI taxonomy): domain Eukaryota; kingdom Metazoa; phylum Chordata; class Actinopteri; order Pleuronectiformes; family Cynoglossidae; genus Paraplagusia; species Paraplagusia blochii. The sequence goes on along the minus strand of JAFBJS010003157.1, from coordinate 301,027 downwards.
AATCTCTGCCTCTTCTGCTAAAGGAGGATGAAGAGCAGAATAATAAAGTGTTAGGAAAACCTTAAAGAGCAAAGAGTAAGGAATTACAATCTAACTCTAACCAGGACTCCAGAAGGACAGACAGACAGGCAGACAGACAATCAGACAGACAGGTGATGAAAGATTAGGGGGAGACTGACAAGAGAAGATAAGACAGTGCTCCAGAGACAGAAGGTTCCATGGTATTGATAAGAAGTGACAGAGTCCTCAGCAGACAAGAGAAGAAGTGACAGAAGGAGAAAAGGAGATGGAGAAAAGGAAGAGAACGAAGGGGAGGCAGTGATATTTAGGTCAGAATTATATCAAGCACAGAGAAAGGAAAAGGTTGACATTAATTACTGCCTCCAAGTTAGAGACAGCACTGACCAATTATCCAACTCATGGTTGGGCACGAGCCGAGTGATAGTCTGTCCTGAGAATTAAGGACATTTAAGGGAATGAATGAATAAAAAAAAGGATGGTTGTAATAGACTGGTTCACATCAGGGCAGAGAGACGGCCATTTAGGCAAGTGTTACACCATTAATAAATAAATATATACACTTAACTAAATAAATAAACGAAAGGAAATCCTCAAAATCCTTAAACGCAGGAGGTGAAACAAGCCTAGAGAGACTCCAGATTTGGCAGTTTATTTGGACATGGGCAAACTAGGGCCCAGGGGCAGGGAGTGGCCCCGTCTGCTATTTAATCTGGCGGTCCAAACGACTCCAAATTATGTTGCCAATTTGTATTTTCATATCATTTTCCCCTACAGTTAAAGGAAAGCAGCCTGTTATCCTGCCACCCAAATCACACTGCACCATACTGTAGCTTGCGGCAGGTGGTGAGCCCACTGGAAATGTTATCCTTTATGATTAAATGAATTATTAATTAAACACCCTCCCTGCTCCTGATCTGGCATCCCATCAAATCTTAGGATCCACTGTGGTCTAAAAAGTTTGCTCAAGCCAGAAGTCATTTCTTTCAGGCCAATTGCACCGTAGTGGAAAACTGAAGGGGTTTCAGCACCCTGGACAGTTCCAGAGAGGACATACTGTGTGAAGACATCCACCACACATCATCAGCCTGTTGATATTACACTGCTATAGTTTAAATGCTTATCATTATTGGTCATTGGTACTGGATGTGCACAGTGCTACTCTAGAGAGGGCGCTCTACGCTCTTGTAAAAACCTTGGAGAATTCTCATTCAATAAGACTGACTACTGGTCCCCAGAAGGACAGCACTGCAGGTGCAGAGATGTTTGAACCAGTCCACAGATCATTAGCCAAAATGGATTGGGAAACGTTCTGTAATCTCCTCATGTCAGCGAAAATGAAAGACTCCGTGCTGTTAATACCACTCTTGTTTGAACCAGCGAACGTCAGGCTGCTGTTGACTGATCCTCACAGATGAACCCCAGGTGGCACTAATTCTCTTAATGAACACTCACTTCGCTAAATTAAACAATGTCATTTATTTTCTCCGCAGCTTCGTTCTGTCAAACTGTCGGCTTTACGTCGAACGGACGGCGTTTGTTTTGTTCCGCCTGGAATCGGAGATGGTTTGAAAGGTTTACTGGGTAAATATAAATCCATGTCATGGCTGTGAGAATGTCTCGCTTTCATCTCAGTCACAGCAGTTCCACCATTTTCCATTATTACCAAACCAGTTTTCTTCTGATGTTTTTCATCAAAACTCTTGTTTATGGAGTGATGTAACAATGACAGGGGGTTGTAATTTAATGTGAAGGACATCAAAAGATTCCTTTATTTACACATCACAAAAAGTTCATATATTTTTGGTTTTCTTGTCTCCTGGTCTGGAGGCTATTGCTGGTCTGTGGGTCATTAGGTGCAGGGCCAGTCATAGACCTTATATATTTTTAATTATTCCGCAGTAACGGCTAATACTGGCTGACCACTCTTTGGTGAAAGAAACTAAAGTTGAGGACCATGGCTCTAAACATCCTCTTTGTCCATTCATCATCCAACTGTTATCTAGAATCAGGTCCAAAGCTAAACCTGACTGCCCTGACAACTGTCACCACAGTATCTGTTCCAAACTTTGGGCACAACATCTACTCCAGGTACTGAAAACCCAATGAAAAGATTATAAAACCTGAAGTTTTCTAATGATGACAAATTCCCCTTCATCGCTACTCCCTCCCCCGTCTGACTGCTGTGCCTGTTCTGTCAGCTGCTCACTTTGGCACAGCTGTTGACTAGAAATGAGAGTCATAATGTGACTGGGTGAGAGGTTCATGACTAATCACTGCACCTTCCAGTCTTCACGCTCAGCCTTGAGTACAAAGAGTCCGAACTCTGGTCGACCTCGTTTGCCAGACTTCACTGTTAGAGTCAACACCGAGGCAGCAGCCACGTCGGATCATTCCTTCACAAAAGTATCATTTAAATTATTCTGGAATCATTTTTTGTAGTTGATACAGACTGACACTCATCCAGGTCACGGTCAACGTGAAAGAGTTTTATGAGGAAACTTTTGAAAAACATTTTATTTCTCTTCTCCAGGAATTGTAATGTCCAGAAGCCTAATGAAATTGGAGTTTTCGTTGCTATAGTATTTTATTTTCTCCAAAAATAAGCATGGACATTGACAGAAGTGCACAGTTTCCAAAGTACACCCCACTGAGCACCGTGTCACACAACACTACCATCCCATGGTGAACTTTAAAACGAGGATGAAGAGGTTGGCCTCCCAGAGGAGAAGAACATGAGGGGTAAATAAAGTGGAAAATGAGGTTATGAGCAGCATAAAAATGAAAAGGTCAGGAGGGAGAAGTAAAATAGAAACAGATGAAGACGTGGTAAAAGTCTAGAGGCAGAGCTTCGTGGACCTGTAAGTCCTCCTCTCTGACACAGTCATGGTCATTAGCATACAGACTGTCAAATGGCTGGTGATGCATGAGGAGACATGGTTGCTCCGACCGAATGCCCTCTGCAGGGCGTTATCAGCAGTGTTCTACCACATGTACATTGGTAACTCTAGATACATGAGCTGCTCACTGTTCCTTCAACGACAGGATGTGTGTGTGAGTGTGTGAGTGTGTGTGTGTGTGTGCAGCGGCAGGAAAGGGGTCTGAGCTGGGCCCTTCCATATTCATGAGTGGCGATGGCAGCAGCTGTGAAGGTTCTTATCAGGTGGGTTCAGCTTTATGGCCCTGCATTGTCACTGTAACACTGAGCTGGTCTCAGTGGCCGACTCCAACCACACAATACCAGGGCGAAAAACTCTGAGCAGATGGAGGATGGAGGGAAGGAGACGCCGAGAGTCAGTGGTGCAGAGAAATGAAGACAATGAAAGAACAAGGGCTCACAGATAAGAATGAAATAGGAAAGACGGCCTCCAAAATAAAGGTAGCTGCTGCATTGTCGTGTATTTAATATATTTTTGTGGTAAAAAAAAGTCATGGAAAGAAAAAAGAAACTTTACTGGATTTCACCTCTAATTTGACTTTGCCCCCCCCCAAATTTTTTTTTTTTTTTTCGTCAGTGGCCGACTCCAACCACACAATACCAGGGCGAAAAACTCTGAGCAGATGGAGGATGGAGGGAAGGAGACGCCGAGAGTCAGTGGTGCAGAGAAATGAAGACAATGAAAGAACAAGGGCTCACAGATAAGAATGAAATAGGAAAGACGGCCTCCAAAATAAAGGTAGCTGCTGCATTGTCGTGTATTTAATATATTTTTTAGTTGAGCGTTCACATATTATCATGTGGTCTGGACCTCATGGGTAAAGTACAGGTCAGGGGAGAAAGTTACTGTATTGTGACGAGTTATGACGGACTGAGAATGAAGTTGACTTCTCCGACTATTTCGTCTCACCCACTCCAGTAAGCCTTATCAACTAATCATGACCAAAGGGTGTCTGACATTGGTCAATCTCAAGATCAAGATCACAGCAGTTTATATGAAGTTCCTGTCAAACAGGAAAGAAAACAAAAGACACAACCACGAAAGTGGTAGAAAAAAGTCATGGAAAGAAAAAAGAAACTTTACTGGATTTCACCTCTAATTTGACTTTGCCCCCCCCCCAATTTTTTTTTTTTCGTCAGCTCATTCTCCCTCTCCTGCCTCCTCCAGACAAACAGATAACCAGACATCACCAAACTCAAATCTCCCAGGAGGGAAGGCAATAAAAGGGGGAGTCATTAAGAAGAGATGAGGCCGGGGAAAGACCAGGACTGATTGAGAGATTGATAGAGAGCTAGAGATGGCATGGAGAAATAGATAGGGAAGAGGAGGAGGAGGAGGAGGAGGACGAGGAAGGCATAAGAGCGTGAGCAATGGAACAACGTTCGTCTAAAATTAGCTTCATTTTTCTCTGTTACTCTGTAATGTAATATGCTGAGCAGCCAAAGAGGGTGGGCTCAGGGGACGATGAGGGGCTTCAGCCTGCTGGCTGAGTAAACACACACACAGACACACACACACACCATGAAACACAAACATGATCTGGCATGTATACACATGTAAATGACAGACAGACAACCTGTTAGGAGGAGAACATCCTCACACACTGACTGGGGTTTCTATCCTGTGATCCCTCCACATACCTGGAGTATTTCCCATCACCGTAATCCAGCTGTTTTAGCTAAGAAGTAGGGATGTCCAATAATACTGATTAATTATTGGCCCAATTGCAGCAAAATTATTTATATCGGAACAAATCGGTATCAGTTTTTCCAGAGATTTCTTTACTTTTTATATATGAAGTTATCATTATCTGATCCTTTTTATTTGTTGTGAAGACTGACTGAGCCAAGTTCATAATGTTAATGATGTTTTTTGGAAAGTTATTTTGTCCACATAATTTTTGGTTTCTTTGAATGCTGCACAAAGAGACATAGAAGATTTTGAGACAAAATGTTGATATTGGTATCGGAATCAATTGTTGACTATATTATTATTGTTGGACTATATACGCAATATTAGATGTCTTCAAAAGTTAATATTGGACATCAAAATGCAGGAACAAAATTATATTAATTTACTTACTTATTAATTTCCACCTATTGAGCTAACTCTAATGCTTACTCTAAGGGTAGCCCAAAACAACAGTATTTCCCACAAGTCCCCACAAGTACAGCTGTCCCAGCAACGTACACACACTCAAAATTTCGAGCCGAGGCTGAACAAATGAAGGAAGCAAATCAAGTGTACACTCCGGCTCAGTCAGTGTGGTCCAGGGCTACACTCTCGTCTGTGGTTGAAAATAAATGATGTTTGTTCTGTTCTCGCAGCCTCCTGACTGGACTCCCTCCAGATTCTCGGCTGTTTTTGGCCGAGTCTGAAAAATCGTGTTGTTTTTTTTTTCCCCATTGTTGTCAGGTTTTTTTTTCTTGTTGTTTGGATAGGTAGAGCCATAATGGCCAGAGATGAGCCTCACCTGTGGGAGAAGGAGTTCCTGGAGAGGTTCAGGTAGGAGAGGTCAGCGCAGCAGCCCCGCAGCAACGCCCCGAACAACTGCCAGGAAAACACAGAGAAGGAGAGAGAAGGTTGGAGGAAGAACTGCAGGTGTGACTCTATTGTCCAACACCAACTGGATGTGATGACAGCATGAAAGGTTATTAACGCTGATTAACACTGATCAATGCAGTGCTAACAGGACTGGAGAATTTTTCTGGTAGATTTTTAAGTTAAATTTTCTCTCGGACTACAGCTCCTGTTAAGACAGGGTTTAAAAATAAAGTCCTCAACTTTGGCCCACGGGCAATGTCTCTGTCACTGGTGTAAAACTCCTGGGTTCACCTCCTGGCCAAGTTCTGATCCCATTTAGTATGGTTGGCTTTCAGTGGGCTCACCATCCACAGGAATGTACAGTGTTGTGCAATGTGATTTGTGTGGCAGTTGTGGAAACTGCTGTCCCTTCAACTCGGTCACGGAAACAAAGACATGTTCAGAAATTTTTTGAACGAAAAAACCAACAGGCAAAAGGCGACTCTTGTTATTTATAGGTAATAAGGTCATGATTGTACAAGTCTGACAAGACTCACATCTGTTAGGATTAGATGTGTTTGACAGCCCTGTGTTGATTTTTTTTCCCTTTTGTGTTATTTATATTCTTTTATTTTCATTTATTTTCAATACTCCAGTTTTCTGACCTTGTATTAAAGTAAAATGTCATAAATAACATGAATAGAAATGCTAACACATTTAGAATGATTTTAATGTGTTTCTAATATTAAAAAAATCACAGCCATGGCTGGTAATGATCAGTTTTTAGTCGAGCAGAAAAACAGGAGGGAGCGAGTGGATCACTGTTCTGGAGAATCTGGGTCAGGTGTGTGTGTGTGTGTGTGTGTGTGTAAATGGGTGACTGAGAGGTCCAGTACATATCTATGGTCAATGGAGTATGAAAGTGTTATATGAGTACAGTCCATTAAGCCCAAGCACGGCACTTTGATTCCTGACAGTGACTTTATGTGAACAGACTGGTCTTTTATGACCATCTGCTGGACGTCAGCCGTGAGACAGACGGAGGAAACTGTTTCTGTACCATGTGACATGTGATGAGGATGTTAAACCGCTCTGAGATCATAAATGGAGGGGTTATTGTTTTGGTGGAAGACTGATGTCTAATGCATGACAAGTAGAAATCACATGCATTATATATATGCTTAACAGATAGCAGAATAAATTAGCCAGCACCAATACATCTATCAACATGGTGATGCGATGTCCAAAGAAGCTACAAAATGGTAAATAGAAAAATTAAGCCTCAGGAAATGAATCAAATATTCAAAGCAAACAAAACCAGATATAAAGAAGTAAACAGTTCTGATCAAAACACTGAGACCAGTTGAACATTTGCAAGAATCCACATTTTGCATCAGTGGATCTTATAGAGATTCTAAGTAGTGCTTAAAATTGCAGAAAGTTCAGTGTGAATGAAAGTGTCTCTACACAAAGATTTGGTTTTTAACTCTCAACTAAGTCTCAACTAAATATTAAAATATTAATTTATCTATTCACATGGAATCCTGAATTTGCATTCCATGTTTTTAAGAAGAGAAATCCAAACAAATGGGAGGAACTAATTAGCCCTGGGTGGACCCCCAGAAGACCACTCACACATTGTTTCCTGATTATTTTAACGTCATGCTCCGTTTGAAAGGTTAATGTCTCTGAGCTGCAGCGGCAGAACAAAATATGGCCGATGGTACGTCTCTGAGAGCTCAAGGGAAGGGCTCGCCCATCAGAGACGTCTGCAAATTCCTGGCAGCAGCAATGAGAAGGCAATAAGACGTGTAATTGTGTTACCGCTCCATGTCATACTAGGAAATCACGGAATTACTTACAGTTCACCCGTTTGTTGCATTGAACTATCTGTTGAATGTCCTGTTTGGCTGGGAAAAATGGTTGGACAGTGGGAAATGGATCCATCCACCAAATAAAATTAACAGTGGTTTGGCCATGGAACTCTTCCAAAGGGAGGGAGTAGATGACACCAGGACACCACCCACGAGGACGTTATATAAACTGTTAGAATTGTGTGTTTAAAAAATGTCAGTTATTTCCTCAAAAATTATATTGTTTTTCTATTTTAACCTGCTGTGACTGTACAAATGTAATAAAAGGTAGAAGGAACATGACCAGCAGATAGGTCTGAGTTGTAAAATCCTTGTTTAAAAAAGTTAGGCTGAGTAGAAGAATTCCAGTGACTAACAGCAAATATAAGACGTTTGATAATTTAATAAAAAACAATTAGGGAAAATCTACTTGTGTGTGACTGTGATTCATTACCTTAAATGACAAATCCACTGTAATTGGTTGAACATCAGCCAAGATTAGGTAATTCTAATTCCATCTTGTAGGTAAACACTTTAAAATGGCCACTAATTTTCTTTTTTTTTTTCTTTATTTACTTTTTCCTCTAAAGGAATAAGGGGATAATTAAAAAAGCCCAGACTGGAAATGAATCAGCAGCTTCAAACTTTTGTTCCCAAAGAGTTCTTAAAAACTGATTCAGTTTAAGCACCGGGCAAAAAAAAAAAGGACAAAGAAGATGTAGGGACTTTCATTCAGGCGTTTGGTTCAATGGCAAATTTATGGCCCGCATTAAGAAGAATGAGAAGATTCACAGTTTCACGGGTGGAAACAGAAGCTCGACAAGATGACAGTTCAGGGAAGAGAGAGACGTTAAACTGATCAGGAGTGAAGAGGAGGAAGGTGAGGAGAGGATTTCATAAACCACTTTAGGAAAGAACTAATTTATCAGCTTTACTGTTTACTGGCCAGTTTTCCACTTAGTCTCAGACTGTTTAAACACACAGAGCGAGGCAGAAGTGCCGTCGCAGCAGAGTTTAACGGCTGCTTTCTGCCTGTTTCACACTCTTTACTTCACTTCATTACTTACAAACTTTTACCTACATGTGCTACAATGTTTTTTTCAGGTCTTGTTTTTTTCATTTTTCTTGCTGAGTGGCTGAGGGTGAGTGATTTAGTTTGGGTTGGACTGAATTGTAGATATATTTTTTTGCAGATCTTCATTATCTGGCCTGACCAGTGCCTGCAGAACTTTTCACTGATTTCACTTGTAGACGTTTTTTTTCTTCTGACATAGGATTTCAGGTTTTCAGGTCCACCAACTGCCAGGGTACCACTGAGGTCCACTGATCATAGTACCCACCAATCAAACTCCTCCCACTGGGCGCTCGAAGCTGCCCACCATTCACTTTGGTGATGGGTTAAATACAGAGGTGACATTTCCTCGTATGCAGTGGTTTGAATCACCACGTCACACTGACGAAGAGTTTCCTTTCCTTCCTTCCTTCTTTCCTTGAAAGCTTCAGAAATAGCATGCTTACTGTAGATAGATAAACACACAAATCTGTCTGACAGTCCATTAGTGGACAAGAAGATTCCACGTCACCGTTGCGGCTGTTACTCAAACACTATATCAGCGGATCATTCCAGAAGCTGGAGCCCACTTCTGTTGCCGTGGCTCACCATTAGCATTTAAGCATCACTTAAGACACAGAAGCAGCGCGAACAACAGAGTCAGTCAAGGTAACGCCGTCTGTGGCTGCTGCAGCATTGAAATTCAAGGTGGAGCACTCTGCTGGCTCTTGGCTTGAATCCCGTCCCAAAGACAAGATCAGACGGTGATGAGAGCAAAGCACAGACGAAATGAATACGAACCGAGTCCACGGTGCAGTCCGTCCCAGACAGGTCCAAGTGTACCAGACAGTTGGGTTGGGCCAGGAACAAGTACAGGTTCTGAAAAGTGAAAAATATCAATGTTACTTTAAATATTTAATATATAAACTTATATATAAACTTAGTTTCTGATTCTATAAAAATTCATTTAAGTCTAACAATTGATTTTAAAACTAAATTGTATTGACAAACCTGATCTGGTCTGTTTTTTAACCTGAGTTTGTCAATAACAATCATTAAAGCTAAGGACAAAATGTTTCTTCTCAAAGACAATGGTCCACAGCTTTGCCCTGGAGTCCACGTCCATCAATTCAGGTCTAAGAAAAGCAGGGAACAGCAATAAATCTAGTAAAAATGAACTGAACCAAAATGAACCAGGAGACAGGAGACCGAGGTTGGAGAGAGACGTCTCACAGCTCAAGGAGATTCATGAGAAGAAGCTGGACGTGCAGCTACACTTGTTCAGACAAAAAACCCTGCAGACGGCAGAGTTTCAGGGGAGAGAGACACAGTTAAAATCATTCCCTTGACATTTGAGCTGATGAGCAGCTCACCAGTGAGACCTGAAGTCAGCTAACTGAAGCTTCTGTACTTCAACAAGGCCAATCCTGCGTGAACACCATCATAAACATTCCTAATATGAACTGTGGAAGAGGAAAGAAATCTGAGGAAATCAGCATTTGGTCGATAAATAATATAGAAATAAATATGACAAAGTTACATCTGATCTAATTCGACCTAAATCAATCAGATCTGATTTGATCTGATCAGATTTACAGAAAGGTCTGCAGGAAGGAAGGCAGAGCCTGAAGCTCTAAAAGGCTCAAAGTGATTTAGAAAGACACAAAAATGGAAGCAAAAACATCTAATTTATAAAATATATTTCTTAAATAATTAAAATTTTCTCCCCGCAGCAAAGTATTCAGTCAGTAGTTAACGGCACAAACTCTCAACAAAACCAGGCTGAAACTGAGCTCCTCTGCAGGTAGTACCGATTCAAACTGTTCCAAAAGCATGTGCTGTACTTTAGAAAGAGCGCTTGGCGAAGGGGATGATGAAGATGATGGTGATGTAACAGCTGAGCAGCAGCCAGGCCTCACCACCATCGTCATCATCATCATCATCTTCTCTGTCATGACTGATGAGGACAAATGTGAATTTTAACCTTTTTGGCGTAAAAACTTTTTTGGTTCCGTTTCCAGACGGAGCTGAAACTGTATCTTCTTGCATTTCAGATTCTTCAGGTAAGTTTGAACGGTCGTCTCTCTGTGGGGTCCAGTGTGAGTTGTGCATCATTTCTTTCTGTCTCATTTGCCTCTGGTGAACTTTCTCTCCATTCTCCGCTGGACAAGATGAAATTTACCAAACAAGCTGAATGGGTTTGTAATATGAGCCCAGACGGAGAGGAAGGAAGACAGAGTCCATGTCTGCATCATCCTGCCAACTCACTTCAGTCTCAAATCTGTCAGAGTTCACAGTGGGAGAGTTTTTCAGGTTCAGTCCAGACTGGTGGCCCATGTTCAGGTGTAGCCACCACTAAAACCTTTTCTCCTCCTTTGGCTCTCCTGTTTTTTTTTGTTTTGAGCGCTGAAAAAAAATAAATACTGAGGACAGTTTCAAACCCTCACCGTGGCATCTTCTCCAGACAGAATTCCAGGGTTCTTGCTCAGGTCCAGGTGGAGCAGTGTGCTGGAGTAGTCATCATTGGAACACAGAGCCTGGGACAGTGAAACTACACCTGCAGTGGAGAAGAGAAACCCACCAGTAATTATCACTACATTAACTGTTTTCTTTTTGGTTATTTTGCTGAGTCAGTAATTAATGGTATAGCGAAGAAACAACAATATATCACCTGACCAATATTAACTGCCTGATAATATATAAAATGATAACACAATGCCTGAGTATTAGTTCCAACCAATAATGCGTAGTTTAAAAAATAGATTGGGGAAAACCACCCGTATATATATAAGCCACTAGATGGCAGCATAGCAGCTCATTTTATAAATCTATTTTGATTTTCAGCAGGTTAGACACAGAATTCCATATATAATATATTTAAGAATACCAGACATAATACTCAAATATTCAAGAAACACTGCTGTAGTAGCCCATCAACTTCCTGAGAAGACAGCTACTAAACTCCTCAACCACCAGGACACCGCTGTCACACTATATCTGTAACAGTTGATATCAATTTGGAACTGAAGTGTCAATATCTGCAGAAAGTTGAGATCACACAGCCTGAGGCGAGACTTCACTCAGCATATCATGAAGGTCGCAGTTGTTCCCCATCACCAGGAGTGACCATCGATGGAGATAATGAAAATGAGGCTATTAACACACACATGCTCATTAGAACCACGGCTATCTGTTAGCATCAGCTACAATAACACTGAGGGGCTAAACAGTGTTGGGAAACTGGGACACTGCAGCGCTAATGACTGTAGGATATCAAAGACAGCAAAGATCAACTGCTTCAACTGGAGCCGTGATAATCATTTGAAAGGTGGATCAGACTGTACATGGAAATCTCTGTTCAAATGTCAGCCAGGAAAACAGGAGCCTGCAGCCCGTGGCTGCACGCCGCAGCGTCAAACCACCGTAACAAAATAGAAACGACTTCAAACGCACGTTTAAGAGAGTCGTTAGAATCAGACACGCCATTTCTGTCACATTTCTAAAAATGAATGGGACGTCTGTACCATTTAATGAACGTGTTGGCGCCGAGTCCCGCAGGGACGTTCTCACCTTTGGAGGACAAGGAGGTCTTGGAGAGATTGAGAAGACGCAGGCCTTTGTTCAGGCGACAAACTTGTTGGATCAGGTTAGAGACACCTGTAGAAGAAAAAGACACATGATAAAAAGGAGGATTGACCTTGTCTTCAAAGAAGAGCAGGTTTGAATCCAAACTTAACCACGTGGGTGGTTCAAGACCACCGGTAAGGTTCACATCCCTGCTCTTGAGTTTTTTAATTCCTTTTCTTCTATCTTTGGCATTATTACGCAACATCAGTACAATAATTATCAATTTTTCTCTTACGATTAAATATTCAATAACACAAATCCTTGGATTTTGCCAAATTTGCAAAAATTTGACGTAGGTTCCTGAGATTTTTAGCCCAGTTTTCAGGGCAAAATGCTGGATGTACTGGTATTGTCAGTCCATCAGTATCAGAAAATAAGTGTTTGGACAATCGTTATCTTCTCTATTCTTCTCTAAATCCAGTGTGAATAAAATGAAGCGTCTAAAAATATCTGAGCTGCAGCAATTTGATTGACAACTACAATCTTGTGACTGCACAAGTGACAGCTGCTAAAAATATAAAATCTTTGGAGTTGCTAGACATTGTGATGTCAAAAATGGAACCTGGGAACCACTGGCGTCACCTCACCCCGTCTAGTGAACCACTCCTCCTCACTCCTCACACCTCACCCCCAGAGGAGGATTAAGTGTTGTGAAGCAGCTGAAGTTGTGAGAACCTCAGCCATGCTGGGGGTTAATGATGGTCACTGATGGTCAGTGAGGGTCAATCCATGTTTACAGTCGCAGATAAAACACAGTACAGTAAACCCTAGCAGAGTACTGTATACTGTAGTATTGTACGCCTTCACCCAGCGATGAACCACAGTCGAAATAACATCACACCCACGTGCCGTACTAAACAGAGCTGTCGTTCTCCCACATACTGAACCTGCTGCTGCAGCTGCTGCTGGGAACACCACACAGCACAACTTCCTGTATATAACAATGTAAAACACTCATTTAAATTACTGAAAAATGGGCAAACTTTTTGACTCGCGGACCAAAACTGGACCTAAAATTGGACACGAGTGAACGAAGATAAATGCCATGTAAAAGTCATGTGTAAAACCTAAAATCCTACATGTCTAATAGCCTTTTATTACACCGTTTACTAGTGAAACAGAGGCATCAGGGCACCTCAGCGGTAACTTGGCGGTAAGGGAATTTTAATCGGGGGCATTGCAGACCCAAGTCTGCTTCCTTAACCACTAGGCCACCAACTGCCCTATTTCTCTGTGCAGATGTAATTTATGTGCAGTTTTAAAACAGAGTCAAAGACTCAAATTGCCCCTTGGGGATAAATAAGGTTTTTTGAATCTTGAATGAATCTTGGATCTTTAAAAGTCAATAAGTGTTGACCAAAAAGGACATTTTATCGTTTGTCAAAACTATATTTGATGTAAACACCTTTCTGTCAAACATGTTGTTGTAATCTATATACATAAGTAACAGGTTTTTGTCAGCCATTTCACTCACATTTTGATATTTTGTAACAGTTCTTGACATCTTACTGCATTCAATCTAATACATAAGCAATACTTTAACTTTCTCTAGCGCCACCTCTAAACCGTTGGTCCTTTTCAAACTGACAGCACATGTGACTTTAAATTTGAACCTGGTGTCAAGGATCTTTCTACAAAGTTGATATATCAGATTTTTCTATTTTTCTTTGACGGAACGACAAAACGTAGAATTCCTGACGTGAAAAGCCCGAAAAGCTTGTGATCTGAAGGTCGTTGATTGCTTCATTTAAAGACTCTACAGGACGAGAACGTCAGCAGAATGCATCTGTGCCAGAGTGAAAACAGAATTAACTTCATACAATAACCGACCATTCATGTGTAGCCTGACCCTGACATTCAAACACAGAGGCACAAAGAACTCTTTCACGCTTGCATCACTTTCACACTCGCACAAGAGAAAAAGAAAACGTGTCCTGGTCCATTTATAACACTGTAAATGTGCCAGCCTGTGAGTGTGAGAGGAGAAACCTAAGAAGTTGGATGTGTGTGGCAGGCTGTGGGCGAGAACGCTAAAATAATAGCTTTTTCTAAAGAGAAGGTGCTGCAGCGAACAGAGAATAAAAATAAAGAAATAAACAAGATGGATGAAAAACTAGGTGGCGCCGAGGAACCAGGTTTAAACAAGGACAGAAACGGAGTTTGACAACAAACAGAAGTGCTGCTAATGGTGGAGAACACAGACACCTCGTCCGTACCTTGGTTGTCCAGCGTGTTGTGAGCCAAGTTCAGAGAGTGGATGGCGGAGGCGGGGTTTTCTGACAGTGCCGACGCCATCTTCTGGGGAAAGTCTCTGAAGATGAAAACAATAAAGAGGAAATTGTTAGCTTTTGCGAATCATTAGTTGCAGGGAAAACAAACTGAAATAGAATTTCATATTCCCTGTTCTGTGTGGTCCTTTTACATCTTTTTTTTTCTTTTCGTAAATCAATAACAAGAGTCACTTGTTTAATACCAGGACCAACAAACATTAAAGAAATTAGAAAATTATTTTTGATTGATTGCAAACTGAGGACACAGTTCTCTATGTTTTGATTGGACCAGCATCTCTTACACCACTATCTAAAATACAGCCCCGAATTGTTACAGAGCTTGATTAAAATTATACAAGGATGGTTAAAAATGTATGCCCCTCCACTGTGATCCAATCGTTACGACATATTGATGGGATTTCAGACAAAACATGCAACACATTATCAACAGTCAGGGCTTATTTTCTTTAACACTGTCTGACCTTTAAACTGTGTCTGCAGAGGATGAAGAGGCCAAATTTTACACAGCAGCTTATTGGCCTTTGAATTTGAAAAATTTTTGCATTACCCAAATAAGTGTATACCGTAATGTATATATAAAAATGAAATTATCCTTAAAATCAATTTTCTTCAAAATACTGGTTACTGTACAAAAAATATAAATCAGTATTTTAAAAGGATAATTAATTCTATCCCGTCCAGTTTAATCCATCACTCCACCAAAGAGTTTTTTTTCCTGTTCATCCACACAGTGACACTTATGTTAATGACTTTGTTCATAGACGATGACTGCCAAGTCCCTGCAACACACAAACACATACACAGGGGAAAGCATGTTACAAATTAAATCAAAACCTGTCTCTTATACACATCTAGATGTGTATAAATAATTAATTCTATCCCGTCCAGTTTAATCCATCACTCCACCAAAGAGTTTTTTTTTCCTGTTCATCCACACAGTGACACTTATGTTAATGACTTTGTTCATAGGAAGTGACGTTAATGCAGACAAATACACTGTATGGAATTCTCAGGCTCTTCTCTACTGCAGTAAATCACCCGGGCCCCAGAGGCAGACAATTCATCTCAATTATTGGTTAAATAAAAAAAAGCTTTTCTAAATAATGAGAGCAGTGCATAAAATATAAGACTTTTCACAGGTTTCAATGGAGAAATGAATAATTCTGCCAGAGGCTGACAAGAGAAAGAAGAGAGGGTCTTAACTTTCTGCCTGAAATGTCAGAGGTTAGAAAAAGTGAGAGTGAAAGAACAAGGAGGAACGACAGAATTGGAAAGGTCAGGACAGGAGGGGATGGAGGAGGGGAGTGGGAGGGTGAGCAAAAAGAGGAGAGGTGCCATAGAAGTGTGAAGGTGGAGAATGAAAAAAAAAATAATAACAGAGGAAATGTGGGAATGTGTTTGACAGGTGTAGGTGTGAGGGGAAAAGGAAGGAAAAGAGAAAAATAATTAATTCAAAGCTGAGGGGCGGGGGCAGAAGGGGGTCAACAGCCATGTGGCTGATTATGATTAATGATAAGCCATGATGTGATAGAGGAAAGTAAAAAGAAACGCGTCCTACGATTTGAGTCCTGCGTTCTCCAGAGTCAGCTCCTCCAGACTGTTGGATTTGCTCACGGTGTGCAAGACCTGGTCCACAACCTCCGAACCCTGACAGGGAGAGGACAGAAGACAAACAAGGTCTAAGGGCAGGTCTCATCTAGAAGGTTGTGTACAACTAGATTATTCTCTTTCTAAACCCGCTCTGGGGTTGACAGTGAGAACAAACACCTCAGGGGAAAATCAGAGGCATAATATAGCACCGCTTTAAGATCTGATCACCAGTCAGTGTTTGGTTTTATGTTTTTGAGCTGGATTATTTCCCCTTTTTCTCCCTTATCCGTGTAGAGACTATCTATGAGAACCACTTTTCGAATTCCTGTAGGAATGGATTATGGGAAAAAGAGTGAAACACAAAAATAACTTTTTCTCCTGTCTGAAACATCCACCCACCCTCAAACACTGACAGAAACGAAAATGAATGTTTTCAAATAAAAATAAGAATTATAAAAAAGGGCGGCAGTGGTGGCCTGGTGCTTGACGAAGCAGACTTGGATTTGCAAAAACTTTAGTTTCTGAATCACCAGCTGCCAGGTTCCCCCTGAGGCGCTCAAACATAGCACCATCCCAACCTACATAACTTCCAGTGGGCTCACCACCTACAGGAGAGCTGACAGTATTGTGCAGTGTGATTTGGGTGGCAGTGATGGAGACTGACCCGATAATGGATAAAACGAAGATGATGATGATGAACTGCTTTTCCTTTCGGTTTGTCCCTTATTTTAAGTGTTTCCACAGTAAATCATCCTTTTCCATCTCCCTGTTCTCTCCACCTTCTACTCTGACTCCAACTACCTCCATGTCCTCCCTGACTGCATCCACCAATCTCCTCTTTGTCTCCTATCTGGTAGCTCCATTTCTAGGATCATTCTTCTACCAACAGGTATCCACTGTCCCTCCTCGGAGCATGTCCAAACCATCTTAATCTGTCTTCTCCATCTTTTTCTCCGACCCTTCCCGTCTGTGTCCCTCTAATCACATCATTCCTGATCCTGTCCATCCTTGTCTCTCCTAAAGAGAATTTCAGCAGTGTCTCTAATCCATCTATCATAGCTTGTCTCACCACCGTTCTGTAAACCCTTCCAGAGGATTAAGATGAGAGTATGAATAATAATTTGAAAAAAATAAAAATAAAAATAATTTGTTTATTTTCTGTGTCATATGAAGACAAACGTCTTGGACTTAAATGCATGCAACAATTGTGATATTTCAAATATATCTGTGTTACATAATATTTGATAAAACAGTTCAAATATCATTGATGAAGACGTGTGAGTGTGACAGAGGCGGAGGAGAAGGTGAAAATAAAATCAGATATTTACTATGCGCATGTCTTTGCAGTACAGCTTGGTGAACCAGGTGTTGTAGGCAATGGATGCCACGATGACTGCCAAGTCCCTGCAACACACAAACACATACACAGGGGAAAGCATGTTACAAATTAAATCAAAACTCCTTAAAATTAGCCGACTCCATCTGCTCAGAAGGTTGATGTCACAGATCCGTGAATTCACGTCGTAAGTGGCGGCCAAACTTTTTTTTTCTTCCTCTTCTCTGCCCCCTGTTTGGTTTGAAGCAGTTTATCACGGTGACAAAGAAGAGTGTGGGCCGGAGTGCATTCTAAAAGATGACTGATACTGCAGTCAGTATGAGGAGAGGAGGAGAAGGAGAAAGAGGAGAAGGAGCGGGAGATCCTTAATACTGTTTGATGTAGTGATATTTTGAGGTACTTATCAAAAACAACAAGAAAAAAGCTGCTTCTTTTAAGTTGTTGAAATATTTTCCTCCTCATTCACCAGCAGCAGCACAGAGAAACATCATAAAGGAAAAAATGAGGTTGAATTCCGGCCAGGACGCCGGCCACTGCCCTGGACTGCAGCAACCAGGTCATTACAGTGAACCTCAGAGCGAAGAAATGAGTGGAATCGCCTTTTTCAGAGCCTTTTCTGTTGATACAGAATGAAAATGTTTAACAGATATGACTGGATTAATTTGGAATAAAGTAAAAATTAAACAACATCCCACTGCAGCCCAGAACAAAATGACCTATGGACCAGTATTGGTCCTCAGACCAGGTGTTATGAACCCCTGTCCAAGAACACTGGTCTTCCACAGTTCTGTGTGTTAACTTGTGTATCATTTGAATGTAAAGTTCATCCAGTACATCAAACACTAATGTCTCACAGATTATACTGTAAATCTCTATCTGCATCAGATGCATACAGTACTGGGCTAATGAGCCCTTCCTAAAGTCAGTTTACATAATGGATGTACAGACTGCACTGCTGGAAGGTAATAAAACCGACCTTGAGCAACGACAAATCAGTAAATGTAAACACCAACCACAAACAAATCCTCTCTATTGAAGAGAATGTGGGAGGAATGAAACATTTTTATCCAGTGACTGCAAAGCTGCTGACAACAGAATGCAAACACTGCATAATCTGCACAAAGCCGTGAAAAGTCCAACTCATTTATATTTAATATCTCATTTGTAGGATCCACAAAAATGTGTACCAAGGGTTGGCATCAGTCTGAGAGGCCAACGGTCAAATTATTAGTTAACACTGCAGTGACAGCGACCTGGCTGTGAGGACGGACATGTCTTCAAAAACTGCAGGGTTCCTTTTTCTTTCTAGATTAAATCAACAAAAAAAGAGAATCCGCTCAGAAGAGGATGAGCGATTATGCAAGACAAGAATTGATGAAATATTCAGAGTAGAAGAGACTTAGTGACTTAGTAGTGGAGTGAGAGCAGAACAGAGAAACTAAAGGAGAAAAATGTTGGTTTAATTTGAAGAACAGATGTTTGGGCGTTGACCACTGCCCTGTTAGGGCAAAACAACAAAATGATTGCATCAACTGTTGCTGAAAAAAGTTTTTAATGTCAAACATCAACATTCAGCCTGTAGTTGTGGAGGCATCAACCTCAGGTCAGACGCCCGGCTGCTGTCTGTCCACTGTGACTGAGATCAGGAGTCAGTTCATCTATACAGCAGTGTCAGACATACAGTCATGACGCCTCCAATGATAATTTTCCTTTAAAAAAGAAAATGCACCGAATTGCACAAAAAAAATCTCTGACATTTTGCCAAGGTATTTTAAATCAAAATGTGATATTTTATAATATAGATGCATTGACTTGTTTTTAATACGATAATTTAAGGTTAATGTTATTTAAGGAAAATATGCTTGGATTGCACTGGTCTGGCCCACTTCACATCTAATTGGGCCATAAGTGACCACTGTCAGATTTAGAAATGTTAATTAAACTTAATCAATCAACTAATTTAATCCTGATTAACCTGGGATTATTCAGAGTATATCAAATATATATTTTAGTATATCAAATATATTTTAGAACATTTTGATCTATTTTGGACTCTCTAGTCTGTTTCTTTACCTACTGATAGACAAGGTTTTCTAACTCCTCCCTCTTGAACCTGAAGATTTTCTCTTTCCATGTTCAAAGTCTCCTGCGTCTGTACTTTCATTATACATTAATGTATTTGCTTCCATTCTGGCCCAGGACAACATACAAACATCAAATGCAAGAAACTATAGAAGTGAGAATTCTTCGATCCAACAAATAACAAGGTCAGTGTGAAGGTATGTCCAGAGGTGACACGGAGAGAGCCTTGAAGCTAGAACAGACCTGAAGGAGTTAATAGCCACGAGAGGGCAAGAATATGAAAACGTCCCAAAGGAAGGTCGTAAACCATTTTCCATTAAACCGTCCTCAATAAACAGACGGCGTCCTCCCAGGACGACGACTACACCCTGAAGATTTCACAACAATTTGGCGAAAAACAAAGACTGGCGGAGAGACAGGCAGACGGTCAACACAGGTCAACTACATACGATATTCCTGCCTCGCGGCTACAATTAATATTTATGGCAAATACTTGAGCCAGAGAATGAACAAAATCTGTCGGCATCTAGGCAACACACTAAAGGTTGAAGGTCAGCAGATTTAATGGGAAAGTGTTCCAGCAAACTGTTCAATATTAATCACCAATTTCCCAGCATGCCTGGTTTTCACACCGACCCAGAGTTCCCAGTGAGGGAAAGTGAAGTGTAAGATACAAAGCGAGCAGCAGGGTCTGGTAAAGACTCAATAATGGGGTTGTTCACAGAACAGGAGTCAGGGGCTGCAGTGCTGACAGGTGGGCCAGGGGGCAGCAGTGAGCTGTGGTGATGAAGTCCTGCTACAGGACAAGGGAGAAAAAACAGAGGCAAAGTCAGGTAGAAGTCTGACATCCCACCCGGAGTGTGTGTCTCTGTGTCAGTGAAGTGACAGTCAGTCCAAAAGGTGCCCTGGAAATGTCTTGGGGCAACAAAGCATAACAATTCCTCACACAAACAGAATAACAGCACACACACAAACACACACTCACAAAACTGTTTTCCACCACTTGTGGGGACATTTCTAGAGCCCTGACCAGTCCAAGTGGACAGAAGAAGAAAATGAAGAGGACCAAGAAATAGGAATAACTTTCTACCGAATCAGAAGTGTGTTGTGATTTAACAGAGAATTTAAAGAAAAACTAACTTCAACCTTGGCTAAAATAGTGTTTCTCCCCTGATGAGTCCAGGACTCCTTGAACTTGACGGTGTCCAAACTAAGGTCATCATGGACGCCCAACGCTACTCTAACATTGCCACATCACTCAAGTCCATGTCTGACTAATTCTAGTCCCATCTTGTGATTTTAAATAAGCATTTTGACTAATCAAAATCTCTGCAACGCTGTTTTGGAACAACTGACTGAAAAGTGATGCTGAACAAACTCTGTCTCCACTCATTGTTGAGCTGAAAAGCTTCTTCATAACAGAGAGGAAAATAAACCCAAGGACGGTGAAGAGGGAGAATACACAGGAAGTGGATAAGAGAGCCGCAGGACAGCGATAACAGAGATAAACAGTATCGCGTTTCAGTCCGGCAGAGTGATGGGAGACGGTGTTTGGACAGACAACAGTCAGCAGAAAAACAACCGCCCTGTCACTCACAGTAACGCAAGACGGGCAAAGATGGAAGAAGATGGAAGAAGATGGGAATGTGATTGGAAGAAGGAGCTGAACCACAAAGATCATCTCTCACCTGATGTCACACAACGTTCTAAGTTCAATCCTTACATATTTTTCTACTCATTTGTTTCTTTTACAGTTTGACGATGATCTGTGATTCTTTTCTTCTACATAACTGACTGAGCTGGTTTTCATACAAAAGTTAAGAAAACAGGCAGCCACGAGTCTTTCACACACTCTCCAGAAAATATCAGAGGAAAAACAACAGCCATGCAGTGATTTTTGCTCTCAATATACCACATTAATATATTCATGAGTTGCCGCCGCAATCACACGTCCATGAATGGGCTTTTGATTTAGCAGCGCAGCAATGCTCTGCGGCTGTGATGAGACGGATCTTTTCAAGTGTGAATGTATCTTCTCCAGTCAGGATTGTTGCTGTCGCACAAGGAAGTAGAAATATTGTAGAGAGCCCGGGGCACCAGAGGACACAACCGTCCCCAAAAGAACCGAACAAAGAACACCGGGCTGAATTCTCCATCTGCACGTCAGACTCACAAGTCTTCTTTATGATCGGCATCACTCAAGTGACACATATGCTGCTCCTCAGTATGTCTGAAAAGGGAAACGGGAAACTAGGAAGGATAACAGCAGGAAGGAAGAGGAGAAGACATATGGCATCGTACAGCTGTTTACGAGCCCTGGAATCTGCCTGACAGGAAAATCGCTCCACGTCTCTATGATCTTTCCTAAAGTTTAACAGAGCAGAACAGAAAGTAAATCAGAAGGAGATTGAAGACCCAGAAACTCTCCGCTTACATGGGGACGTTGGTTATTTGGCAATAGACTCACTTGATAAGACCATGGATCACTAAAAATAAGGTAACCACTTTGACATACCTGTGAGCATTCGCACTGCTAACAAGGGACATACTAGAAATGGGCAGAGTCAGGTATATCAGTCAGCTGTATATTCAAGGCAAAGTCACTAGATGGCAGCATTGCAGCGCACTGTATTAACCTATTTTGTAAAGTTGGACAATATTTGCATATCGAATACTGTCAAAAAGTTAATATCTGACATCCTTTATTTTCAAACATTTTTTTAATTTGACATTCATATATCTTTCTGAGCTCAGTAACAACATAAAAAAGGCAGAAAAAGCAGAATAGCAGCCTGGCATTACAGTAAGACTGTGGTTAACCACAGAGGAGAACCTTATAAAACTAACCATCGACAAGTGTTGAACACAATTTTTAGCGTCTGCAGAAAAGAATTACCTCCCGTCAGATAGAATGTGGTATCAAGAGAGGAGCCCGACTCCTCCTTTAATAATGCAACAGGAGACCAAGTCATGCAGGACACACAGCAACTGAGTCTGAATAGAGACGAGGACCAGGACCCTGACTAGGACCAGGACTTCATGAGACTTATCGCCTGGACTATTAAAGTGATGTAGAACCTATTTCTAGCTGGAAGTTGATTTGTTTACACTTGTGCAAACTCATCAGAAATTATAATGAAGTGAATGTAAATACTCGGAGGAGTTCGTCCCTCTGGGTGACGGGGGCAAAGAAAAGCCCCTCGCTAAATAAAGGGCACGTCAAATGCCTGCTGGTGTGAAGTGGAATATTAACAGTGACAGATCTGATAAATGTCTGATATAATGAGTTTGGGTCCAATTACCTGCTACCTCTTAAACACCACCCCTGCCTTCACTGGAGGTGGTGTAAACAGCTTCAGATGAACATTCAGGTTTGACCCTGTTTCCTCAGCTTCATTACAAACTCAATGTATTGGAGAAACAATCTACACACAGACACTGAACTGCTGATGTTGGTGGTTTGGAGGTGATTGCTTTTTATGTTTCGTGATGAGGCTGTTAGGTGTGTGTTTGTGTTGACATGTCAGGAAAGTGTGTTACCTGCTGTCAAGGTGGCTGAAGTCCAGGAGGTTGAATTCCCTGTTGTCCTGAGAGTGGTAGATAGTGTCAACATCCTGGTGGGAGAGAGACAGACAGAGTGAGACAAAGTGACAGCAGGATTAGGATTTGGTACTTTCAAAAAAAATAAATAAAAGTACCTGTATAGTACCAGTGCATAGGAATAAAAAGTGTTCCACCTAGAGTTCTAGTGTTGTTTTAAAAAATATTTCATACATTTTTAACATCCAAATTCTAAAAAAAGGGGAAGCACTAATCCAAAGAGAAAATTCCCAAAAGATGGTTATTTGTGAGGACACTAAAAGCTAATTGTAAACTTCACCTCAGACAAATTAAATTACACAGAAGAAATGACTGCTTCATTCAGGCAGGTTTTTTTTTTATGTTTGTATTTAGATATTCATATCGTACGAAAATCTGATGTTAAATGTGCTTTGTTCTCACCCACTGAACTTCTTCTTTACAGCCGATCCCGTTGTAGTCACAGAGAGCCTCATAAGTCTCTGAGAACCCTCCTGAAATGAGATGATTCATGAGGTAAAAGGTGAAATATAAAGGATCAACATTAGATGTCTGTGTGCGAGGGCGGCAGCAGACTGACCGCAGGTTTTCTGGACCTCCAGTGACAGTTCAGAAGTTGGTGAAAGCTTCTGGTTTCCGTCAGCCATGTCTCCCTCAGCTCGACAGATAGGAGGGCTGAAGGAACAGGAAGTCAACAGAGATGGGTGAGTATAAGAAAATTAAACACTTATTAATTGACACATTCATTAATAATGCCAAATACAATGACTTGTTTTGTAGATTTGGAAAAATGAAAACAATAAGAATAACGAGTCAAAGTTTGACTTAAGTCCAGGAATTGAAGACTTTTGATACAAATTCTGTTGTCACACATCAGGCAGTGGTCTCAGACAGAGACGCTACTGTGTCACACTGAATAATGGGGACGCTGAGGTCTTTTAGGGTCTACCCTTAGGCTAACACAAGTGTCTGAACAAATACAGGAAGTGATCCATCCAAAAGATGCTAAGATGTTTCCGTTGTGTTCTCGTCCCTTGGGCCAAAAGCTCATTTCCAACTCGAGCCTTGATGAGTCTCGGTCTGAGCCACTCTGGCTGTAATTACAGGTTAGTAAAAAAAAAAAAGAAAAATCTAATGATAAATATTAAGCTTTATCCCCCGACTTCTCCCTGAGCTGCACTGCCCTTGAGCAAGACATTAAACTCTCTGCAGCTTAAGTGCAGCACTCCAACACTCCAGAGACCGAACACTGATACAACACCGCTCCCAGGTATGACTGATGAAATAACTGTAACCATCCCTCCTCCCTGCACTCAGCCTGGCACCGACTGCTCTGAATAAAAACACTTTCACGGAAGGAAGTGACTTTTATTTTCTTTCAGTCAAAATGTGAATTTAAAGGTCTGTGATGTAGGCGGGGTTTGTGACTCTGCTGTCAGAACAGATACTGTAATGACTGAGAGTTTGTCATCTGCCTGGTGAACATCAGGACAAGTACAGTCTATGACAGCAGATGGATTTAACCAAAGGGAATTCACCCCATGATCACAAAGTCATCAACATTTATGCAGATGACACTCTGACCTCTTCAGCTGCTTGATAAGATTACGAAACAACACATTCCTCTCACTACTGTGGACCCCCTCACTCAGCTCCCCCCGCCCCCCACTCCCCGCCCTAATCTATTTAACCTATTTGTCACCGACTGACACGAGACACCTGACCACGTCCATGACCTTAATCTTCATCTCATCCCAGATGTGTAAACAAACGGTGTGTGTGTGTTAGTGTGCCTGTTATCTTCACCATGTCTCCACTCTGTAGTTCCCTTTCGTCAGTACCAATCAGTTCACGGGACTTGCGATCTAAACCACAACAACATCTCTTTCTGTGTTTCTCTGTCTTCTTTATTCTGCCTTAAATGTTCCAAGAAAAAGCAATTCTCCCGCTGCCGCTCTAATGGAAAAAAGCCATTCAGAGAGATGATAGAGGTTGGAGATAAGGTCAATGGACGGAGGGGAATCAATGGTACTGCAGATGACTGGGGCAGAGGCATCACAGTGGACTGGAGGGGGGGACTCATGACTCAAACTCTTCGACTGGAGAAGGGAATCTCACCCCCTGCTGGTTTCTCACCAACGATGACAGCTTTCACTTCATAAACTCCATAATCTTCGTTGAGGCTTTATGGGGTGAAAGCAATATAAGTAGTCAGCCAGTTAAATATATAAGACAGATAACCAGCCAACCAGGCTAGATAGATACTGAGAGACACTGTGGACATATAAAGAGTTGCACAGGGACCTGGACAGACAGCTACAACTGAACTATATACATATATAGATGAATAAAAACCAGCAAATATCCACTGCTGACTGACTCAGCTGACTCCATCTGAATTGTTTGGTGTTGATCTCAACTGTGACTCACACACTGTTTGGACAAAAGGCATAAGAATACATGAAGTGCTGGTCCCCACAGTGGAGTTGTCAGCTCTGCTCTGCTCTTCACTGCCAGGTCCTGTTACTGTCAACAAGCTCCTCGACCATACAGTCCAACACACACACACAGACATGACAACAGGCTGTAGGCAAAGATGTCCTGTGATGCTCACGCATAGATGGAGTTGTTGAAGATCCGGAAGAGAGCGTAGTTGATGTGGCTGACCATGTGGTCCAGCTGGTCCTGGTTCTGGAGCCTCAGAGAGAAGGTGGTCTTATCTGTATCGATGATCACCTGCGGCACAAGGACGTGAGTTAGAATCCTGTATGTGGCCAGGAACAACACATCGGTGAAAGTGCAAGTCTCACCTGGTGTTCTGTGTAGGTGTTCATCGCTCGGATCTCCAAGAAGTTGAAGGTGACTTCCACCTGAGGACAGGAGAGAAGCAAAACTTCATTTGTTGTTTTTTTAGTCCAGATCAATAAAACATTACATCCACCAGTCAGGTCCACACTGAGTCATTTTGCAAGGCCAACAACAACAAGCAGGTCAACGATCACTGAGCATTTCTGCAGCTGAAAAGACAAACGTTTACTTTTAGTTTAAACTAAATCATTTTTGCAGAAGCAGGGTTCAAACATAGGCTCCGGGGACAAGTTATAGCACATTAGATGTTTAATGTGTTAATCTATTAAAACATTTTTACTGCCCATCAACAAGAAAGGACACTGACAATGTGTAAACCTTCTTGTGCCTGGAAAAGAATTACAGATTTTTCACGATTCAGGCTCTTGTCTTCAACCCTCTGTACCATGATTTGAAAATGCTATCAACCTCTCACCCAGCTGGAATATGATGGAAATAATTCACATCCAATTAAACATTATTTAACCAAACATCACAAACATGAAGTATTTGTTCCTGTCTTCAATTTCAAAATTCATCAAATGGCCCAGATTCAACCCTGTCATGCACAGGTTTTGGTCCGCCGGCCGTATGTTTGACAAGCTCGCTCTTAAACTGTTCAGTGACAGTACATGGATCTGTTTTAAAAGAAAGGTTTAAGCCAGTGTAGAAAATGTGTTTATCCTTTTACTGAGGTTTGTAATGTTTTCTTAATGAAATGAAAACACAAACATTTTTTCTTCTTTTTTAAAAGACTCATTATCACTCAGTAGTAGAACTAATGATATAAAATATTGCTTAAAATAGCCGCTTATTGTTATCTTTAAATGAGAAGATTTTTATTACAGTCATTATCTTCCTTCTGTAATTTTAAATCCATCGTCTTCACGTCCTCTCTTCTCTCCCACTATGAAACACCTTTTTCCTTCTGTCACTTCTCTTCCAAAGTGCAGCCAGATCAAAGCAGGGAAACACAGGCCTGGAAATACCACTGACAGTGTGTATGGGTTGGGGTTTACCTTGGTGGGCACTTTGACGGCAAACAGATACAGCCTCCACGTAGCCAAGACCTGCGGGAAAAACACATTTATTTTCTGTCTGGGAGCAGGAAATGCAAAAATGCAAATGACAGCAAAAAAAATGCATCGAAAACACTCCATAAGGAGAGCGAATCATCTGCGTGGTTCATCCAAACCGCTCGTAAGTCACGTTAAGCACCCTAGACATTAGCAAGCTAATGATGATGCTGCATGTAAGCGCCCGTGTCAAAAGAAATATTATTTGAAGATGGCAGGTCATGTGACAACTGTGTTGTGTTGATGAAAAAAAAAAAACTGCAACATTTATTCAACAGATGCCTCACTGTGTCTGGGAGGAAACTGATGGAGAAGGGAGCGCAGAAGGAGGACAAAGAGGACAAAGACGTCGGCAGGGGGTGAAATAAAGGAGTGAGGTGCTGCCAAAATATTTAATGGACTCGGGGACACAAAAAAAAAAGATAATTGGGATGTGTTCACATTTGCCTGAGTAATTAATCCCATTCATAATTCAAAATCTATAATTAGCAAGGGCTACTGATGCACTGTTACACACACGTTCTCTGAGATGTTCTCAGCTTCTCTCTCAGATTCCATTCCTGGCATGTCAATAATTCCTGTCAGGGCCTCCTGTCATTCCACTGATTTTTCTCTTCATCTCCATGGAAATCTGTTCTCCTAGTCCATATTCTTATTTAATCCCTAATCCCTCCAATCTCCCAGCATGCCACAGCACCCTGTCTGGTCTGCTCCCAACTACACCCCCACTCATCCTCCCCCCTGCGAAGCCAAACTCCAGATTCCCTGGCCCTTCTTTCCCGCTGCAGTTTTCTCTCTTCTTTTCTGCTCTGTCGCTTTTAATTCCTCCAGGCCTCTCTGTGTTGAATGGCTAATGGCGCCCTGCAGAGTGGCGGTGAGAGGAAGAAAGCAAATGAAACATGCACAGAGAAAGGAGGAGGGGCCAATCCCGACAAGGCCGGGGTATAAAAGCACTGGATTTCTCCCTTTCAATAATACGATTTTTAGGTTTCCTTTTTTTCCTGTTCCAACAACTTACAGAAGAGAAAAGAAATTGGCCTCAAAGATAAGCCCTGTTTCTTCACCAAACTTATATCCATAATGGACTCCCGCAGAGAAGAGACAGAAGAGCGAGAAAAATCAAGAAAGAGACAGAATGATCCAGCGAAACACCAACACTATACCGTGGGATTGTACGTCCAAGCAAGTTCGCAAAACTTTGTTGCAAAGCTCCAGGAAGGAGAGGAGAGAATGATGGGAGGGTGGGGTGGAGTTTGAGGGTGGGAGATGAGAGTTTGAAGAAGACGTCGGAGTACACAGGTCATATTTCACAGGCCTCTCAGATTGACAGGCGCCATCATGGGGTGAACAAAGACATCAATAACACAGACTCTGTGACTGGGGGCATGTGATCGTCTGATGCCGAGCACAGACTAAAGTTTCTCCTCCTTCAGACGACGGAGGAATCATTAGAGACGATCAATACTCCAAGTCTCTGCACTGTATGTTCTCTGGGTGTGGGCAGCAGCGAGCAGAAACCTGCCTAGAAAAGTCATTCTTACTGAAATGTTCTGAGAGCAGTTACAGTGAGGGAGAACCTCAGATAAGTCCAGTCGAGAAGAGACCAGACATGTTGCCCAGAAATGTTTGCCTCAGTCAATTTACCAATATAAATGGCTGCATATCAAGTGTAAGGTTGGAAAATTATATTATAAAAATCATCAAATCATCAAAAATATTGGAAAAATCATCATTGAAAATGATGATTTGCCTGTGTTGAAGAATAATTTTCAGAGATAATAAAACAAATGCTAAATATTACTTAATAATGCTAATATCAAGCCAATAATGCTGGCTGATCAATACAATGACAGAACCTGAAGAAGGATGAAGACAGTGGTGGACCAAAGAGGAGATACAGAGCCAAGAGGGTGGAGAAGTGGGTGATGGAGGTGTTTTAAGAGACAGCCATTAAAGTAGACACCATGAAGCGTATGCTTAAACATAAACTGCATTTCAAACTGCAGGTGCATATGTCGGGGTGTGTGTACGTGTGTGTGTGTGTGTGTGTGTGTGTGTGTGTGTGTGTGTGTGCGGTTGAAAGGGCAAAGAACACGAGGCTCATATTAATCAAACCGTGTCAGGCTCTGCACATCAAACAAGACGGTGAAAATCAAAGTATGACTTTTTGGCCCTGTGGTGTCTGTGTGTGTATTGGTGTGTCTGTGTGTGTATTGGTGTGTGTGTCTCCAAGTTAACAAGCACAGGATCAGTGCCAGATTTGGTTGCCTGTGGTATTTCTGTCTTCCCCACAAGGGCATTTTAAAATACACACACACACACACAGAAACACACCAGAAGAGTGTAATACAGATACAGTATTTGCACAAGTCAAATGTCCCAGTGCGACACAGACACACACACACACACACACACCCAAACACAGACATGGCTCCCGTGCATGTACAGTATCTCAAAAAGGACCAGAGCCCAGGTAATCAGCTGTCAGTCGGACATGTGACCTGCACCTGCGTGTAAACCTGACAGGGGGTTTGTAACCACATGTGGCGTAGGTTTTAAGTGGACTCCAGAAGAGCTAAAAATGAGAACAGAAAAACAAACCATTAAAATGTGGAGAAGTACAAGCAGTGAATCAAAGAGCTGGTGAGCAGGCACTCTGAACCCCAGTGGACTCCTTAAAAAGAAAGAAAAAAAGAAGTGTAGTGGTGGAAAGTAGTGGAAGAAAGCAGGGCTGAGGTTGAGAATGTAGAAATGCATTAGTTGCAGGATTGGGCGGAGAGAAAAAGGTGGTGAAGGGGGAAATACAAGGGGTAAGCAGTGTTTGAAGGCTGGTAGTAAATGAATGGGGGGTTAAACTCAGAGACTAATGGTCAGGGTGGAAGATGAATAGAAGTACAACAGAAACAGAGAATTTTTCTTTTACATTTATTTTTAGTCTTCGCTTCAGTGTCATAAAAAAGAGGCCAGTCGTCACGTTTCACAGACTCCACCCTGGGCTACGAGCATGTGATATGATAATCAAAAGAAAACACAATCCTAATTATGGCACAGAGCTGCGGTCATGCTCCATCACGCAGTAAATCCAGGACACTGGCAGAGAAAATGACTCCGCGTGGAACTCCACTGAGGCACAAGCCACAAACGGACAATTGAAGATGATGTGTCGTTAACGTTCCCCCGTTACACAAGCACATCACATTAAAAAACGGGAGGCATGACAGAGAGGATGAAATGAATATTGGAGTCTTCCACCAACACAGTTTGTCTTTTTCTATGTGACTCTGTCGCAGCCTGAGACTCTAACCCTCAGGCTGCAGGGTCTCAGGCTGAGGGCAGGGTCTCTGGTCCATGTTCTTGAGTCCAGAACAAGGACCACCCCCCACTATTAGGCCTTTTTAATAGCTCAAAATAAACTTTCAGTAAGTCGTCCAACAACAGACTCAAATAAATGTATGAGTCTGATGTAAAAAAAAAAAATCTGGCAAGTCCAACATCACGGTTCTAACTGTTTTCGGAATGGATACAATCAAGTCAGCATATACCCAAACTAGGTAATAACAACTAGAAATTTCAGAAAACAGCTAATGCTTTGATAAAATCTAGAGATAAGCTAAATTATTAAGGAAGTGGGATTGGGTCTGCAAGACCCCTAGTTCAAATCCCCCTTCTGCCAAGTTACCATCTTTGGTACATTACATTTTGTTGTGCGCTGTGGTGTGGATCACAAAGACAAAAAAATAAATTTAATCTTTAATCTTAATCTTAAGTTAGAACTGAAGAAGATTCTTGGATGAGGGGAGAAACGTTTTCCAAAAAAACTGAATGTCCAACTTAACTCTTTAACCTTGTACCATGATCTGGACGACGAGAACCTTCATGGACATGTTACCACAACTAAGAAATAGTTCAGAAATAGCACTGTGTGTTCAGTCTACTTATTTATACTCAACTTTTGCAGAAATCTACCAGAATTCTCCTTTATAAGTGTGCATATTTTAGGGTTTTTTTTTGCAGACTCTTGTCTTGGCATGGGCATCAGGGCTGCATAATTCTGGCTTCATGGAGCAGTGCTAATGAAGTCACAGATGCCAAGAAGAGAGTCTCTGGAAAGTCTCTTCCTGCCTGTTCTGGACAGACTTTGCTCCTTGGCAGAGATGTTCTGCTCTGTGCAACAAGGAGCTGAAGACGACGCTCTGTCACCTTCTCTGTCGGCTGTCAGAGACGTCAGACCAGTCCACCAATCAATGGATGGGATGAATCAGGAGGGACGACAGAGTAAATTAGAATGTACATTGATTCATTGGCTACAGTATGAGTACATCAGGGGGAGTACTCTGTGTAGTACCTGAATTTAAAGTATTTCTGTGCTGAGGTGCTTGTAAGTCAAATTGGGAGGAAATAAGAGAAGTGTCCACATCTTAACTTTGGCCTTGGTTTCTAACGGTGGTTTGACTTCACACAATGAGGCCAGAACCTCCCACTGAGTAAATCAAAGGATAAGGTCCCCTGTTCCTCCTTGTCAGTCCAAGTGAGTCCTTGACTCATTCTGTCCAGCTGCTATAATTTCTCTGCTCGGCCGGATCTGAGAAGGCAGCACAAATGTGTGTGAAATTGCAGAGTGCACATGGTAATCTGGATTCAATGAGCTAAGGTCACCATCGCACCACGATCAGAAATCAGCTGAGGCAGAGGCGACGGCCGGGCTTCTAAACACTGACACTGGCTATTATTGTAAAGTACTGTTGATACTGTTGCAGAGATGTAGCAGCGAATAAAAACTATATAAATAGAGTCTGAATTAAACTGAAACATTTAGAAGAAGAGAAGAATCCGCAACGTCGACTATTAACATAGAAATCTAACAAAAAAATATATAATCATTTCAAAAGATTTAGTTTAATTCCTTTTGAATCGGAGTTTGTTATTAAAATGAAAAAAAAAAGTCATGCACTGTATTGTATAGGAAAATAAAGAGATAAAAGAAAGAAAGAAAACAAAAAGAGCAAAATAACCTTCAATAAATAGTCAAAGCAGTGTGCATTGGTGAGGGAGGGATATGTTAACTGTATTTTAAATCCTGTAAATATTGAGAATGGATTATGTAATAAACACTAAAAGCTTATTAAACAAAGAGCATTTATGTA
Organism: Paraplagusia blochii; assembly: GCA_016785265.1. Lineage (NCBI taxonomy): Eukaryota > Metazoa > Chordata > Actinopteri > Pleuronectiformes > Cynoglossidae > Paraplagusia > Paraplagusia blochii. Next base: position 269,071 of record JAFBJS010003157.1, on the reverse strand, counting down.
ACGTGGAACAAACCTGCTACCATTGATCTCCATGTGGTTATGTAAACCTTGTTATTAGCACTGATTAGCCACCATCTACAAGAGCAACAATCACTGGACCTCAACCTTCAGCCCCAATGGAGGTTCACCACTGGAACTCTGTCAAAACTGCAGCCCTAAAGTGTGACAACGGGACTGTAGAAGAGCAGCGGTCTAGGCCTGTAATAGGCTCATTATTAGGTGGAAGTGAAGGAGAAAACGAGTCCAACCGATGAAGACGTGCAATGTAATTGGCAGAAGAGCCAAACTGGCAACTGGGGCATCTAAACTACATGAGTGAACACCCCCCACCACTTCATCCATTCCATTCTCTTTCTTCTACAGTAGAGAGAAGCCAAGCGCTCCCCTCCCATCAGTGCCTCCCTCACCCCTCCATCTCACGACTCCCTCCTCTCTGTGTCTTTGAAGATGCATGGTTTTCTGAGTTGGCTCTAATCTTCAAATAGGGTGATCTAATAATGGCTCCGGGACTGCGTAAGTGAGCAAGTTGTGATGCGCGAGGGCATGTGTTCCGGCGTCGGTGCCCCTCCGAAAATGTCAGCGTGTCTGCAGGAACGGTAACATGCATGTCCACCGCTGTGGGTGTTGCTGGGATGTCACGCTGAGTCCTCCCTCAAGTTGAACATGATGGGTAGAGGGAGACAGGCCTGAGTGTGAGGCTGATGGCTGCTTCATTCAATATACACAGACAGCATTTCCCTCAAGGGGGGAAGGAGAGGGTGAAAGGAAGAGCAGGATGCAGAACAAAGACCTTCCGTAGGGGGACTTCACTGCAAAAGATTTTTATACAGAAACCAAAGCCAGAAATGATTCACTGTTAAATTATTTTAAATGGCTTAGTTCATGTTAACAAGAGAAAAACATAAAATGGCCCAAAGTATTAGAGCAAAAATAGCTTTTATATAATCTGATTTACCAGCCAACGTAGGAGATGTCCATAAAAAGCAAACAGAGGCTGATGGAACATCTTTCAGTCATTCATTAACACATCAGCGATTACACATCAAGATTAATTGCTAGTTAATTTAACCCTTCACTGTCCTACTGTCATGAAGCCAAGAGCCTTGTGAAAGGGAACAGACAAGTCTAAAAAAAAAATCAACTTCAAAATTAAATCTCATTTGCGTACATATTTAAAAGACAACGCTCCCGATGACCAACCGTGTCCACCAACTACAGCAACCGGAGCTCTGAAGCATGTGAGTATTTTTGGCATAAAATGTATAAAGGTATAAAGGCAATCATAAACTCTGTTTACCAACTCTCTGCTGTTTGTTCTCTATAAATCTGTGTAATGTGTCCAATAAAATGGAAGGATCGCCTTTTAAGGGAAAGAGCTTGACAATGAGCTGACACCAATGTCTGTATCCATCTCCCCCACAGTCTCCATCTCCAAGAAAACATTCAAAGCAGGAGCAGCAGCCAGTGGTACATCAGATGTTTCTCAAAAAAAACCCTCTCACACGGCAGAGGCCTAATTGAATTGGTTCAGATGGAAATGGAAGCACAATAACCGTTTAGAGGTTGGAGTAAAGTCAGAAGGACAGAGGTGGAAGACAGTGAATGGTGACCTGGCTTGGAGTGGTGAAGGGGGAGGAAAGAGGAGAAGGGTGATGATGAGGAGAATAATCCAGAGGGACAGATAAGGAGGAGGAGAGAGAGGGGGACAAAGACAGATGACAAAAATAGGAGTGGGTGAGCGGTAATGACGGCAATAGATGAAAGAATAAAGAAGAGGAGATGAACAGCTGTGACGATCTTATCAGCTTCTCTGTTTTGGTTCTATCACAGGAGGGAATGAAGCAGCGTCCGTACACAGCAGCTGACCATGAGTGGTGGATTGGTCACTAGCACAGCTGATGTTTCAGCAGCAGTGGCCTTGGATGGCACAAGTGTCTGTGTTGCAGTACAAGCTGCAGTCTCTCTCACACACACACACACACACACACACAGAGGGGGACAAAGACAGATGACAAAAATAGGAGTGGGTGAGCGGTAATGACGGCAATAGATGAAAGAATAAAGAAGAGGAGATGAACAGCTGTGACGATCTTATCAGCTTCTCTGTTTTGGTTCTATCACAGGAGGGAATGAAGCAGCGTCCGTACACAGCAGCTGACCATGAGTGGTGGACTGGTCACTAGCACAGCTGATGTTTCAGCAGCAGTGGCCTTGGATGGCACAAGTGTCTGTGTTGCAGTACAAGCTGCAGTCTCACACACACACACACACACACACACACACACAAGCACAGGCCTGTGGCATTGAGACCCTGCTGCCACATCCAATAAGCTCTTAAATGTGGACTCCATAGGCGGTGGCGCGGTGTCTGCCTCGCTTTTCCACGGCAGCGTCAGTGTTTAACCTGATTTCCTAAGTGTCAGTGGTGTGTTTGGGGAAGTCCAATCTGTGGTTTCTGCTGCAAATTGAAGTCCATCGATTTTACTTAAGTCCTTAACGAGCCCAGGTCCTTCCTGTTCCACACGACATGTCTCACACATTTGCACAATTGCCTTAGTACTGAAGGACAACTTCCTTCTCCTTCAGACCTACAGACCTCCGACAGACTCTCAAAATTCAATGACCCTCCACTGAAAAATGACACTAAAGGAATATTCTCTTCTATTTACAGCACCTAGATCTAAACCAGGTAGAACACACAACAAATTAACTAAGTTATGTAACGAGCATGTATAATAAATGTGTAATTAACATAGAGGAGGTTAAGTGGGAGCGTGACAAACCATTAATCTGTATTATACATTAGTGTTAACCGTCTTTACACCATCTCTGATGTCAGCAGCTTAACTTATGACTAACAAAAGCTCCACAGTTTAAATTTAGCATCATTTACTCGGCCCTGACATCAACCCCCCTGAAGTCTCGCAAGAAAAACCTTAATAAAACCTCTGGAAGACCACGAGGTCTGTGATGGTGGAAGAGAAGAAGTTTGGTCTGGTGTAACCGTTGGCGCCCTCTGTATCCGTTCTATTTTTCGGAGGGATTAGAGCATCATCTTCACAGATGAATGCCCATGTTGCCCACTCCAATAGCCGCCCATGCTCAGAACACAAGAGCCATATTGGCCACTAAGATGCAATTGGACACTGAAGACTGCAGACTAGTCACATGATGTGTCCAAATATACTGTAGTCCTCGTGAGAGTTTTACCAAATATCGCTCTTGGTATTTATCCCCAAAGGTTATCCCCAGAAAAGTGAATTAAGTGAAAAAAAAACACTTTGTTTGCTGATGTCATAACTACAGTTGCTAGAGGGCGCTCTAACTGACTGGTGTAACTCATAGTACAGTATAATATATGACATAATATTGATATAGTATTGGACAGCCCATTTACAACATTTTTTAAAAGCATCATAAAAAATGTGCTTATGTGTTTTTTTGTAAACACGTATCAAGAATTTCCAGGATTTCCAGGATTTCATCCAGGTCTTACCAGAATCCTGTCTTCTGTTTTCCCACTCCTGGTGTCCTGCTTGATTGCTCGCACAAACTTAACAGCTTGCTTGTCCAGCACCTTCCTGATGCTCTCTGGAGAGGGAGAGGGAAAAAAAAAACATCAGAAGCAGCAGATTTAATTACATTATGTACAGTAAACACATCGTGAGATGAAAAAAGTGCCACCATCGCCTACAAAAAGACGAAAGTCTTCCATCTGCAGATAAAGCTGAAGGATTAATGAAAATTAAATCCAGAGGGAAATGAAGGGAAAGAAACAACAGTTTTCCTTTTACCCTGATGATAATGACCTTCTCCTTACATTCCCTCAAGAACCATAATTACAGAAAAAAACACATCACAGTCCAGCTGTGTGGGCCTGAGAACAAAGTTATACTTTTTTTTTTCATTGAACATATTTGACATCAGTTGAAAATGAAGAGACACTAAAACTCTGACTCTTTTTTTTACTCAAACTTTTCTCCAAAGTGACTTTTCACCTGAGTGACTTCATTAAGTTCCACAACCGTTGGAGTCTTTAAAGTGAACACTATGTTGTGCTCACTTGAAGGCCACGCTCACACAGATGGAGGTCAGAGACACAGTCACTGGACCGAGAGTCAGAACGGTCTTAGAGAGGTTTCCAGGATCAGAACCCTCTCCCTACATTGGAGGGACTGGAGGGACAGTGAACGCAACACGACTTTATTTTCACACATAATGTTCTTTTTCAGTCACTCCGTATTGCATTAAAGTTAACTGAAGTAGAACGTTGACAGTGGGATTATTGAGGTCACGCAAAGATAAGAGACAATTTATCTGGAACGGGGAACTCTTAGAACCCTGTAAATAGTTTTTTTTTGTATATTTCTGTGAGTTCTTAATACAGATCCCTGCTATTTTAATTCTGTTCCTTTAATTTTCCTCGTTTATTTTCCTGTGTCTGCTGTAGGAGAGAGGCTGAGACTCACTGTGAGGATTTATTCTTCAACTTCGTCTCCAGTGCAGTTGATATTTGGCCCAGATCTTGCTACAGAAATTTAATTCAATTCAAAACACCGTTTTGGTCCAAAAGGGAGATTTAGGAAGTTTTAGTGATAACAAGTGTAACTCAAAGAGAAGATAATGGTGACCTGGGGCAGAGTGGACCTTCTTCTTTCTGCATCTGACAGAAAAGACCAGTGGACCGCTGGTAAAATCTGTCACCAAGAAGTGATGTTCACAGAGATGGTTATAAAGTCACACACACACACGGACACACAACCTCAAACTAAGACGGACTCAAAACTGGGTTATTTTTAGCCTCAGAGAAATGAAGCAGCAGCAGCAGCAGCTCCATTGAAGAGAGACAACCAGGAGATTCATGAAATCAGTCCAGAGAGGTCTCTGATGCGCCGTACCAAGTTACACTACTCCATCTAACCATGTGATCCTGCTCTACTGTACTAGGTGACTCTGTTGCTGGTGACTTTGCTCAATTGCACCTGGTACTCTGCACGATCGTACCAGAAGACCTGCTCACTGAACCACAGCGCAGACTGTTGCATTTACATGTCCTTCAGGACCCACACAGCCTGCTGTCTCACACACACACACACACACACACACAGTGTGGACGTGTGTCTCCTGACTGTGAACACACACACATATGCCAGCGCTGCCTCAGTCAACAGTTTGTACCAGAGCTCCTGATGCTAAATACGCACTGGTGGAACTGAACCAGATGGAGACGGAGTGAGTCCTGCTGCGTCACATGACACTCTCCAACTCTCACTGCAGCCCACTCACAATTCACACTTTCCTCATCAACCTTGAGGTTGCTCCTCACGGGGACAGAGAGGAGGAGGAGGAGGAAGAGGAGGAGGCGGTGATGGTAGGACCAGGGTAGAGGAGTGGGCAGATCCACCGACGGATCACCGTGAAGACACAGAGTCACTGACGTAAGGCAGGGTAGGACCTGGTGACACCGAGCTTTCAGCCCACTCCGAGCTCCCCTGAGACCCTGTGCTGCGGCCTCGACATCTGCTCCCTTGGGGGTAAAGGGCAGGAGGAGGCGAAGAGCGGTGAGATGACATGGTGGATACAGCCATTGTCTTCTCAAAAGTGTCCTCACGTCTTCCTAACATCCTGACCCTGTTCTGGGTCAGTTCACTGAACCCTGTGAAACATCACTGTCCTTCTGTCATTATGCCCCCCCCCCATGGAGCAGGTGTGTTAATGGATGGGGGGCAGGAACCCACCAGGGGAGGACCAGGATCCTACCAGGAGGAGAGGCAGAGAACATTGACCTAACACCAGGGGTTAGACTGGCCGGGCCGAGTTAATTAGCAGTGACAGAGGAAGTTTTCCTAACGCCTCGTCTTCCTACCATGTGTGGGGGTAATTGGGCAACTGAGGCTGATTTATGGGAAACTCGTGGGTTTTGTCTCCTCCAGCCTCGTTCTACCAGAGAGGGAGGACAGTAGACAATAGACAATAGGGGAAGTCGGTAACATTAACTGCTCCTTTTGCCAGTCTACTACATTCACTACGGCAGTTGACAGACAACGTAGCTTGTCTATAGACTCCTGGTCTCAGGTAAACATGGCTGCTCCTGATCTAACAACAGTCCAGACAGTGCTGTACAGATAATGATGTGTCCAAGTCACTGATGTCAGATCAGATTTGAAGGAAGCTAATGACTCAGTCTGCCCACAATACTGTGAGTCAACTGGAAGAATAAAAAAAATCATTTGAGTCACTGATGAGACCTTTAACTGAGTTTAATGATATATTCTGACTGCATTAATAATAAATTTGGGAAACTGAACAAATAGACCAGACATTGTTAATTTTACCGTATCGTCCGGACCATAAAGCAGACTCAAAATCGAAAGTGCGCCTCGTGTGGATTCTGGCTGTGTTCACTGACATCGAATGAAAGAAAAATCTGTAAAAATGTTTAAATACAACTTTCTTAAACTTCAAAGCTGAAGTAACTCAGTAACAGCAACAAGACCAATTCAAATAATAAATGGCCTCAAGAAGAATTGATGGGTCTGATGAAGAGGAGAGATCTGAAAAATCTGAGATCTTTTATATTTTATGTGCAACAACTGAACAGTGTTGATTGTGATTCTGGCCGAGATCGAGAAAGTTGGACTTAGACTGTTTAACTGTCACTTAACGCACTTTGTGGTCTGAAGAAACATAACATAAAGGAGAAAGTATCTATTTCTCTTTTCTTCTTTTTTTAATTGACCAACCCAATAAACCTGTCACTTCAGGTCCATTAGTGATGGTCACTTCATTAGACCCTTATCATAAATGGCTGTTCATTGAGCGGTCATCTCAGCTCAGGCTGCAGCTGCTGGGTGGTGTAGTAAACGCTGCTCACTCCTAAGTGCAGCTGCGATGTTCTTAAGGCACCATAGGAACTGTTCTGCACATATCTGCGTTCAGCAGCTGCAGCATCAGCTTCTCAACCTCAGAAAGTGAACTCCTCGGAGGTCCAGCTCCAGATCTAAACCTTCACCTGCTGGAGAGATGAGGAACTGACCTTTGCTTGACTTTTTACCCCCTAAAGGATAAAAAAAATAAATAAAAAATCCCCCTCTTCCCTCCAACAGAAGCCCCGCTGCCTCTCTTACCTGTCATCTCCCGGCTGACGCTGATGAAGCCCGCCACTGGACTCTCCTTTGAAGCCATGTTCCGAGCTCCTTTATTCCCTTTTACTCCTTGTTCTGCTTGATCCCTGTTTGACAGACTCCCCTCCTCCTTCGCCTCCTCCTCCGTGGCTGCAAGAGCTACAGCCGGAGCAGAGAGAAGATGATGCGACGCTGAGCTGAGAGGAGAGGGGAGAGAGAAGAGTACAGCTGAGCGAGGGACGCGTTCGTTTACACTGAGAGGGAAGGAGGGAGGGAGTAACAGAGAGAGAGAGGGAGAGGAGGAAGGATGGAAGGGAGGGAGGTAAGAAGGGAGAGAGAACTAGATTTTTAAATAGTAGTCATACAGTTCTAATGAGGAGTTTATAGTAGAATAGTAAATATAATAAATGCACAATAATAAAAACTGAGATTGTTTTATTATTGAGATACAAAAAAAAGCAGGTTAATTATTATGATTATCTCAAAACACTTGTGCACAGACACATCAGTTCCAGAGGTGGCAGCGTTGCACCTAATAAATGTTTACCAAGCAAAAGAGGACAAACAAAATAAACTGGGTGACATTTGTGCAAAAAAAGCTTACCCAGAAAAAAGCCAACGTGGAGAGGACGTTTATTCAGGTCTCAATCCTGTGACCTTCATGTTGTTAAGCAGGTTAACAAATCGCTTCACCCTGTGTCACCTCCAAATGACCCTGAAAGAAAAAGAAATAATTCATAATAATCAGACTTGTGATTTTTTGTCTATCTGTTGTACAGTACGCCTGTTAAAATGGCGCCCCCTGTCTTTTCTGATGGAAACTGGTGAACAATATGAATAAGTGTATCTGAACAGTATTCTGACAGTGAGACACAGATAATTTGCATCTCTGCAACTCACTGATGCTTCTCATCAGAGTGAATGAAATGTGACTTTGTCTTCTGATGGATGTGTGTTTGCCCCAAGTGTTTCTTTAATGATGTGAGAACGTTGCTGGAGCCCAGCCATAACTCAGAGGCTCTAATTCCACGTCTTTCTAATTCCTGGATTCTCTGCAAGTGGCTCTGATCGGATTTGGGATGGAGGAACCAGGAGCCCCCGCTCCGAGGCCACGCTGTTTGGTAACGGTGATGGACGATTCACCCCCTCGTCTGAACGGCTGCTACTTGTCAATGTCATCACTTAGGCAGAGAAATTTAACTCTTCAAGTCCCATCCGACATGGTTGCTGTTACAGACAACGGCTGAAGGAGGAGACGGACGATGGAGGGAGGAAGAAGGTTAGGAGATAGACAAGAAGGATGAGGAAAAGGGACAGAAATAAAAAGAGGAAGTGAAATGAGATAAGGGAGAAGAGGAAGACGAGGAGGAAAAAGAGGACAAAGAGGAAGAACCTGAATCTCTCTGCTCTCATCTATCACCTATAAATATGACAAATGTTCTCATGAGGACACAAATGAATGGATGTGGGAGGACACAGCTGAGCCTGGACTTATTTCTGAGGATCGGCCCCCGAGGGCCCCATCTCCTGAGAACAAGGGCTCTTTATCCAAACTCTCATCGATGTATATTCCTGTATGTGAGGAAGAGGGGCGAGGAGGGTCCTTTGTGTCACTGATCCTTCGTCCTGATGAAAGAACACACAGCAGGAGGTGAGTATCATTACTCCACAGAGCAGGGGAGGACGCCACAGACGGAGAACAGCCGTCTCCGTGCAGCGTCCTCCTCAGCCAGTTTTCACAGGGTTAAAAAAAACTTCCAGCACTGTTCAAAGACACACTTGAAAGGACGCTGCATTATTTATTCATGGCCGCAGCGTCTCATAGATGTGAGTCAGGTTGTTCAATACTCCCTTAATATTCATCAGTGAGGTGGCGACGGCCTGTGCATGAATCTGACTGCCATTCATTTCTGCTACTGCAGCTGCTGACCTGGAGTGACCTGAAAATACTGTTAAACAGAATGCAACATTATTTTGTGGAAGAAAAGTAAGAAAAAACAACAGCAGAGAGAAAGGGAGGAAGAGTTTATTAATATAAAAGTTACAAACACTTTTATTCTTCCTCATTTTCGCAGTAACTTCATGCATCAACACAGTTGTCATCGATTCTTCCAGTTCTCACACTGGTCTCTATGTGGATGGTGAATTACAGTGAACGCTGAAACCTCCGGAAAATGTTAGCTGAAATTTGCTGCCATCTTTTGGTCAATTGTTGTTACTGCAAAATTAAAGTGATCATTATTGCAACACGCAAGGTAAACCGTTAAAAAATGTTTTTGAAAAATAAATCCAATACCTGAATAGATATATGTCAATAATGGTAACTGCGGTTTTAATTTAGAATTTTGTAAATATATTTTACTGCAATTTTTCATTTTTCCTTTGGTGTTTACGTTTTTTTTTTCTTTCTTATTTTTCTACATTTATAAAATATCAATAAAGTCTCGGCTACAATTAATTATTATTTTCGATATATATTTTTGATGTTTACGCTGGAGCTTTTATATTAAAAATACATTAAATATATTCTACATATCGCAATTAAATGTATGCTCATGCATGAACTACCCGTATGTTTGAATTCTTTAACAGTTTCTAATTAAATTATGCATTTTACGTGATGTGACATATCGAATACTTAAATTTGATGCATTTTGCACTACTACAAGTCAATGACCGCTAGGTGGCATAAGAACCATATTCTAGAAAAACTTTTCCCCTCGAGAAATGGTGAAAATATATCAAAACCAGCTTTGAATAAAATCCCACAATTCTAGTCTATTTCTCAGCTCATGACAATCAAACAAAGAAGTCAACATCGCAGCTCTAACCCACAAACGTTAGGATCTTTACATTAGTGCATTTCTCACCTCGTTTCACCTCAGAGAAAACCGATGGCGGTGACACGAAAGAAATACAAGCCTAAGGTCGGTTTGTCCAAGAGTTTTCTACACTTTTTTTTCTCTCATATGTTAATACACGCGTGACTTCGTGACGCAATGAGCAGCATTGCTGCCATTTCGTTTTAAACAACAAAAAAGTTGTCTTCAAAAATTGTGTTGTGTTATGACGAGGTTTGACACGTGATCGTGTTAGACCAATCAAAGAGCTGATTGACGACGACAGTCCGGCAACATGGCTGCCGCCGAGTTGGTTCTAAACACTACTTTATACTTATGCTGAAAGGTGTTGAAACAAAGAGTTATGACAAACATACTAACATATTAAGAGAAAATAATAATAAAAAACTTTACAGCCGGCAGTTTCGACTCGAAAAAACAATATTTTACTAAGCCTCATAAAAAGAGTGTGAAACAGCTGCCTCTGCTCTTCATTGAGACATCTTGACTGCCCCCTGTCGACGACAACGACTCACAGTCTCGTCGTTAAAGCCCGGGCTGCGTCAGGGCTGCTGCTGTGACAAGGCCTTTCTTCGTCTCATCCCTTTTACTGGTCGTCCTCATCCCTGCGCTCCATAAAACCACATGACAAAAGGTGTGATTTATTGGGAGGAATGTAAAACTGATCTTGGAGATGAGTCGATGGATAACAAGCTGAACTGTGTGGATTTTTATTTCACGGCTCCATTGATCTGCTGCACAGTAAAAAACTGAAAAGAGTTATCGATTAACCACCGCGCTGAGACTGAATCTCTGTCTTTTTACAGAAATGGTGGTGTCTGTTGACGGGCAGAACGGATTTGTAGGTGAGACTACAGTAATAAACACTCATATCACTTAATACGAAATTCTGATGATGTTGAAGTCTTTGAGAGAGAGAAATAATCTAAAATAAATGGACAAAAGTGTCAGGAGAGATCTGTGATAGAAGGGAGTCAGATAAGAAGAAGGGAAAGGTTTACCTGCCATGATGGATGGATTAGAGACACTAGGGATAGGTAGAAGACAGGAGACAGAGCTGGAGGTGGAGGAGTTAAAGATGCGGAGGTTCTCTTTAGGAGAGACAAGGATGGACAGGATCAGGAATGAGGTGATTAGAGGGACAACACAGACAGGAAGGTTTGGAGAAAAAGCCAGAGAAGACAGATTGAGATGGTTTGGACATGTTCAGAGGAGAAACAGTGGATACATTGAAAAATGATATTAGAGATGGAGCTACCAGGTAGGAGACAAAGAGATTGATGGATGCAGTGAGGGAGGACATGGAGGTTAGTTGGAGTCAGAGTAGAAGTAGAAGAAAAGGATGATTCTGTGGAAACCCCTAAATAAAGGACAAGCCAAAAGGAGAAGAAGATAAATACTGAGAAGGTCTGAATATATCAGGTAACAGGACCATTACATAATATCTGTAAGAATACATATATATATATATATATATATATATATATGTATATATATACTGTAGCATCACTGCAGCATCATTCTACTATAATTAGATTTTTTCTTGATGAAAACAAAACAGTTGAAAGAACCATAATCTTCATCCAAAGCCATATGTTGGCTACCATCACAGCACTAATTACCAGGATGTTCATCATCTCCACTCTCATCCACTGCTCTGTTGTGACAATC